>JAWWES010000081.1:108965774-109112902 GCA_035583135.1 Lophotriccus pileatus | reverse complement strand
GGGGATTTTGAATCCACTGCATTGATATGTGCTCTCACCGCCCTCTCCTATGGCAAGGTCTTCAGGAGGTACCATCTCCCATCTCAGCCGTGCTTCCCAGAATTCCCAGATTGGAAAGGACCCTGTGTTCAGGCTGTGCTTTCCAATGAGCAGCGTGTGCAAGGTTTTGTGCTTTACCCCAAGTATAAACTGACTGTGTGTGACCAAGATTATACAGTCTTTTTCTTGTCAGGCCTGATTTAGGCACTCTGAGGAAAAGAAACGAAGGGGAAAAAACAGTGGTTGCCTTTTCAGTAGTCAGTGAATTATTCAGCTTGACAGAGGTGTAGGAGTAGATAAGGAGTGATTTGTGCTCTCAAAGCAGCACTGCAAGTCCAGGAAAGATGGATGCTGGCTCACCCAGAAGTGGCAGGTTAGACCAGCACTGGTGGAGTGGTAGCTGGGGCCTGTCCGTTGAACATTAACTTGTTCTGTGCTATGTACATTGCTGCTTTGGTTCCTGCCACTAAATTACATGACAGCCCATTCAGTGAGTACACTGATGGCTTCCCTTGCACTTGGGAAGCCATGGATGAAGGTTTAATTTAAACTGTTCAGCACAGTAGGAAGGTTTGTGGTAGGGAAGCATGTCAGTGTCATCATATCTGCAGCCGTGAGCATCCTTTTTCATAATCTACCAAAACCAGATGGAAAACAAGGTTTGATGGACTGTTCCATTAGCATTAGAAAGAAGTACTGCATCTGCCTTCTGTGGTATGCTTGCATGAATAGATCTGTGAGCACAGAACTGAGTATTTCTTCCATCATTATCCCAATCAGAGTAGGTATAAGTAAGAGCCAAAAAATTTCTTTAAAAAACATTGTCTCTTGCACACTATCCACAATGCCATTAGCATGGCAACATTTGCAGCTTAATTATAGTTAAAATGTAAGTTTATAGTATGCAAGAAATGGTCTTGGTTCACTCTATATTGCAGAATCATCACAGTGCTTAGTAAATTTCTTAAAAACAGGCACTAAATTTAAATATTAAAAAGGTAAATCCTTCCACTGAGGATCATGCTGATCCAGAAAGCACTGCCATTTCACCACACCTTTGAATCTCAGGTCAGCAATAGTGACTAAGGTGGTTATCACTGGATAACCTGTGTGCAGTGACTATGGATATATAAAGTTTCTAGAAGCTTGTGATAAACTGCAGCACACCACTGAGACTGCAGAAGACGTACCCGCGTAACCTACGAGGGCCAAGCAGTCCTTGGAATTATTTTCTCCATTAGAGAGACTGCAGCAAGTGTGTCTTGCTCAGCCAGAACCATTTGTATCAGAGAGCCCACTCTCTGGCGTGCTCAGTTAAATGCCTTTGTGGCTAGTTAAAAACAAAGCAAAGTAGTGGGCCTCTGATGCTTTTTACAAGTTAGTTTCCCAGGATCCTAAGAGGAGCCATTAAACCATAACTGGCTGTGCTTAACCATCTGATGGCATTTAGTAGTCAGTAGTGGTCCTTTTAACAGTGAACCTGTAGCTGCTCCATCAATACTTGGCATTTGTTTGGTGCTTTTACTGTTCTGTGCACAACAGGAGTTCAGCTGCTGAGCTGTCACTTCTCTGAGAACAGCTGGGCTTCAGCTAGTACCTTGTGTAGTGGGAAGAAATCCAAACGAGATGCACATGAGTGTTTTTCAGATGTCTTTCCTGGAGTTTCTGGGGAAAAAAAAAAAAAAAAAAAAAAGAAAAGAAAAAACCCCCCATATATAACCTAAGGATGAACTCTGCAAAAGCACCTCCTCAGAGGAAGCTGAGGTATCACCAGGTGACACTCACTCATTGAAAATAATGGAGTTTTTATCAGGTGCCAGAACACACAAAGATATACATAAAAGTGCAGCAATACTGGTGTTTAGATTAGATGTTTTAGGAAAGCCTCCCAAGAGAGCTTTATGCATGCTCCTGGGAACTGTCTGGCACACTGTGAACGCCTGTAGGAAAGCCAAGACTTGGGCTGCTGAGCAGCAACCTCAGAGGACTGCCCTGTAAAACAGAGAAACTTCTGCATAGTATTTCATGGGAATTTTTCAGCTATCCAGCAAACACAAACCCATAATTTTCACAGGCAGTGAGAGCAATTCCATCCTTCAGCTCTGAAACACACACATAGCTGGACACCAAACCAACGAAGAAGTTCCTTCTCCTCTTTCCAGAGCATGTCGTCCTGTCTGCTAGGCAGAAATGGCTTTTCTCTCCTAACATGAAAGCAGGCAGACCTTTCTAAGGTTATGTGCCTGTGTGCTCATCTGGAACTAATTACTTCTGTACTCATCAAGGCTCCCGTGGATGACACTCCAAAAACTCTCTTGGGGTTTAACCACAATTGTCCCATAGCATTATCTGGCTAAGTAGAGTCCCTTCAAAGGGCAGCACTAGAGTGAGAGCTGTCATTTATTTTCACCCCTCCAGGGCATCCTGCATGCCTAGCATACCCTGTCACTGTGTTATCAGGTTGAGAGCAATATAAAATATTTACAATAAGCATTTTAAAACAGTCAATCCCACACATAAAGTCTAGTACCACAAATGATGATGTACACTTCATAAGAAGATTTTCACTGACAGGTAGGCATCCGTAGTTCAGGGAGTAGCATTACTAATTGATGATGGTTTCTGTCTTACACTGCTATTAAATGACCTGTGGGCGCATGTTCTAAATGAAGCATTTTCCATGCTTGGGACATTCATACTTGCTATGTATGAGATAGTTTTTATAATGTCTAATAAAATTTGAGTTCAGATTGCAATCCTCTCCTCACTGGACACATGCATCTTACCAGAAATTTCTCCGTGTATTAAATTTGTTCAGAATTCACCAGAGGGCTCAGAAGTTACGGTGGGATGTACACAAACAAGCAGCATTATCACATCAGCCTCATTCCTTAAGAAAACACATTGGAAAAATGGCTCCTGGATGCAGAGAAAGTTTCCTCCTCCTCTTTAGTATTAATTACAACTACAAGAATAGGTTTTGTGGTAAAGGATCACTAAAGCATGGAGTGGATATCTTGTACTTCATCAGTGTGTGGCACATGGGGCAGACCATTCTGTAATCCAGACATGGTGTCACATTTGAGCCCACTCTGCCTGGTCAACAGTGCCCAGATCTGGGCTACTGAAGTCTGTGGCAAAGTTGGGACAAATTTTCAAAGTGTGCGTTTGAAGATGAAATGTGAATTGAATACTAACGTCTGTCAGAGATCTAAAACTTTCTTTTAGAGATGGGGCCAAAGCATTCATAATTCTTTTCCTTTGATGTGCATTGGATTGGATTCTGTGCTGACTTCTGCAGAGTGTGTTCCTTGAAGTTCACTCTTCTCGGACCTACTTAAGTATATAAAAAGAGAAGTAAATTCATAAATGAATACATAAGAGCAGCAAAAGAGACCAAGCCATAACATTTGAAACATGCCAAGTATTTGAATTCTGTCATAGTGGGAAAGCATAGTTATCTATCTAAAGCAAGGCCTTGTCCTTACACTGTGTCCTACCTCCTGTGTATCAAAGGAGGACACAGAAGTCCTTGCCATGGGTGATCATACAGCATCCTGCCCTTTTTTCAGTGTCAGAAAATGTTTAGCAGGCCATGGTCAAATTATAAATTTTTTCTACTCCATATAGATGAGTCATTCTGTAGTGATTTCCTATAGTTTCCCATTGCAAAGTGGCTGATGGTTCTGCCTTAATGATGACTAGTTGAATGATTAAATGTTAAGTGATATGTTTTCAAAACGTTATTGCTCTGACAGGCTTTGACCAGTCCTGTTTGAAAAGTGTGGTTAACATGAATTGGCTTCTACATGTCTGTCACCCATTTAACATTTATTAAGGCATTGTTGTGACAGATTGTACAAGACTTTGTTAAAGTAAAGAGTGCGAAATATTCACCTGTCACTTGAGATATATATTTAAAAAGCTGTTGAGTTCATGTTTGGAGTAACTCATATGAACCAGTCAGAACAATAACCCAGAAAGCAGAGCACTTGAGGCCGGAGGCAGAGCAATGTCACAGGATGCTGGCTACAGGTGGGAATGAGTTTGGTGGTGTTAGCTGTGAGGAGTCATTTCAGGGGTGATGGGAGCCCCAGGAGAAGGTCAAACAAGGGAGCTCTCCCGGCAGAATCCTTCTGGAAGGCAGCCTGGGCTTTTCAAATAAAGGCACCGTTTCTCTGGTGCTCAGTTCTTGCTGTGCCCAGAAAGAAAATGATGTGTGAACAGTAGTACATCAAAGAAGTAGCTACCTCCATAAACTAATTTCTCAGTCTGCACTTAATCCTTCAAAATGCTAATTGTTATATTACAGCTCAGTTCAAGAGAGATAAATGCAGTGTGTCCTTCCTTAGACACTGAAAATAAGGTATAAAACCAACAAACACTATAAACACATCCCTAGTCAACAAGCATGAAAAATGCATCCCTTTACAATGTTCGTACTGAAGAAATATCTTAGATGCTAAACATCAAAAACCTACATTAACCTTGTGCATGAAGACAGTGCTCATGTTTACACTGTTCTTTTAAGTCTGTAAAATAATTTCATACTATGTAGATCAGTTTCGGTGTATTTTTCATCCTAATGCATTCAGACTTTGCAGGCTCAATTAAGTCTGAAAATTATACACTCATTTTCTAAGCTTTTTTACCCCCCTCAATTACTAAGCAGTTTAAAGTTTGCCATTTTATATAATGATGTAATTTTATAGTTAGTGGACAGCTCAATATGCAATTATCTGTTTTCACAATCAATTAAGAGTCATCTTCTCAAAACATGCCTGAGAAGGTCACATTGTTCCATAAAAAGCTAATGTTCCAGTTACAAGTGCTTCTAAATGTTCACCTTTTGATGAAGCTTGCTTCCAGGCACTGATAATTGTGTGTTAAGATATTTTCATGGGTCTAGCTGCTTTAAATGTGTAAGAAATCTGGGGGAAAAAAAAAAAAAAAGAAAAAAAGAAAAAGTATTTAAATATTTGTCCAGGCAAATATTGATGCCTGAATATCTAATTGTTTTGGTCTGGTGTCTAAGAAAGGTAAATTATAACATTCCATATATCTACAGCAAGCATTGACTATGATGAATTATTAATCTAGAGATGGAAAGGCCAAGCAGTATACTGAAGAAGGCCACGTGGAGATGTGGGCAATTGAAGAATGAGAGAGGAGGGTGATAGTATTTCATTTGTAGGCTGAAATGGAAGTACAACTGTCCACTGTTAAAGAGCTGCTCAACTTCTTCAGTATGCCCAGGAGAAGGTCTGCACAGACTCTTTCCTGCCTCCCAAATGGGATGAATGCTCTGGGGAGTCTTTTTTTGGGGTGAGCACAGCAGGGATGGTACTTTCCTGAACAAATTCACACAGTTTTCAGTGTGCTGTTCACCTACGACTGCGTCCCTAAATCGCACTCATTTCGAACTTTTAACTATCAGGAAATCCAGTTCTTAACAAATAATATTTCAGTGCTTTTCTTAGGACAGTGTAAGGATGATTCACTTGTCAGGAACTTACCAACAAAGGGGATTTACAATAGCATAGGTGTGGAGAAGATAAACAGCAAAGATAAACATTGTCTTTCCTCTGAAGCAGTGTAATTTCTTTAAAAATAGTGGTTTATGTGTCTTGGAGTTGCTGCTTTATTTAGCAGTGTTTACAGTCTGTGAGGTTTTGTGTTTTCAGAAACGTGGCTACCTGCATCAGGCTGTCTGCTTTTGTCTGAGCACCAGTGGGGGGCTGTTGGTTACTGAAATAGCATTTTCTAGAACTGAGAGTAGTGTCAGCAGTTTGCTTCTGGCCATACCCTCTCTTTCTCTACAACAAGCAGGTCTGTATTTCACAGAAATGCCTAAATTAACTCAGGTATGACAGCTGCAGTAAGTAACTGCAGCATGTCATGGAAGCAATCTGACTGCTTGCAGGTCTTCAGTAGTCTTTAAATTTAGTTACATGAGGGTTTAAAGTGCCCTCATGTAATGAAACAAATACATCACTGTTAGTCTAAATAACATAGGTGACAATGTACCGTGATATCCATCACATGCTACCTTTTTTTTAATTATTATCAATTTACTCAGCTATATCACTTTATTGTTTTGGAATTGAATTTGAAAGCACCAAATGAAATCTAAAATTTATGGGAATTACCTTTTGATCTCTTTCACACGTGTGGATAGATAGATATGCATGCATGTTAGTGTATGTGAGTATATATCTCTGTTTGTGTATATATATATATATATATATATATATATATATTTGGAAAATCAGATAATGCCTTCATTTCTGATGTGTCTTTAATCCCGATTTTATGAATGCTTTGGGATTTGTTTGTTTGGTTTTGATTTTGTTTGGTTTTTTTTCATATGGACAAAATAATTCCCAGTAAAGAGCTTTTTGAATGTTTATTTCTCTGAAAAGGGAGTCCAGATAGAGCAAGTCAGAGGACTGGCGATAGGACTGTATATAAATCCGAGGATTTGGGCTTCAGCCCTCAGCCTAGTGTGACACAAGAATTTGCTGTGTGTATCTATGCCACCCATGTGTGCTTTGGTATTTCTGCTGTTAATAAAGGCCTGTGTTCTTAAAATTGGATCTTGGATTTTAAATCAGCTGGAAAATGGGAAAATATTAAAGGAGAAATTAAAAAATACTGGAAGAGCAGTATTACTTCTAAGAACACTTGAGGAGTTCTATTTTCTGTGATGTGTTAAAAATGTCTAATGTACTTAACTTGGATTTTTAAATTTATTTTAAAATAAAATATGTACTTTTAGGACACTAAAAAAAAAAAAAAGCTCTGTGATCATCACTTGGGCAGTGCCTGGGTGGCTGAGAGCCAGCAGTGGGTTTGCTTTCCAGGCTGCACCTTTTGTTCCCCAGAGCAGCGGGGAATGGCAGCAATGCGGATGCAGCAGTTTAGCTCCTGGGCACAAAGGAATCCGTAATGGCAATTAAAAAAGCAGACTTAATGAGTACCAAAAAGCAGCCCCCAAGCCAGGCCTCCTTAGCTAAAAAAAGATGGGAAAGCAACATGCTGTAGGAAATGATGGAATTTTGAAAATCCCCTAAGAAACGGGGGAACACCCTTTGCTTTCTCTGCTGCATCCTCAGCTCTCCCTCTGCTAAAAGCAAAGCTGTGTTAACATACAGGGGAGTAACTGGTGGAACTGCCCCATTTGGAAAGTGGCTTTTAGCTAGCTGGGGGACTGTTTGTGGTCAGTGTGTTATTTCTAACTAAAATGGCACTTCATAAAAATAACAAATTGTTGGCAACCATTGCTCTTTGAATTCTATTTCTAGTTCTAGTCTCTATTTCTGTTCCTCTTGGTTGCTTTTCTCCTAACAAATCAAACTTCAGGATTGCAGCAGGAAATTTAGATTTAACCTCAAGAGTCAGTGTTTTGTCTCATGTCTGCTCTAATGCGATACAGATGTTGGAACTGCTGTACGTAACTCAAGATTTTATTGAACTAGCCCTCCCTGCCTAATAGAAAACATAGCTAACTGGAGTGCACCTTAAACACAGATCACTCTGAAGGCACTAAACCTGTGAATTTTAGAAATACATTGACAAAATACTTGGGATATTACTTCAATTGCACATCCTTCAGCTGTTTGACGGGGAGTTTTTACCATACTAAAGGAGCAGAATTCTTTACCTTACTTGTTTTAAAAAGCAAAACCAAGAAGTAAGCATGAAAAAAATGCAATACCTGAAATTATTTGCAGGCTGAATATTCTTTTTTCCCTGTTCTTTGTTCCCTTCTCTTTAAAAGATAACCCGAAAGACTGGAGAGATAGATTATCTACTGCATCCCTTTTTACTTCTTCTCTTCTCCAACAATCCTGATTCTCCACTATTGTGTTTTTTTTTTTAGTTTTCCTTCTCTTGAGTTACCACTGTGGCCAGAGCATGCTAAACGTTTGGGTATGTCTTTGATGAGGACTGGACAGTAAACACTGACATTTCTCAAGGCTCTGCTATGCCATGTTAACCCCAGTACAAAGTCATCTGAAATCAGCTCTTTCCTCTATATATTCATTCTTTATGACCCCTTAATTCTAATAATGAGGTTAAGGTTTTCTACTTTTCTGTACAAACAGTACACTGTGTTTCTTAAATGAGGGGGTTTTTTTAGGACAATACCAGAATGTTTAGCACATTAGAGTGCTTTTCTTGCCCATAACCAAACAGGAATTATGTATTAATTTAGTGCACTAAACCCAATCCTCATGCCTTATAATATATGAAATGTGCTACCCAGAGCAATGTCCAAGCAGTAAGTAGACCACAATATTGTGGACTGAAAAGTCCACAATACACAGAAAGGGGTGGTGGTGGGAAAACAAAACCAAGAGCTCTACAGGGAAATACAGAGATTAAAAAAATCTTATATATATTTTCACCTAGTTAGGATGACTGATATAGCAGCTCTTTTTGTTTGAATCTTGAACTTCCACTTCTTGCTGGAGTCTTCTTTGACCCTTGGGGGGACTGATGTGTTTTGGATGTGGGTGTTAGAGGGGATACAAGAGAGTCTTCAGGCAGCTCTGGAGCTGCTGGCTGCTGTGTTGATAATACCAGGAGCAATGCAGACTCATCATTAGCAAAGATGAACTCCTTGTGCTTTGGGGGTTAAAGCTGAGCTCCAGAAAGATCACACCTGTATTAAAAAAAAAAAAAAATAGTAAAAAACCCTCAATCAAATGATGGACATATAACGAAAATTAATTCATTTTAGCTATTGCATCAGCAAAACAGGTCATTAGGTGACCCTTAATATGCTGAACGATAAACCCGTTTTTCCCCAGTAATGTGAACAGCGCTGTTTGAGGTTAATTGTCTTTCTATATTCCATGGGAAGGCTTTTGGTGTCAGACTTGGCTGTTTATCTACACAGACAGCAGCTCATACAAAATATGGCTGTCCTGGGTCCAGCAGAGGAACCTATATGAAAAATAATTGGTCCTACCTATTAGCTACATCAGGATTTTTAAAGTCCTTTCTGGTCTTGTCACTTGTTATACAAGAAAGTCTGTATCACCAACTATTTCTAGCAGCTAACTTCTGACAAAAAAAGAGGAAGGTTTTATTATTGTCTAAAGCTTCCAAACTCAGTTTGTAACCTATAATGAGTACAGGAATATAGAGTCATTTTTTAAATAGCAGATTAGCTCTTTTATCATATAAGAAAACTCTGGGGTCGTCAGTGTAGCATTACAAATTAATCTTTTTCTCTTCCAGGCTTCAGTTTATTTCTTTCATTTCCACAAACACTATACAATATTCACAGGTAAGCTAATTCACATTAAGTTCTATTCCCTCCCATTGAATTATGTATATTTAAGAGTTTCCTCAATGAGAAATAAATTTTGTGCTTGAAGTAGCCTAGCTCCTTTATCCAGCTGCTGATAACATAGTAAAAGGTTTTTCTGATTTGTTTTCAGAATCTGACAGGTTTCTTTTTCGTGGTTACAGCTCCCCCCTTTTCCTTTCGCTTGCTAATCTCCAGGCAGTCTCACAGTGGTCCTGCACAGTAAACTGATAAAAGCTCTGTAGTTACAAACATTGTGTTTTATTTGCAATCAAATGTGATTTGTAACTTCTGCCTGCACTAAGTAAAATTCTGTAGCTGATCATCCTGAAGTACTTCACTGTCTTCCAGGTCCTTCTGCTAAACTCTCCTCTGTATGAAGTCTGCAGATAATTGCTATCAGATATAAACTAGGCAGGTGGCAAGCTGTGATTACATCTAGGAGCTGGCTTGCTCCACCTAGGAATTTTATCCACAGTTTATACTCTGATGGCCTATTTTTATTAATGCACCTGCCTTCCACTAGTATTTGATGGCTCATTTCACTTATTTGTCACTTGAGGTCTCTCAGGTCCCAAGTGTCCCAGAGGAGGGACTGTCACTGCCCATCTTCAGGAATTAGTGGAAATTAATACTAACATTTAAATTTTGAAGAGACTATAACACAATATCTCACTGCTCCTACACAGCCCTTTTCGAGTTGCAGTACTCAGTGTAGTTAATAAAGGCATGAACAGCCCCGAGTTTGAGGCAGGAAGAATGGGGAGTCAGGAGATGTGGGGCAGGAAAAGCTGAGGACTTGCAGTAAGGCTGGGCTACGGGGCAGGGGGCTGGGAACCAGTGGGGCAAGGGACTCTGGTTTGAGAACAACTGAGTGAAGGAGGGAAACACCTTGTGCATGTCAGCCCCAGACAGAAGCAGCATTTGCCCCAGTAAACATTCTGGTTTTGTTTTCCTTCCTTTCATGTCAAGACTTTTGTTTAGTGTTTTCTTTTTCAAGTTATCATTTGGCATAGTTCCTCTCAAGCCTTCCAGTGGGTTTATCATTCCTCTGAACAGAATGGCACAGTAATTTTAAAAATCCAGTCAGGTTTGCTTGAAGAATGCACATACAGGTTCTTTGGTGATGAGGGATTTGAGTTTTCCAATCATCTCCTCTTTTTCTTCATCCTGATGCCTGTTCTCCGTTTTATTTTAGGAGAAGAGTATTCCTTTTTGGCATGAGAAAGATATTTCTTGGATTTTTGTCTAGCTGTTTCTATAAATACATATGTTCAGAGATTTTAAGCAGGACATTTCCCAGTACATTTCAAACACAGAATTGCTCTTCTGAACTACTAGTTATGAAGGAATAATTTAATGGTAGTAAATTTTACTTTAGTAAATTAAACCTCCTACTCCTTTTATAACCTCAGAATGAGGTTTGCCTGAGTGAGAAAGATACAAGATACAGGTAAAAGCTGTTGACCTTACAGATACCATTTTCCTAAATTACATAAAATGCTGTCATTTACTACCTTTAATAGCACTACCTTTAAAAGCCAGCTTAAAATATCCAAGAAAACACAATGCATCATTAATTTTCCTGTACTCTAATTAGCCAAAAAAGCCTCACCTTTAGGCTGTACTTTGGCAGTGGTACAGTATTGTCTAGCAGCATCACCTCTAGACCTAAACAACAGCAATACCTGCCAGCTGTGTGCTTGACTGTGCTGCCACTGAAAACGTGGGGTGTATTGACCGAAACAATTTCATGTCTCATAAGTTTCATCCTCCTTTGTGAATTCACAGCATGCCTGTGTACTTGAGAGTACTGCAGCTCACTTCGTGAGAGCTCCCTGGTCCATTGCCAGGCAATGGTGAGCAGGTGAAGCTGACCAGGAGCTATGGGAATAAACCAGTACAGTTTAACCCCAGAAACAAATGTTACTTGAGCGTACTACAGCTTCTTGAAAAATGTCTGCACATTGGCACAGGCAGCTGTGTTGCAAGATGAACTCCTGGGCTGAGTTAGGCTAAAGCTTGAAGTTACTGTGTGGAAATAGAATGGATAAATTTTCTTAATCCGATTTCTTAAATCCATAAAATGATTGTATTTACTTACAGAGCACATTTAAAGAAAACACTGAAGAATGATTCTCTGTATGAAGGACTCCTACCTCTTGTATCACCTCTGTTGCTGTTCGTTCTTCTTACAGTCTGGGTGGTTTTATCTCCAAGCAACATATTAGCAAAGCAACCAAGACTGTTTTTATGGATGGTTGGAGTTGCTTTCTCAAACGTTATTGTAAGTATATTTGACATGAGATATTATTTAGAAATAGCTTATTTAGAGATAGCTTTTGATGTGAATAAACAAAAGGGGACAGAAAATATAGCTAAAATCAGCAGAGTCACTCAGTTCTTCTACCTCTGTGTTACACTCTGTCTTATAAAAATACATCACAACACTTGGCTGGACTAGGGACACTTACAGTACTGAAATACCTACTCTGCCACAGCATAACACTTTTATGAGGGTTCTGGGATTTTTTTGTTCTGTTTTTTTGTGGTTTTTTTGATGGTGGGCTTTTTGTGTGTTTTTGCTTTGTGTTTTTTTGGGGGTTTTTTTGAGGGTTTATGAAAGCCCTAGAGAGGCTTTACTTCAACAATATAACATACTTCCCAACACACAGGCAGAACTGGGATCTTGTTAAAGTAAAAGAAAAGTCAAAACAGGTACAGATTTACTAGCAAGACCAGAGGGGCTGTGGCTTTCCCTTGCTCCTGTGCCCAGTAGTGCTGTACCTGTATTCCTGTATCCTGCAGTTCAAGTGATCCTATGTTTTCCCTTCACCGCTATACCATCGACAGCATGTTTCAGGGAAAGATGTGAAGAGATGTAGTGGCCTCGTGATGGGTCTCTGCCCACAGATCAGTTTCTCCTGTACCACATCATTGTGACCAGTTTCCCCCCTTCAATGCCTATGGGGTCAACATAAACCTCCGTGAAGTACCAGCCCGGGCAGCCAGACAGTGGTGCTGAGCACTGTAGGTGCCCTTTGCCTCTCTTCTTGCCAGGAGAGTAGCCAAGCAGAAAGGTGTTCCTCCATTTAAGCTAAAAATACCCTAGAGGATAGTGCCTAGCGTCATCTCAGGAAAACAGTCTCCAACACCATCTAAAACTGTGTCACTGAGCAATGCTACATCCGATTTAAAAAGTGAAAGACTTGAAGTGCCTTGCATTATGAGAGAGATCTTAAAAAATGTGGGATTTTAAAAGAGAAAGCATAACCCCTCTATAAACTTGTATTCGGGAATGGAAAAGAAACCATAATTGTGATGTTTGTTAGATGCATCCTATAAATGTATGTTTCTGAGGGTCACAGATCAAACAGTTCCATCTTAAGGACTTAATCTCATGAAAAGGAGGTTATTTTCAGATGTGTTAACCTTTACTGTATGCATTGTTCATTACCTGATCTACCCCTTTTTCTTAAAAGAATAACATAGATTCCAAAATGAGAAATAAAATTATTTCATGCCAGTAGGGAAAATGCTTCCAGAGTCTGGCAGATGGCAGTTTCTGCACATACATCTTAACCAACCAAGAGTGATTGTGGCAGGATGCTTGCAGAAGAAAAACAGTAAGGCAACCCAAAAGTTTCTTTTGTCAGACATTGAGTGCAATTTAGCAGACACTGAGTGCAATATATATTCTTCAGACCTTGTTTTTTCTTTTCCCAAAACATATACTGCAGTGTTGGAGGTTCACATGAATTAAAAATGTATGCATGTTAGCTGAAATTTTAACATTTTAAAAGCAAGCATTAAAAATGTATGGGTGTTAGTTGGAATTTATAACATTCTACAGTTGAAAAACAAGCCTGTATTTCTTTTCACCTCCACTGGTCCCCTATACACGTTTCCTCCAGCATCAGAGTAAGGCTTGTCATGGCAGTACTTTTCTTCTCCTTGATAGCCTGACACACTGGGTTTCCATTATCTGCTCTGTAGACCACAAACTGCAGCCCACGTTTCTCTACCTGCCAGTATCTTGAACTTCTCATGCCTTTGACGACGTATTTGGTCACCCAGCGGATTCCCTAAGCTAAATGCCTGGTCTCAGACTTGGTCTTGCAGCCACGCAGTGTCAGGGCAAGTAGGGAGCAGGGAGAAAGGAGGGCTATATCCAGCATTTTTGGCTAAACTAAAGAAGTAAGTGAAAATATTAACTTTAGGTACAAATGCTTACTTCTTCCATTATTGAAAGTTAATTGTTTTTTCATGGTTTATTTTTGCATTCTTCAGCTTCCACAGAACAGGCAGTAAAGCCAGTATTTTTTCCTTATGGTCAGACTCCTACTGCTGCTGTCATAAGATTTCAAGCACTGCACAGGGAATGAGGTTTTCATTCTTCTACTGTTTTCAGGGTACATAAAATCTATTTTTAACCACATTTCAATTTTGAGTGAAACTTCAGTATTTCAGATGTGCCTAAATTCCTTTTTATTTTTGTAACGGGCATGGTGTGTATGAGACACATTTCTTAAGGAGCCTAAATCGGGTGAAACACTTTGGTGTGCTTAACTGGTTTTAAGATGCTGAACTTCAAGTGAGTTCATCTCATTAGGTTTCAAGAACTCAGTAGAATTAAGCTAATTGCTTTCAGTTAGATCACACACCATCTATTCATTTTTTCCCATCATTCTGAGTGGGATCCCTTTCTCTGGGCCCCTAACTACATCTCCAGGGAATCTGCTGCCATGACTGAGCCAAGAAAATGGTGTTTTAGTACATGAAGGAGTGCTGGAAAAGAAAAAGAAGATTTGAAAGTGTCATCTATTGTATTCCCTCCCTTCTATACAATGAACCAGAAGACATTTCGGTCATGCCATATACCATTACGCTCTCCCAGTGATTAAGTGGTGGCACATTTGATTTGGAATCACAACTTTTCGAGCCTCTGTAAAAGCATAAGGTGGCAAACAAACTCCCCTTTTGTGAAGATGTGCTTCGGCTTATAAAGTGTGTGCCTCTTTTGCTCCAACAGTGCAAGGTGATCATCTGCCAGATGAGCGGCACCCGGCCGGAGCTTTTCCACTGGTTCCTGTTCCCGCTGGCGCTGGTGGTGTACGCGGCCATCTCCGGGCTGCTGGGCTGGACGGAAGAAGCTGTTCTTGCCGTGTTCACCGCCCTGGTCACGGCCGCCCACGTGCACTACGGGGTCTGCGTGGTGAGTGGGTGCCTCTGAAGCAGCCACAGAAGAGCTGCCCTGGGGTGGGCAGGAAGATGGGGTCTGGGAACGGTTTCTAGTTGGGGCAGGGTCTGAGAGTCTGAAAGTTCAATTAGGTTTGGGTTTTTTTAATTTAGTCTATAGTAAAAAAAAAAAAAGTCAGTTTATTACAGGCAGTGCCTTTTGCAACAACTTCAGTGACTTGAATTGTTCCAATGTACCCAAGTGGTTTTGGCTTTAAATCCATCAGAATCAGAATGTTTATAGACTGGTTTTATGTATCAGCTGACCCATGTAGCGTGAACACTCCCACCTTTCTTTGGCATTTCTTCTTCCGGATGTTACCTGACGGAAAAACTAGAAAGGTAAAATGCAAGGTGCCGTGAATAGAATTAATAAAACAAGGCCAAGTTTGCTTTGATTCTGCAGGTAAAATAGCTGTTTAATTTCTAATCTTTTCCTGGATCTCTGTTAGCATCTCTCGAGCTGGAGACATGGATAGTCTTCCAGTTCATTCAGTTTTACCAGTGCATTTTTGTGTCTGCTAGATCTCAAACTTGCCGTTTATTGTCATCCAAATTACTGCTTAAATTCATTTTTACTTTGTTGATGCCCTCTTTTCTAAAGTGTCAAATAATCCTTTAGCAAGCGTTTTCATGGGGATTTGCTTTTAGATAAAACACCTAGCATAGCAAAAATCTCATTTCAGAGGGAGTTGTTCAGCATTCTTTAATTTAAGACACACCATCGGGATGTAAGGATTTTCTTTGAAAGAAGACTTGTCAGCAGACATTGGTGTCATAGTAGTGTCTATGCCAGCATCAGTATGGGCCAATTGGTGAGGGTCAGAATGGAAATACCTGGTCAAAGTTCACTATTGACTGAGAGACGGCCCAGCTCCATCACAGTTTATGTCATCTGTGAATCTGGTCCGTAGCAATTTAGCTTTCCATCAGTGTGATGCAAGAGGAGTGTAAGAACCCACAGCTCTCTTGCTTGAATACTTGCAGGTCCCTGTGTACTTGTACATCCCCAAGTACAGGAGGACTGTGGTTGGGTCCTTCCCCCTCTGCCTGGGAAAGGAGAGGCAGCGAATTGTGAAGCACATACAAAACAGGCTGCTAATCTCCATGATTTCTTTTTAGGTCAGGCAGCTGAGTGAGCACTTGAACATTTACATCTTTTCCCTGAAGAAACGAGTCCAAGAGTGAACACCTGCACCATGATCAGACTGTAACACTTCGTGGAGATCTGCAACTCTTCTGATGTGATAAACAGTTGGAATTAATCTGATTAAAATAACCAAAGAACAGAATGGTACAGAACCACTGCGACAATGAGCTATGCAGCAAGATGTTTCATCTCAGAGGAAGATTCCTGTCCAGCAGAGAAGTGTTTACCAAGTTGTTCTGCTGCTAACATTTATTCTCTTCTAATGCAAATCCTGTGTTACTGGACTCTCTGAAGCTTTTGTCTTCCTCCTCCTTGCCATTTTATCCAAAGTCCTGGAGAAATTCATGTTGGGTTACATAAGCTTCTTGGTGGTTTATAACCAGCACTGTTTTTGAACAGCCTGGTAACCAGTGGGACTCCAGCAGTGCAAACACTCCCCTGTATGTCCTTCTCACTCAGACATCTGCGCCTGCGTCATTTTCCATATTTATTTTCTCACAACTCATTTCTTCCATACAACCTCCTGAAAGGCTTATGCACATTCAGTCTTTTCCTCACCTCAGATGAATGTGTGAAGACGAGAATGAACTGAGAAAGCTATGGGTACAGTAAAGTGTTTTTGAAATGTACAGGTTTTTTTCCCATACTCAGCGTTGAGTCTCAGCTGACCTGTATCTGTCAGAAATGCAGGCTCTGTACAGCAGCAGCTGACCTTTGTATTTATTTTTTAGGCAGTAACAAGCACATTGTTGATATTTCAGCAGCAGTGAGCAACATACTCTCCAGAGGTAACCAGCTGAAAATAAATTTGGCCAGCAAACCTTCAAAGATTCACACATTTCACTGCAAAACTAGTTTAAGTCAAACCGTGTATGAGTGCAAAACGCAAAACAAACCATTATTTGCCTGTGTGATTGAAGCAAATTCTTGTGGGTTTAGAAAATGACAAAAGAAAAAGAATCAAGAAGAGCTCTTTTTTTTTTTCCCCCCAAACATTACACATTTGCATGCAGATTTAAACTGCTCCCTTCCTCTGTAATACACGTTAGGTTTTCTGCATGCCTTGAAGGAAGGAGTAAAAATTTGAGTTTCATCTCTTTTCATATGCTGCCCTAGCCAGAGGGACTTTGTGGTCTTGAAGCACTAATGAAACAATCTGTCCGCTTCCCCAAGGTAAGCATGAGATTACACTTCTTGCACAGAGGGATGTGATTGACAGACTGGCACATTTATTAACTATCTCGCTTGCCAGAAGCCAGGCAAAAGCACAATTGTTGAGCTGCTAAAGCCTTAAGTTCACCTTTTTCAGTTCTTAGACCATTTGCCACTAGCCTGATCATTTCCCCTGCCCCTCCAGTTAACTTACCCTTACATCAGTAGCTCCTATTAGCATTTTCAGCTGAGCACTGATTAGTCACATGAACAGCTTCAATTTAAGCTGGTGCTGCCTTTCACAGTAGCTCTCCTCCCACAGAGTCAGATTTCCCCTGGGAGCCCTTCCTGCACGTACCAGGGGACATACCTCCACATCAGCTTCTCCTCATCACAGAGCAGAAATCCACACTGACTGGGAAGCTTTCTTGTGGTTTGAAAGTATGCATATTCCACCCCCCAAATGAACATGTGACTACAGTCACAGTTCAAGCAGCTTAAGGTTTGAGTTCAGCAGAGGGGAGTGGTCATCCTGTTAATGCTGAGTCAGAGGTTTTTCCAAGAGCCCTGTAGGGAAGGGGGCCTCCCATGCCCTTTGGTACTACTGTGGTCCAGCTCCAAGAGACATCTTACAGCCTTCCTCCCCACTGGTGTAGTAGGCATGCCCCTATCCTGCACGATGCCCAGGGAGTGTGGGGTGTCCACCAAGGCACTCCCTAAGGGCTCTTTCAGAGTAAGTCTGAAGGCTGTTTATTTAATAAGGTTTGCTAAAAAAAGGCAGTTCATGTTGAAGGGGAAAGACAAGTTTGATGATGTTGCATGCACCCAGCAGTCTCAATGTTTGATGAAGTTAAATACTACATCTGATACCAGAGACACTGCCATAAAAGTCTCGCCTGCTTTATAAAGGCAGTTTACATTTCACCCTTCCATCACAAGTGTCTGGAGGAAGTTCTGATGAGAAACAAATTAAAATACAATAAGCAAAATTACCTCCAAATGGGTTGTACTGGAGAAACTCTGTGGACAGGCTTCCCTTTTCCGTCTGTCTTGCACTTAATTAGGAAACAGCTGGAAATAAGGGTCACAGAAGCAGCACAGTAATGGAGTATTTTGAAATATTCATTAAATGAAATGATAAAACTTGAACTACCACAACCTGCCTGCACTTGTACCTTTCTAAAGAGAAATACAGTGTCAGTTTTAAAAGACTTGAAGCTCTGGCCAGCTTTTTCACCTTCTATATGAAAACATGGCAAACAATTTTATTTTTTCCTTTTTAAAGCAACTTGTCACTACAATCTCTATAAAGACAAGTATAAAAAGAAATCATGGATTGCACAGTCTGTATATTGAGTTTTTAGCCATCCTAGATGGTAACTGGTTCAATGAACAGGAATTACAATGCTTTGCACACAGGGTGGTACGGTCACAGATTTATTTTGCAAAGTCAGATAACTATGTAGATGACCTAACGGTCTTAACAAAGATTTTTTTGTTGTTGTTGCAACATTATGGCAGAAAGTTTTAAACTATTTGAACTGGAAAATAGGTACCTTTTATATGCTTTTGAACATTTACACTAGCCCAAAGACATGTCTCCCCACCAAGTCTTACAAAAAGCATCTCAAAAGAGCAGCTCTCCCAGGTTTGAACGCCTGGGTTGGAAATGGGCTCCTCCAGTCCCTGCTTCATCCTACCCCCTCTATTAGAAACCTTCCCCGAGTGGGGCTAAGCAAAGGTTTGGCCTCAGCCCCAGGGATACCTGATAGCAGCAGGGCCCAGGCTGGTGGCACAACCATGGCACAACGGGGCCCTGAGCCAAGGCTCGAAGCCTTGGAGACTGAGCAGCAACTACAGCGGCAACATTGCTCATGCGACAAAGGATCAGAGCAGTGAGAATTACAATGAAGTTTCCCTTTTATTCCCAAAAGCCTAATACTTTAATCTGAAATACAGGCAGCTTTTAGGTACTGCACTGAAGATTCATCCCTGAATACTTGGCCACTGCAAGGAAGTCCACTGGGAGTTTCAGTGCCCTTGCTGTAGTACTCTCTTTACCTCCTGGCTGCTGCCAGTTTTGCTGTTGTATCCAAACTGATACATAAGAGATTTAGTATTCTGAAATCCAAAAGCAGTTATCATAAAGAAGAATGTGCTGTTTACATGCACAGGCATACATGCATTTTCTTTTTTGATTTATAGAAGGGGATACAGTTGCTGAGCTCTTGGGGAAACAGATGCTACCCACACACAGAGGATAAGTGAACTTTTGGTTTTTTAAAGCAGCTGCCTTTTTCATTCTGCTCCCATATGCAGTCCTTGATGAATAAAAGTATGTATTTTATCCAGAGAAGTATTATTTTTGAATGTTCTGAATAGTCTCTAGAGCTAGACAGATTTTAACATATATTTTTTTATTAAATATGTAAAAAGATAAACGCAAGTCAAGTTATTCACATATTCAGACAAAAATCTACTCTATCATGCGACAATTTGTGGATAATGTAAAATGACTGATACATCTGAATAAGACTTTTTTTGTATCTATTATGCCATTACTTATCTATTTATAATTAACAATACATATGTTTACATTCCTTTCAGTTTACATTTAATATATAACCAAAGCTTTATGGTGTGCTATTTAGTAAAGGTAATTACAAATGCATATTAAAACCATAACAGAAGAATGGGTTACTCACAGGGGGTGGGGGGGAGAAGGATAACTCTTTCCCCTTTCAGAACACTGCTCTCCCCTCAGCACAGCCAAATTTCTACTGCCCCCAAGGTATTTCGCTGCCCCAGCTCCCTACATCAGTCACTCCCCCCTTGATACAAGCAGTGAGCGGGCTATGGTCCTCAGATTAGAAACAGGATACGAGGAATTTTCAGGAAATTAAGTGCAGCTTTTAAAAAATTTTTCTTTTTTTTCAATACGTGCTTCAAAAGAGAGAAAAGGAGAGAGGCACAACAGCCTGGCTATGAATCGTCCGGGGAGCTCAGCAACCCCAACCATTTGCATCTTTAGAAAAATGTTTTCCCTTGAAGTGCTCTCCATGCATCTGCTCAAGTATTAGCAGAAGGATGAATGGCAGTAAGCAGAGACTGACGCTGATGAAATTAGGTTTATAGCCTGATCCCAAACTCCTTGCCCCATCAGAGATCCCACTTAGGTTAAAGGACATTCTGGAATCTGGAAAAAAAAATTAGTAACTGCTCTTCAACAGTATTATGAAGAACTACCATTTATTACAATGACAATTGTAATAAGTACATATGTTCTAATAAACACAAATACAACAAAAATGACAATTCCCCCATTTGTGGTGATTCTTGGAAATACTTATTTTGGAATATACACATTTTTAAAATAATTAAACCAGACCTTATTTTTAACCAATTGAAACGGGAGAGGAAAGTGCTGGCCTGCAGGTTGCAGTACTTTGACTTCATCACCGAGTGGGATGTGAGGTCAATATTGGATGCAGGGCTGGCAAAATTTCAGCCTGCAGGGTCCAGAAACTCTTCTGCTGTGCAGGGGGAGGATCGAGGAACTGGAAATACCTGTTCTAGTGCTTAACAGTATTTTATACATTGTCGGTGGTGCAACACAACAGCAGGGTTGTCACATTTAACTAGGAGCCACTTAGCTGCAAAAGATTGATTAGGAATGGAAAACTGCATGTGTCATGCGTGTGTGTGCCCGGGGGTTGATTAACTGAAAACCTTTCCATGGAAGCATAAGCTGGGAACTTACGCTTTAGGAGCCTGTGAACATCTAAAATGATTTAGCTGTTCAATAGGCTTTGGAGTTTTTCAGTGAATGCCGACTGGGATGGGATTTCCACGTACCTGCTAAATCAGCATAACAATCCCCAGTTCAGAAGATCAAGTGAGAAACCAAGAATACCAAGCATTAAATAATCAGAGAGACTACAATGCACAGCTTTATGAGAAGAACAAGGAATGCTTCATATACTTCAAGATACTGCTGTTTATAAAATACCATCATTTAGAACAGGGTCATGGGACCACATTGGAAGGGAACACTCTCACTGCAGACATCTCCACCAGGGCCTTGATGAAGGAAGGTCAGCCCAGAGCAGAAGCCACTCTGTCCCCTCAAGTCAGATGGTCCCCCCCTTATGTGTGCCCTGTCTCCAGGACTCCTCACTGCCTCTCCATGCTTTGGAAGCACACTCAAACCCGTGAGGTGTCCATCACTCACTTACATACAGTTTGGGGTGGGGTTCAGGGCTACTGCTGTTGCTGTTTTTTTCCCATACCTTGCACTAGTGAGAACATTTCTGTCTTCCATACTGTTATGGACGGGGCAGTGGAGGGGAGAAAGAAAGCAAAAAGAAATGGCTGGCCTACTTTGTCCTTTTCTGAGGGGTGGGAAGCTAAGGACGATGGCAGAAATCATGTCCTGCAGCTACACTTGTGTCAAGGAGATTTCTCTCCTCCATCAGCACTGAGCTCTCTGGAGGCAGAGCTGCAGCTGGAGGCTGGGACTGGATTCCTCAGGAAGGAAGAAAAGCTGGGAAATGTCTGTTTACTAGTCAGGAAACTGGGAGGGTTTTCAAAAAACTTAAGTGGATGCCTGTCCTCCAGAAATAAGCCAAAAAACATACCATGCAGCTTTCTAACAAGCTTTCTAACATAGAGGTTTAAATCTCCCACTGAAACAGATGTTCTGCCTGTGAAGGCAGGAAAGGAATAAACATGAGCAACATGAGCATTTTCTTCCACAACACACCTCATCGTTATGGCTTGAGTATGACATCCACTGTATCCCTTTATTCCAACTGTTTGACCAAATGTATGCCCCAAGGCAGATGTACTAGAAAACGCAAAAGCACCACAAAGTGAGAAACACAGCTAGTGGTACGGAACTTCTTGCCACACAAAATGCCAATATAAATATGTTAGAACAAGTTACAAGTGTATCATACTTCAGACGAAAAAGAAAAAAAAATAAATATATATATTTTTAAAGAGCAGAACAAATCTCAAGCAGCCAAGTGGTGAAGTTGCAGTGATGTACAGTAGGTGATGTAGCCCTACAACCTCTTGGGAAGATATACTGAAAGAGGACGTCTGCAAATGCATCTTGGCAAAGTATTGGTACAGAATGCAGTGGTTGGCTGGCACTCACTATGGTACATAAATGTTAATGGCAGACTGGGAGTGAACTGATTTCAAGTTTGAGGCCGCACATGTTCCATTCTCCAGAAGAAAGTTCTAACACAAAACGAAAATTGTCAGAGATGCTGCGTGAGTCAGTACTCATCCTGCTGCTGAGGCTGTTCATGGACTTGCTCTTCACCTTCATGATCATCTGTGTGGCCCTCCTGCAGGGAGAAAAAGACCCCAAAACATTCTTCAGTAGAAAGCACTCCTCATGTAATCCCGCCCCACAGTGCTCCCTGTAGCATAAATCTTAACTTATAATTTTCATGCAAGTAAGTACAGAAGGGGCTGTTACCTAAGAAAAGCAGTCTCTTGTAGTATTATAATAAAAGGTATTTACTTTACTTTTAATCGAGGCATATGCAGTACTGATATTTCCTTAGAAAAAATGTCAGCTTTCAACATCACTGAGTGTCATCTGTTCCGGTAAGCGAACATTTTGAATAGTTAAGACAGTGATATGCCAACAGTCGGGTGCTGTATCATACAATCCTGATGTCCTCCCATTTTCAGTTTGTCCAAGGTTTTCTGAACCTGTCTGCTGTAGTTTTCACACAGTCTTCCCTCTGGGTTTATATTACTACATGGACATGACACTTGTGCTATCACCTGCTTTAAAAATTAAACACAGCCTCCTTTTTGAGGTCAGGCACACTACTTTTCCAAAGTGATACACCCATGCTAACTCACAAAGACTTGCAAACACATTTTCTTGGGGAGGTGGGGGAGAAGAGTCCAGTATTCACTGATTTATAAAGCTACTGCTAAAATCACTGATCAATAAATAAGCACTTCCCATTTACAAATGGTTCTTATGCACCAAAGCTGTCCCTCTGAACATACATTCCCACTGGAAGACAAATCTCTGACTCAAGGCAATATCTGTTCCAAACAACTTCCAAGTTAGAGACAACAGACCTAGTATCCTGAGTTGACCTGGATGTTATCTGAGTTCAAAAAGTCTAGCTGACTCCTAGAGCATCCCTTCTGGATTCCCATTAAGCACAGCTGCATTTACAGCTTTCCTCTCAAGTGCTTTCCATTTTTCCACAGCGCGGTTCACTGAAAAGATCCCTCTCGCATACGCTCTGCCCTGCATTAGTACTGCTCTGCCTTAGGCAGCTCTGAAGGAAAACACTTTTCCAAGACACTGAGCTGCCATTCAAGTGCATTCCCAGTCTGGTACCTGTGCAGAACTCTCCTGGCTCCCAGCAATTTTTGTTAGAAGCAAGTGAACAACAAACTTGATACTGCATTGATACTGCTAAGTTTTCAAATTTTAGGCAAAAATCAAAAGAAAAGGGAGGCCATGATTTGAGTTTTTCACAGTCGTCCAGAGCAGCTTATGAAATAAGCAAATTCTCTTCTGGCAATACAATATTTGTATTTCTAAAGGGCAAGAGCAGGAGAATAAGGTTCCTAATAGTCGCTGATACAATGGAAATAGTCAGCTGTTTACCACGTGCAGAAACAGGCCAATTCCAGTTGAAAGCAAGCTCTCTGTCACTCAGGTATGGTTTTCAGGCAGAAGCCACACATCAGTCAGGACAACTGAAGTTTAGCACCTTCTGGCCCCTTGGGGGGGAATGATGCCCTTATTACATACAGTAGGTACATCACGTCAAAACAGCTTTGAGCATAGTACCTAAAAACTGCAACTTCTGTGACAGGCTGCAAGGGTGCAGGACTTGCAGAGAACAGTTTCACAGAGAGGAGCTGACAGCTGTGAGAATGTGACCCTGCCTCACAGGGTGAGAGAACTTAAGCTTGTTTAATGAGCAATGTTACTTTAACCCCATCTATCCTGACCCTCCTTATGTGTTGAGGTGATCTGCTCTGGAATGCACGTTCCGCAGACTTTCTGTATGCCCATTTTATCTGATACACCTATTAGAAAGCCCATTCATGAGGACTTTAGAGGTCACATATACGTGCTCTCTTTTCATTCATATAATAGGAAAAGCCTCTAACCATGGGAATTGGCTTGGGAATCTACTCCACAGCTCTGAAGAGGAGTGGTGGCTCCTCTCTTGCCAATTCTACCTTTGATGGAAATAGTGAATCTTATGTGAGTCCCTCAGAAGTTGTTCTGAGACCTGGGATACATGCTTCTCAGTATGCATTAGCTTGTATAAATACATGAAATAGGAAAGACATGCCTCGTTACTTTGGGACTGTGGAATCTCCTTTAATAGCATCCCCTAATAAGGAAAGTAGTGGAAGATCTATTTAGAGCATTTATTTCTGGCTTGAGCCGCATGACCATGGTCATCTCTATCCCCCGTGCTGAGAGGTGCTCTCTTTTGACCCTTAGATCCATCTGCCTCAAACTGTTCAGGTGTGCCTGCAGACCGAAGAGCAGAAAACCAGGTGGTGGGGTGAGTGGGTCCTTTTCCAAAAGTAGCAGCAGAGGAGTAGCTGCTAGAGCAGAAAGTTACTAAACCAACTGCATTTCGAGCAATTGCTCTGGGAAACTGAGATATCAAACACAAGCAATTCACCCAAATTCTACATGAACTGAACCAGAACAGTTCATGTAGGAAAGCAAAAGCTTTCCCAAGCTTCTGCTTTATGCCAAGACCCACATGTCTCTGGGTTTTCTAACTACACACATAGCCTCTTCTTGTCTATCACTCTGAAGCTCTCCTGCTGTAATACCATATGACCAAGTGCTTTACACACTGAGGTCTTGGTGCTGTCTACAGCAGCAGTACCATAAAAATTAGGAGCCACATCTCCTCACCAACCAAATGCAGCCTTTTTAGCTCTGTTCTCTGTCAACTTTGATGTTTCTGATGAAGAAGTAAGATTATAAATGAGCAATCTGTAATTAAAAATTACAATGGATTACGCCCTGATCAGCCAAATGTTAAATGACAACAGCAGATACTACATCCCTCTTGTGTAAGCAGAGATAATGATGAGGTTTAAAACAGAACCGTAACAGAGAAAAGAAGCGGGAACCTCTATGGACAAGGAACCCAAATGGATTGATATTTGTGCTGCTTAAACTCACCAAAATCAAGACCAGAAAAAATAAATTGATCAGTCTTAAACAATTAGCCCTTAGAGAATGAAGCAAAACAGAAGCTTATGAAGTTACAAGATCGAAAATACACTACGAATTGGAATTCTGAAAAAAATAATTACCCCACTCCAAGACACGAACCTGGTAAAAATCTCTTCAGTGCAATACTACAACAATCTAACCTCTGGAGAATGCTTTTAATAGGGACTATATACTTGCATTCTGAATAATTCTACACACAATTCACACAACAGCCTCATGCTGGAGACAGGGGAAGCCAAACTCCTGCTACCAAGGGATTAACTTGCAAAATGATGCAAGATCAAGAATTTAACTTGAGTCAAATTCAGTACAGAGAGAAAGAGAAAAAAAAACCCAAAACAGATCTGAAAGGCAAAGCAGGGCAATGTGAGAGTAAGGTCCCAACCTAAAAGAGTAGGCAGGACCTGAATCAGCACCAAACTAGCCTTTGATTTAGTCCTAATGCACTGGGGTCCTTCCACAGCAAATTACAGTCCACCTGCTAAGCTGAGGAGACCAATCTTCTACCAAAAGGTACAAAAAAATTGTGTGACGAATGGCCTCTGTATTCCTCTCTGGAGGAGAGTGCTCTCCTGCTGAAGTGACATACCTGGCCTCCCAGCTGCAAGCACATTTTTAGATAAAGGTGCAGTTGTGGCATATAGTTCATATACAGGCATGGATGATGACTGCAACAGAGAAAAGCTTGGAGGGAAGAACCAGATAAAACACTAGGATGTGGACTAAAGTTTTTGTAGAAAATTCTGTAATGTGTTCTGCCAGTAAGGAAAACTGCTGGAAGAAAAGCAACAAATGCATTCCTTATGGAATCACTTTGCTATTTAAGCCAACAGACAGACAGATGTGGCAGGGGTATGGAGAGAAGAGGGATTTTTATGGCTTTGCTTTACAAATAAATCAATGTTCTTGAATCCAGAAGACATTTTCTCTGACCACTATATATATGTAACACTTTCACCCTGTTATCACATGCCTGGCAAATTTGTCTTTTTGTTTATTCCTGTGAAAATAGTGGTTTTCCTCCTCCTTTCCCTCTCTAGCACTCGCCCCGCACCACTGAACAAATCCTCTTTCCCCTGTCACTTCTCATCTGAGCAGTGGCCCCTGTCAGCAGCAAGCTTGTGGCCCTCTTGCACCTAACTTTCAAACATTAATGCCCTACATTAGTCTTTTTTAGAAAAGCATGTGAGTTGGAAGTTCCTTCTGCAGTACTGCTATAAAATTTTAAGTCAGTTGACTACTGCTGCCACAGCTTTCTGGAAACAGATATAAGACAGCCTATGGTGCCACAGTGCTGCCAAGAGATTAAGTTGATGCTTGTACACTCTGGAGCCAAAGCCATCGTCCACTGAAGGATGAAGGGTCAATTGTCAGTACAATCCATACAGGGATTTAGTTAACATGAATGGGAGTAGTTCAGCTAAATCTCCACTGAATCATTATCCCTGAATATCTCAGAGGAATTTAACCAGCAACCTTTGCTGCTTCTTGCTTTGTTCAATTGTCCACAACACGAAGTCTAAGATGCAATGAGATTCTTGCTTAATCTTGCAGACAATACATTTCTGAAATTTTGCTAATAGAGGATTACTGCATTTGCACAAGGAAGAATTTTGCCTATAGCAAGAGGATAAAAAATGCTAAAGAGCATTATCTCTGTAGATATGATCATGTACTTGGCAACCTGTACCATACATATTCCAACACTGCCACATGGGCTAGAGAAGTTTTGCAGCTGTAGACACTGAAAGCACCTCTGCCAGAATTTCTGTGATTTTCAACACGTTAAAGAACACAAGTAAAAGAATTTATGCACACAGGGGGAAGATGAAAAAACAAAATTGAGGCTCAGAACCATATGAGTTCAATTTAAAATTGTGACACAGAACCTTCCCCTTTCAGATCAACATCAGCAAGCCCAGAATACAAAGCCTACACTGAAAAGCAGGGAAAAGCAACCAACCTCCTGAACCCTTCCCCCAAGCTGAAAAACCTGCTTTTTGGGGGAGAAGTCATGGAAATCCTAGCTGCTACACATCTGCTGACCTAAATATAGGACATGACTCAATCCTGTACCAATAATTTTTTATGAAATTAAGCTTTTTTGTTGAAATAAAAAACATTAGTCTTGAACTTACGTGTTCTTCTGACGCATAAAGGACTTCCATTAGCCGATTGACAAGATCATTGTTCTCTCCCCCGTGTTCTTGGCAGAGAAGTTCAATCTCCCTTAATTTGCCAAAGTAGAAATCCCTTTCCTTCTCCACGCCTTCAAGTGCAAGTTTTAACGAATGTACCTGCATATAAACCAAGGTGTGAGGCATCAGTTTTGAGGGGCACTACAGACAAAACAACTCGGTATAAAATCACACATGCTAAACAATCTTACACACATATTCAACTGTACAGCTTAAAGTGAAGTCCACTTTTTTTTTCTGGAGTGCTCGATTGAACCTTACACCATAGAGAGAACAGAAAATTTGGCTCCCCCATTATGCCTCCTGGATACATCTCGACCTTGATCCTTAAAGGTCAATTTTCTCAGTGCCCTTTTATACTGAAGCAGCTCAGGAATCAGGGCTACTTCAGCCTTGTCTCTTAACAAGGCTGCCAGAAGTGCCACGTAATGGTAATTAATAAAACTGTCAGCTCCGTACTTGCATTATTTTGCCTGCATTAATGTGTAGTTGTTGGGAAACCTACAATAACTCTTTGCCTAAAAATACACAGAATTAGCAGAAAGGCTCACAAAGGGAAGTGGTCTAGTCAGGAAATTAAAACGTCCTCTAGTTACAAATTGAGTACTGCTGTGTTGGTTGGCCACCTCTCCTGTTCTGCCTGCCCACTTACCATACTGTTACAGACCTGCCTTTTGGCACTCTGGTGCCGTGACCGGCTGCACCACGAACTTTCTGCTCTGACAGATGCGCTGTTTCTATCAACAAATTCTCTCAAATGCCAAGTACCTTTCTCTTTGCAGTCTTGCTCACCAGAGTCTTCAAGCTATACTGTCAAGTCTCAATTTCACCACTAGGACTGCTGCAAATGATTTATGGGCAATGCAGCTGATTAGGCTTCATATAAATCATGACATATATTGCAATGTATTTTTTTACATATACATACATACACACAAATATATTTAAAAAAGAACATTTTTGTGGGAGCATAACAAATGAACTTTTGCCTAGCAGGGTATACACAATCAGGATAATGTGTAAGTGGCTCTCAAATTTGGAGGACAGCAGTGTAAGAACCAACAGATATAATCACAGACAAAGCTGTCTACAGTAAAGACACTGACCCCAATCACATCCAATCACAGCCAAATTAGCACTTTAAAGCCTGCAATTATATAAATCATTTTCTAAATAAAACATGCTAAATAAATTAAATCATATCAGACCACATTTCAGTGAACTGGTGCAATCTAATAGAAAGTTCTGTGCTGCCAGTTCCACTGCAAGCTAATTTATTTCCTTCACTAGTAAAAATACCAGCAGAGTTCAAACAATGCTTTGATGGCCTACTAAATCCTATCTGTTTGTTTTTCCATAACTGCTGAGCTAGTGAAGCCTTTTTCTGACCTTTGTTTGCACTCTCAAAGGCATCAAGCAGCAGAACTGACCTGTTACCAGAGCAGGATCTCAGAGCATCTCATTTATGTACTAATCCATTTCTGACTAGCTGCCTGAGTGTCACACCCAAGTCTTGCCTTGACAGGATGAATCCATGATGAACGTAACGACCAGGCACCTTAAAATTAACTATTTTTTTTTTTCCACAAAAGTAGGAATAGCAAAATGGAACAAGAGTTTACAATATTCTGGTCTGTAGATGAAGACCTCACACTTAGGATATGCCTTCAGGATCTGCCACAGCATATTGCTTGAGAGCAATGCCTGCACCCAGACAGAACAAGAATGTAACTACTTCCAGACCTCTTGCTCTGTGCTTGCTAGAGCTTGGGAAAACAATGAACTTCAGCTGAAAAATTGGCAGCTAATAGCTCAGACCATCTCCCTTTTCTGACCTATTTACTATGAAGACATTCTCCCATTTTTATTCTATCGCATTTGCTCTGTTTAAAGAAACAAACCCATTAAACTATGCACACAGTGTTAATTAACTACAGTTGTTATAACCAAACCATATATGTTTTTCTTCAGTTACATATCAACTACCTGTCTGTGCCACATGAATTTATATTTCTTCAGATATTTAGCACATCACATCCTACTTTTTCCTTCCATAAACATGCCCTTTCAAAAGGCTGATACTGTATGAGGAACAGCACACATCAACTCCCACTCTCTGTTTCTGGACCAAAAGCACCCCTATGCAACCCAGTTAATGGGTGCAAAGGCAGCAATTGTCACTAACTGGTCTTTTCTCTGATGGTACTTATATTAATAACATGAATACTCACAGGGGTGCAGAACCAGGCTGGAGATAAAGCACAACTGTAGGCACACAGCCAAGATGGTGCTGTTTTCAGAAACTTCGTGTGTATCCACATACAGTTAATGGTTCCTGGGACCATTCTCCATATGTAAAGGTCCCTTCTCTGTATGTGATGGGTGGTGGTTTGTGTTTTCTCCTCACAGAGACACTCACTGGGAGAGTGCTAGTTGGCACAGACCAGAGACACAGCAGGGACTACTTAAGTATTTTAATGCTACGGGTAATCAAGTTCCAGTGCAAAGTGGCACTCCTTGGAAGTGTTTAATTCACTAGCACAGATCAAAGATAATTTTAAGAGAAACTTTAAGATTGTTGGGAGCCATTAAACTAGCAAACACTAGGAATGGCTTATAATTATTGCAAACAGCTCATTAAACTATACTATGGTAAAACTCAGTGTACAGAAATCCCCAATAATTAAAATTTTCTGCTATAAATCGCATGGAAGTTCAGATGCTTCAATCTCCCTTAGCGGCTATCCAGGAAAGGTCTGAAAAAAGACTGTTACAGCCACACAGGAATCTGATATCCAAGATACAATTTGACACTTCTTACCCCTAATAAAGACAGAAACTGGGTAAAGGTGGCTGCTGCCCTTATCTCCAGAACTGCTGGTGAGTGGTAAAAACAAGGCAATTTGGCTCTTCCAGCATGTTCAGATGCGGGGTCGGGAAAACCTGGCTCAGAGCTACTTTGCAGCGTAACTTTTTTGGCTTGTATTATAGGCCGAGGGTGCACAAATATCCATTAGTGGGAAATGAGACACCCAATGTTGTCAGCATTAAAAAAAAAAGCCTTCCAGACTACTCCAGTGGATGATGTCTCCTAAAAACTAGCTATTAAAGCATCAACTTTTCAAATCCTCAGAATTTCTTCTCCTCTTTGGTGATGGTGGAAATTATCACTTTTCCTTCAGCGTTATTTGTATATAAAGCTTAAGGTCTTCACACAAGGAACATGCTAGGAATATGTCAGCAGTGGATGTGATAGTGACTGCCTATTTCAGTAAAGATCAAATATTTTTATGGTGCTCAGATCCCAACCAACTCTTCCTCCTGAAGCAAACACATTCTGACTTCTGAGTGCAGATGTCACGGTTTAAGTTGCATTAAGCTGACATCTGAACTCCACTCGACATTGATTTAAAAAAAAGGATTCCATGAAAAATATAAACATCCATTCCTTGTGCAACATTTAAAAACCTTTCCGTTACAGCAACGATCTAGAGCCCATTGGGAAGGCTGGTGGGCACTGCTGTGCTCCCTGCTGCTCAGAATGATACCCAGAATCTGCTGTATGCCATCTTTGGGATGTGGCTATCCATGCACCATCTTCAAGTGCATAACAGTAAACAAGAACTTGCAAACAGTGCCCCAACAAACTGAAATCTTTGCTGTTTCAGGTTAGTAAAAGTCTGAAACTGAAATGCCCTTAATTGTGGGAAATTATACTTGATCCAGAATAACAACTACTTCCTGAATGCAGTGGCAGGAAGCTCAAACTCTTTTTTTCCTTTCTGTTTTCCCTCATCCAGGACAAATAGAGGGATCAGGCCCCATTTATACTAGTGGCATTTACACCATCCTGACAGCACAGTCTTGAGCCAGATGCAGGTATTTATTCATGTTCAGTGCAGACACTCTTGCATGTCCAGGAATGAGAGAGAGGTGTAAAGCTCCAGAGCATAAACAAAAATTAAGCCCTTACATTCCTAACAATAAAGAAATTCTGAAGCTTTATTAACTACAGTGCAGAACATTATTTATAATATACCTAAGTATTCTCACAAATGGAGGTCACATTTTTAAATGCAAATGCCATATTGCCTTCTTAATGCCTTCCTTCCAGAATGCAAAGTGCAGTGAACTAGTCTTGATTCATCTGCAAATCTCTTAACATCCTGGTATTACAAACAGGCTTGTTTTCTCCACAGTGACATATGAAATGATTTATTTCATTTGTAATACACAAGAGCAAAGACACAATTGCTATTTTTCCTATCCAAGTGAAATAAAAGATATATTTCAACACGTAATAAAATTATCGTACTTTCAGCAAGACTTACCTGTCACTCCTAAGATACTCTTCTAAAAATACTGGCAAACACCAGTCATCTCTCCCAGATCTTATTTTTAACAATAAATATTTTTTTTTCTTTCCAGCTAAGTTATTTCCACTTTTGTCCCTTCATAATTCTTGTTGAAGAACGAGAGAATCGTTCAACAAAGGACAGTATTAGATTTCATGCCTGCCTGTGACAATGAATGCATCTGATTTTGTGCCCGGAGCAAATTTACCTGTTCGCTGAGCTGTATGACTTGAGTTTCCAAATCTTTATCTGATTTGGATGCTGAGCTGCTTGGTGCAGCTTTTTTTGCTGAAGATGGGCGAGAAGGTGTTGATCCTGGTTTAGAAGCTGGACTGGATTTAGCAGCACCTGAAAACCACAATAAATCAATCAATCGGTATTGATCTCTATGATAAATGCATTTCTATTAACCTGGTACTTCAACAAAAGAATTCATTTTACAGCCAGCCATTCTCTCTCTTACTTCAAGGTGACAGTGAAGGAAGTTCTGGTGCTGCTGTACCTTGGAAAGGAAAAACCACATTTCCTAGCAGTCTGAGTTTGCTACTGAGAGTGGGCTAACTCTAAAAACAAAATAAACAAACATCAAACCAAGAATATAGAGTTCCCTTAGCTCTGAGCAGCTTTCAGTTTAAAAAAAAAAATATGCCATTAAGGGACCATTCTCCCAGCACATTATTTAGTGTACACAGCTATCCCTCACTTTTGGTGGAGAAAGACAGACCTGAAATAAACTCAGCTAAACTGCCTCTGTGCTTTCTTCATTCTCAGATGTAAACCAACCCTGAGACAAGGGCACTGGGATTCAGACAGAGCATACAGAATTAAATCCACTGGTGAACTCACAGTTGGCCACAGTGACCAAAAGATGAGTTTTGATCTGCTTAGGTTTTCCGATTTCTTTTTAATCAATTGCATTGCAAATCTGTGAGAATATGGATAACATCTTCACCAGCAAAAACAGCAATTAACAACTACATACAGATACTCTTTTCCCCAATGACCGTGGCACACAAATGCCCAAGCAGAGGAACAGTTGTGTGCAAGGGTCAGAAGTGCCTCCACAGGAACCTCACAGCCAGCTCCTCATGCCTTCCTCTGCCTCTCCATCTTCCATCTCCTTGACGCTGGCTGTTTGATTTAGTGTTGCTCAGCCCAGTACGTGACTGCCTGGCCCACAGCCGTCCCCCTTGCCTCAGCTCCCAGAAGCACTGTATTCTGAGTCAGCCTTTTCCTTATTCCCTCCAACCAGGAATAAATTTGAGATGCAGCGGACAGACATCTGGTACAGAAACTGGTTTGGTTAAGAAGGCAGAACACAAACCCAGCCCCTCTCAGACCTATCTGATTTATGAAGCAGACGTGAATCAGAAGTCCTGCTCAGCAGCACCTGTGTTTATCACCGTTTCCTACAAATAGCAAAGTACATTTGTCTAGATGTGCTGACAAGCTTCATCCCATCCTCTACCATCAAATCATGTTGACTCTGAAGCCTGGGCCACACAGGAGACAGCCCTAATCCAGCAAGCACCCAGCTGAGCTCTGAGTTTGTTGCAGTTCACCAATTCCAGAGGAATTTGCCCTGGCTTTCTCAGCAGCCACCTTCTATCACACACCTCTTAGCCAGCTGCTCCTCCCACACATTTACTTGATTTATGGCACACTACAAATTGCTCTAAGTTGTCATTTTCACAATGTATCACCAGTGTCAGACAAAGCTTTAATAAAGAAATTAATTGTAAAACAAATGTAGCACAAAAACGCATTACTAGGAAGAAATTGCAAGGAGGCAGGGAGAGGGAGAGACACATCCTGTGGGGCTGTCCATATGACCAGACCGTGGAGCTCACAGTCTCACTGACCTAAAACTGTGACAGCAGTTCATTGGAGGAGCTGAAAAGTGATGGGAAAGGAGAGCAGCAATGGTTTATTTAATCAAGCTTGCTTAAGCTTTCCTGATTTAGTCACAGGCTTCCCTCTGTAACAGGCATCTCCTCCCACCCCAAAGGATAACTCTGTATTAACTGGGTCACGTAATGCCAACAGAACACAAACAACTTGATAATTCAGTTAACATGTGTAAACATTTCTGTGCAAGACGGCCATCCTCCTGTTCTATGCTCTTTTATATAAGGCAAATAAGAAAAAAAAAAGTACGTTGGTGGGGTTTTTTGTGGGTTTCGTTTGTTTGCTGTTCTTGGATTTTGTTTCTTTTAGAAATCAGTGACTCCAGCAGCTTCTATGTCTAATTGTATACACAAACTCTTCTCTAGCAGATTTCAGATATAGTAACAGACTCAATAAACTTGGGAAAATTCAGTGTTGTACATATGTCAGAAATTAAACTTTTTTCACATCGTACGTAGATCAGCAAGGAATAAATCATCTGTGGAAAAACATTAAAAATGCCAAGATCTTTTGGTGCTATTTCTTTATGAAATTGCCTAAACTTGAGTACCCTGCCTTCAATGTTTTCTAGGTTCAGCCCATATTTTGACTAACTAAAAGTCAGCTGTTTCAGAGGAGGATTGCTAAGATGTTCTCAGAGCCATAAAAATAGTTTTCATTTTGATTAGCAGATAAACAGAAGAAAACTAGTGCCAAAATATGAATGAGAAACACACATGTGAAATAAAATCACTTTGACTCTAGCATTCTAGTTGGGTCTCGAGTTATTTCATGAGTACTTATATCACACACAACTGCAACATTTACCTGTACAACACTTAAAATAAAATGTATACTAAACCAAAGAACTGATTATTTATTTCTTACTGTATTCTACACCTGTAAGATGCAGTTCAGGGTATGAACTGAAAAGTAAATGCTTTAAAACAAGCTATTGCCCTTCAGATGTGAAACCCTGGCTGGTAAATGCAGCTCCCCCCTCTACCAACTACACTTGTTCTACCTGCACAGAAGCATTAGATACGCTGTTCAGCTCTTCTAGGGCAGCATCCCTTGGCCTGTCAGCTCTTCAACATTTCTCCTGGGGAGTCACGGTGCAAGACCTAAGCAGCACACATTGTGCAGGACTGGCATATTGCTCCCTTTCATGCTCAGTGGCTCTGTCAAGTGAGATAGTTCTTTGTAGACCTTAGTACTCATCACAGAAAGCCCAATCATCAAACGCACACCTCTTTTTAACCATTAGAGACAGCTGAGGACAGAACAGACACAAACTTTTAATCCCCAGGTATTCTCTCTAATTTGCAGCTGAGGGGCCCTCCCAGAGCGTGCAGAGCAAACCCACGTTCCCACTGCCTGCGGACAGCGAGGGCCAGATAGCACCGATACACGGCATTGTACTCTGCCCTCCTTTGAAAACAACAAAGCCTTTTGAATTTCTACAGCAAAGTCTTACTAAGCTTTATGACGTCCAGGCAAATCAAAAGAAATCCACTTTTGCTTCACCGCTCAGGACCTTAAGTGAACACGATATTCCAATTTCAGTCACACAGATAAAAACCAGCTAAGTAGATCCTTGATGGTATCAGTGACAGCTGGATAGAACTTAATTGCAACAGAGAATGCTTAGGGATTTCTAATTTAAAATTTCCTGGAGGAAAAAAAAAGCTTTAATGCACATTTATTCTGAAACATCAGTTTTAGAATCAGCTCAGAGGTAAGCCTCCAATTCTAGTTGAAGCCTAATTTCATATTAAGAATTAAAGGATGCTGGCTGGTAGAGTAGTGCAAAGTACTTGCCAGATATCTAAACAGAGATGAAAGATCTTGGTAGATCTTTCTTAATGATTTGCTGTTGAGCAATGGTTTTGCAGTCAATTAGTGCAATCGTGGAACAGCTCCTAATGCATTGCTCAGAGGGACTACATAATCCAAGCAGTTTAAATTCTTTCCAATGTCACAGCTTCTATGACAATATTTATAAATAATCCACATAAATATTCTGAGAAAGTATAAAATTTTATACAGATATTTTATTTAAAAAATATCCAATAACCAGCTCTTTTCACTAACCAGTGAAAGAATTACATTGTAATCAGCATCATAAATGTTTCCCATTACCAATTCCTTTTCAAGTTTACTGTTGATGTTCAAGAAGAAATGCCAAGCCCTGCCCTGGAGAGGAATCACCCCTTGACCCAGAACATCCTGGCAGCCAACACACTGGAAAGCAATGTGGCAGAAAAGGATTTGGGCATCCTGGTGGGCACTAAATTGACCATGAACCAGCAAGGCACCCTTGCAGCAAGGGAGGCCAACAGCCTCCTGGGCTGCATTGGGAAGAGCACTGCCAACAGGCTAGTTCTCCCTCTTCACTCAGCACTGCTGAGGCACATCAAGAGTGCTGGGTTCAGTTGAGGTCTCCCCAGTACAGGACAGACATGGATGAAACAGAGACAGCCCAACAAAGGCCCACAAAGATGACTAAGAGACTGGAGCACCTCATATATGTGCAAAGTCAGAAAGCTGGGACTGTTCAGCCTGGAAAAGAGAAGCTTCGGGGGGATCCTATCTACACCTGGAGAGAGGGTGCAAAGAAGACGCAAACACTTTGGTGTTCCTTTCAGTGGTCCCCAAAGGATGGGAAGCAATGGGCTCAAAATGAAATACAAGAAATTCCATTTAAATGTAAGAAAAAACTTCAATCTGTGGGCTATCAAATACTGGAACAAGCTATCCAGAGAGGCCACGGGGTTTCCAACCCTGAAGATACTCAAAATGCATCTGGATATGGTCCTGTGCAACCAGCTCTAGGTGACCCTGTTTTCAGCAGAGGGGTTTGACTGGACAATCTGAGAGGTGTCTTCCCACCCTCACTGTTCTGTGAGAACTTCTGTGACAGCATGCTCTGATTTTAGGTCAACGCAGGACTCAAACTAGAATTTTTTTCTAAACAGTTTCACTGTTGCTTCAATTAGCACCTGGATAGCTTATTTGTTGTATCTGTCCATATAACACTAGCAGAGATGAGAAAAATAAATTCACAGCTGAAAGACTTGTTCTTGTACTCAAATAAGTCAAAACAAAGTAGCTTTGAAAGGCATTACGGATTTCTACCTGTGGTACTCCAGAAACAATCATAGTATGTATCCCCTGCAGTTTCAGCTTCACTATTCTTTCTGCCAAAGACCTATGTTTTACAAACAGATGTAAACTTCTGCAATTTAAAACAGTGGATGTTGGCACTGTGCAGGTTTTGGGTACAACAAAGTTAGGCTGTGCATTCCAGGTCTTTTTGCATCTCAAGTGCAGTCTTGCGGTCAAGAATCTTACTCAAACATTTAGGCAGAAATCTTCCTTGAAACAATGTAATTAATATGCCATTAAATATTTATGTAAAATTTTCAAGGAAGCATGTGCATGAATACAGTGTGGACATGCATGAGGACTGTGGAAAGCAATGGAAGCCCTGAGCAAGCACAAGACTTGGCTGAGACCACACGAGTACTGCTTCAGTGGAATTTAGGAGTCACTCGCAGTCTATTTTAGTCAAATTAAAGGATTTCATAAAGTGAATATTCCTGACTCATGCCACAGGAGAAAACCCAAACCCAACATGAGGCCACAGAGCTAGTAATTTCTTCACAAGCTGAAGAAAAACTCTCCACCCCCTTAAGTCAAATGAGTGAGAACAGTAGATGAATTAATATATTCACACACGCTTATTGTTGCAGCTATACCAGGATGCAAGAAATGCTCAATTTAGGGATGCTTACTGGTGTAAGTGATGATAAATGATGCTTAATGGGAATGAAATGACCTCAGACAAAATCTGACTTGATTTTCAGAATCTCAACACGCTGTGGTGCAGCTGCCTAATTATTTTGTGGTACTACCTTCCCTTGGGTGGCAGGACCCTTCTGTCCCATCAGCTCTCCAAATCTCCGCTGCTGCTGGCTACAGTACAGCCTCTACATTGATCCTCACTGCCAGACAGCTGCCAATGTGAAGTGTGCATAAGTACTTGAAACTTTTACAATTTCAACAGAACTATCAAAGCAAGAACATACCAGGGAGTCTACTTGTTGGATGAAAAAGTTTTGTTGATGGTATGACTCCCTTGGCTTGTCTTTAATATAAGATTTGACAAATGGGAACTAACCAAAGCCTTTTCCCCATCATAAATGAAGACTTTACTCTTAATTGGTTTAAAATAACCAGCATTTTAAAGGCAACTACTAATTGTTCTCAATTGGAACCCCTATTTTCTCCAGAAAGATCTTCAAGCATGCAAGCATTCATCTGCAGTGGATGAAACCATTCCACATAGCCTAAACAGAGTAATAACAATTTAAAATTTGAAATGCTCTTAAAAACCTTCATTTTCTAAAATCCCACTGTCTGCTTAGCTACAAGGAAAAAGCAGTCTCAAAATGAAAATCTGAAGCAAAATCTGCAATGAAGTGCACATTGAAAAATAAAGGATCATGTAAAAATCTGAGCAACATAAACACTCAAACCATGCCCACAGTACACTGAAAATTAAGAGCCTTTTCACCACTGCTTTTCCAAACACAATCATCTTTCTAGAAAAAAGGCCCTGGCTCCTGCACTGAAAGCAGCATTGCCTTGTAGTCTAAATTCTCGAGCTCACTGGGTTTAAAAATTAAATTCTCCTCATGCTGGCAGGGGAGGTGTGTCTGTATTACAGCTGAGACACTTTCCTCTACCTCCCAGAACAGCACTGTCACTGCACATGCTGTTCCCATCAGTTAGTACAATTCCTTGGCCTTGTATGAACTAGGCATGAGAAGGTTTTCAGTTTGTCACCCTACAGCTCAGCCACGTTGTCCTGGAACACCCCACCACTGCGGGCAGAGGATGCCATCACCAACACCAACTGCCTGACACCTGGGAAAAGGTAGCAAGTCTTGGTGGAAAGCAAAAGGGGGGGGGGGGAAGGGAGCATTAGAAGAAGTTGCCTAGTCTCCCAGGAGTCCTAATTGTATCACCAGCTGCTAAAATAAAGACTGGTTTTGTTGAGTATTTTTATCCCTCAAAATTAATTTCCAGCATATCTGCCACAGCAGGATATACTATTTCCCTAAAGAAAATCATTATTTTTCTTGTGCAATTGGCTCTTCGATGGCACATTATATATAAAGCATTCATGCACAAACAGTTCATTCTGCCCTGGTTATTTTCCCTGTCATAGTGTGAGTATTTTTAGCCCTCATGTGATCCTCCAGTATTTTCCAGCTCTGCTTTAGTCATCCTGCTCTCACTGAATATTTCAAACTAAAAAAAAAATCTAACAGCTTTTAGATCTAAGAACCTCTCACATTTTTAGCTTTCATGTAAATAATTGATTTTATTAAGCTGTCTTTTACACGTGTATTTTCGACATCCCATACCCCCACACCAAAGAGTGCTCCATGGAGATCTGCTCTGACATACAGGAATACTTACATAAGACACTAAGCTAAAATCCTGATAACCTGATCAGTATTTTCAATTTTGATCAGATGAGGCTTTTTCCGTTATTTCCCGCAGGGAGCATTAGAACTGGCACAAACAACAGTGCCCTAATATTTTAATCCTGTACCATAATTTTGACTGTACATCTGTAGGCTGTTTACCACTGCATTAGAGAAGAGCTGAGGCTGCCGGAGATCGAAAGTCGGCTCAGGGCTGGCAGATGGCATTATATCTCAAAGCAGCTGTGGTGCTGCTGGCAGAGAGCCTACAGCAGTGGTCTGTGCTGCTGGCTCTGCTCCTTGAATGAGGAAAACACCCTAATTCACCCAGCAGGGAGCTGCATTTACCTGGTGAATCCTTGCTGCTCCTACTCTTTCTAGAAGCAGACTTCTACACATTACCAAACCCACCCACCCATGGTACCACCGTCAGCTCGGCCACAAATCGGCTCTGTCTGATGGGAGGGACGAGGCAATGCGAGGGTGGCACAGCAGATTAGTTGTAGGGACCTATTTATGCTTCCATTTCCGAGCTGCATTATCCTTGACCTGCGCTGACTCCCCAGTAGGATCACCTTTGGAAGAGGAAGGGCTATAGCTGCTGGCCTGCTCCCCGATTAACACAAACCCCAGTGCATTTTCAGATTTCTTGAGTTTTGGCTCGCTTTAAAAGCCTTTTTTTCCCCAAATTAAATAAATAAAGACCACACTCTGCATTTGGAGAAATACAGGTAAATATCCATGTACAGGTACAAAAAGCAACTACCTGATACTGTGGGGTCAGTCTACTAAATATCAAAAATAATTTTAACTCATGCCAGTACTTTTCGAGTAAGTTTTCAGAGCAGTCTTTAGGGATTTGACCACTTACTAACTGAAAGACATATCTTAGTCTACCTCTGAAAATACAGTGTTAGAACACAGTGTTATAAAGCAGTAGTGAAGAGTTAACAAGATCAGCATCTCTTAAATCACTCAAACTGAAAACTCTGTTGTGAAACAACAGGAATCATTTGAAATGCATATAAAATATTACTAGAAGCTCAATAATTATTCCTTTAGAAATGTATACATTTGATTAATTTAGAATATTTTACAGTCTGCTAAACCTGATTAATTTAGAATATTTTACAGTCTGCTAAACCCAAAATACAGTATGAATGAGTACCCATATATCTAATTGCTCTTAACACCAAACAACAGATGCATATATTTAGGTATGTCTACTATATACTCTTTAAAAACTTTTGGATTATGTAGAAAGATCCTCTAAGTTATTTTCTCTCACTATTGCTTCATTTTGTTTTCTTAATGAACTGAAACAAGGCAGTACTAAGACTTCAAAGCTTCAGTGTTAATATACAGCAAATCACACAAATTAAAAATGACACCAAGCTGTGTGGTGTGGTCAACACACTGGAGGAAAGGGATGCCATCCAGAAGGACCTTGACACGCTCAAGAAGTGGGCCCCTGTGAACCTTATGAAATTCATCAAGGCCAAGTGCAAGGTCCTACACCCGGGCTAGAGCAATCCCAAGCACAAATACAGGCTGGTTAGGGAAGGGATTAAGAGCAGTGCTGAGGAGAAGGACTTGGGGGTGTTGGTTGACGAGAAGCTCAGCGTGACCCAACAATGTGTGCTTGCAGCCCAGAAAGCCAACTGCATCCTGGGCTGCATATTAGGGCTCCTATAACAACTGTAATGAGTATTCCTTGTGCATGTCCGCAAGACGGAGGTACAGAAGCACATCTTTCATGGCCATTTTCCAACTGCCCAGAATTTGCTCCCACATAATTCCAATTTACTCTCAAATGGCAGGAGATGAGGCACACACAAGTTTGCAGATGCATACAAAACTCCTCCCAGAGTGTCCTCTGTCAACAGGCACCCAGTAAGGGCTCTCATCCTGTCAGCCAACCAGGTCACCTGATGCAGTGAGGTGAGGCACAAAAGCACAATACATCAGAGAAATGAAAATGTGCTCAGCCAGAAATCAGTAAACCTACGAATGTTTAACACCTAACCCAATTAGTCCTGTTCTGAAACACACGCAGAAAGAAAAGCTGGAACTCTCACTTCACTCAGCATTATGTAATGTCTATACCCCCCATCCTCATCTCAGAAATTAAACTAGTGTCCTGCCTGTCATACTTCTGAACAATACTTAAGTTAATAATAAAGGAATCTTTCCATGAAGAAGCTAACTCTCACAGCCATAGGATCTTACCAAAACTCATCACACTACCTCAGTTGTCCTACTCCACACAAAGGCTGGGAAGGCACGGGACATGCTCTTCACTACAACCAACAACACAACACAACACTGCATTATCCTCCATATCAGCTGCCTGGTTCCACTCCAGTAGCTATTCAATTTCCGTAGGATGGTCACCTCCACAGCTTTAATTTGGATGACATATTTGTTACTTTGGTAAAAACAGACCATCTGTAAGAAGAATTAAAAAGCACGGTAAAGCCTGTGTTTAATAAAAGTGTCTTTTCCAATTTCTCAACTGGACATCTTGACATTAGCACTTGGGTTTTCTGTTTTCAAAGGGAGTGCAAGACATCACATGGGAAATTAAGAGTGTGCCAGGCCCTGAAATGCAGACGTTCAGCCCCAAGACGGTGCAAAACAAAGATGTAAACAAGCTTTAGAAGCCCAGAGCAGCACTGGCCTGCTATTAGGTGCTCCATTTCCTGGAAGCACTAATGAGCTGAAGGCAGCCGGCCAAGCATGCCCCACTTTGACGTCAGAAGTGATCAGAGCAGAACGCTGAAATCTGGGTATGATTCCAGAGCATAAGCCAGCCTAAACCTGAGGGTGCCTCACACCCGCCCCTTCCCTTTCCCACCGGCGCATATCCAAGCCCATGAGAAGACAGGTCACAGATTTAAAACCAACTAAATATAAATCCTTATTTGACGAATGGGTTAGCATAAACCCAGGACAAACCAATAAAGGAATTAAGTGTGTGTGCATGTGTTTTTCTGCATGCACAAACCTGTGTGCATATAGGCCATCAACCCCAGTAACTCTTGTTTAGTGACTTTTTTTTTTTTTTAATATTACCTGCTCTCCTGTTCACTTAGTTCTCAGTTAATAAAAATGGCATCTGCTCAGTGCCTAGTCTAACCTATATTACATAAACACCAAAGATCATGTTTAGTCCCTTAGCCTGTTCCAGAAGCACTGTTGTGGTTTAACCCCAGTTGGCAGCTGAGCCCCTACAGCTGCTCTATCACTGTCCCCTGCAGTGAGATTGGGGAGACAATCAAAAGGGCAAAAGTGAGAAAATTCATGGGTTGAGATAAAGACAGTTTAACAGGTAAAGAAAAAGCCATGCAAACAATTCATTCACTACTTCTCACGGGCAGGCAGGAATTAAGCCATCTCCAAGAATGCCACACTCCTGTCACCCTTAGTGGTGACTTGGCAAGAAAAATGCTGTCACTCCAAACATCCCTCCCCACTTTTCTCCTTTTTCCCCCAGTTTTTCTTGCTGAGCATGAAGCCATGTTGAATGGATTATCCATTTGGTCTGTTGGGGTCAGCTGTCCTGGTTGTGTGCCTTCTAAATTTCTTGTGCACCGCCTTCCTGCTTGCTAGCAAGGCAGTGTGAGAAACTGAAAAGGCCTTGACGCTGTAAATACTGATCAGCAATAATTAAGCATGCAAAACTTAGCACATACAATATCTTATGAAGCGAGTAACCTCCATCCTAGCAAAACCCAGTAAAAACACAAAATAAAAAGTTAGAAAACTGAGGCATCTTTGAGAAGGAGTAATAGTTGTGCTTTCTCCAGTTAAGAGGACTAGCATACCCAAACAAACACACATAAACCCAAAAATAAATAAATGTTTTTCCTTCTGGTCAGCCCTTTAAGATTTGGAAACATTCTGCTCCCCATAAAAATTAAAAAATAAATCAGCCTGTGCTAGCAATCTCCTGTAAAATGAAGGTGTGAAAGACAAACACTCCATTTAATGTTGGTGAATACACTTAAGCATCCCACATTCAGCAACAAGATGGTTAAATGCCTTTGTCTCCACCATCAGCCATTACTACAATCCACAACATCTACATCAAGAGGTTCAGTGGAGGAGGCCCTATGCACAGTCAGGCTGGGTCAAACTGGAGTGCTCGAAAAGTTAACTTTCTGACTAACTTTCTGATGTGTCCAGATGCTAAGCCAAAAAGAATGCTAGGTAAAAAGAATGGCCTAGCCCACACATTTTTAACTAGTATTCATGTAAAGTGGATCACAGTTTACAACTGTCTTCAGAGACAGAAATGGAATTCTTTAAAATGCAAAATACCTGCAGTTGGAGAGTTTGCATGGTGAGACTTTTTGGGCAGGTTGAAGATCTGTTCACCAGGATCTGGTGGGGGAAGAGCATCTTGGCCTTGTCGAGCTTCCACAGGATCATACTCCTTCCCATCATAGTTAGCATCAAAGAACTTCTTAAACCACTGAATGAAATCTAAGTTGTCTTGGAAGCGCCCTTTGACCAGTTTTTCCACGGGAATTACCTGAAAGGTAGAATAAAGGTTCCAATAGTCTGTCACTGCCCTTTTAAAATATAAACATTCCATATATACACTCATTTCAAAAAATTCTAGTAACTACATCAGCAAATATCCCTCTGCCATTGTTTCGTTCCTAAAAGAAATGGAACTATGGTTAATTTGCAAGTGCTTGTAAAAAATGAAAACAAAATAAAACAGAGACCCAGGCTCTAAAGAAGCTGTACAGTAGGTGTATGTAAACCTTTGGAACGGCTGTTCCACTCCCTTCTGATTGCAGTGACAGCCATGATGAATGACACTGTTCTGGCCATAACATTATATTCAGCCAGCTAGGGATTTCTGGTTTTAGTGGATATGTTACGGTTGGATGTACTAAAAACGAACAATTCTTCAAAAAGTACAGTCAGGAGTTTCTTGCTCTCCGTCCTACTGTTTGAACTACAAAACCCAGCAGCTTTTCCAGACATGCTGAAGTTGAAACCAACCCACATTTTGGTAGCACATGTTCATCAAAGGAACTAACTCCGAGGTTTCAACCTTGTAATTTTTTTCCATTCCACACACAGCTATACATAGAACAGTTTGAGGACATGCAAAAGTTCACTAAAATGTCTATAAAGTTCTAGTAAAACACAAAAAGATTATGAGGATATCTCCATACTCATATCTTGCAAATTTTTCACACCTCCAAAGGGTGCCTTTGGCCAATATTACAGTGTTCAAGGTTCCCAGATGCCATGGGCAGACAGGGACTACAACTGCAGGAGAGCTGCCCTGCTTTGCTTAATTCATGCAGCTGAATAAAGAGCCAAGTTAGATGGATATTAATGCCTCTTGAATGCATTCAATTTTCAGCTGGAAAAGGGTACCTAAACCATTTGCAATTTTCATTTCTTCTTCAAGGTTAAGCCAACTGTACAGCGTTTTACAAATCTACAAGAACTAACACAGCATGTCTTGCATGTCTTTCCAGGTTGTTCCATTTGTATCTTAATTCCACGTTGAGAAGATACAGTTAAGTTTGCTCCCTACAGGAAAATTGACAACATTCACTACATTTCAATGACTTTTCAATGTTTCAGTAGCAAATCACACTGTAAACAGAAGCACACGTAACATTTAGTGAAACGAGGGATTTCCAGTGCTTTATAAAAGTCTTAAGGGACTTCCTATTAAGACTGTTTAAATTTCAGAATAAGGCAACACTGAAAACCAGAGCAGAATCTTAAAAGGTTATACAGGTAGTGCATCAGTGTAAAACTGTAAGAATGACAACATAACTTCCATTATTTGTTTTTACCAACACAGTAATTTATACTGGTGAGTCTATCACACTCTCACATTCAAGTATAAACCAAATACCGTATGGCTGAACAAGCCATTTCCTCAGACTTCCATTTTTAACTTTATAAGATCACATGTGCTGCCCAACCTATTAAATCACTGGGTAAATTATTCCAGCTTTTGAATAATTTGAATTCCTTAAGCTCCGCTTTGGACAAGAAACATGGAATACTTACAAGAGCAGCATTTTTCTAAGTTATTTTGTTGGAAATTCAGGTCACTGGTAATTTTACTGTATCTAAAAATTAAGATTCACTGATTAAAGGAATTTCCAACACAAGGGTCTCTAACATTAAGATACAATGCGTTAGGTTGCACAATTCCTCAGCAGAAACACGGACTCAATTTTCAATTTGTACCTAAATGTAGCATGCCAAACTTCTTTGTTCTTGGCTAAACACCCTTTTGAGATGATGAAAGGTCAAGAACGTCTTCACATATAACCTGTAACTCCAGTAAATGTTGAAAAAATGGACTTTCAAGTCCATTTAGAAGTTTGTTTCCCCTATTAATTTTACCCATTTTATACAACTTTCGAAATGTGTAGTGATTGAAATACAAATACAGAATGCCTACCTTATCCACATTCATTCTTTTAAATGATGCCTGCAGAAGTTTGAAGTTGTGAATGTACTCATGCTCCAGCTTTGCTTGAAACTTTACTTTCTTCAAGCTAATGCACCCTGGGAACAACATGTCCATGAACTGGCAGTAAGCTGCTCCTATAACAAGAGAACGCATTGACGTTAATCCAGATGCACCCAGCTAAGACCAAATGGTGTTTAATGTCATTAGCAGAAAGCATGAGCAGAAAGCAACAGTGCTGAAAAGTCCCTGCTGTAATTCAGCCTAACACTGTGCACCCAAGATCTCCTTCTCTAATGTACATCGAGCAGTGTGGCATACTAAAGTGGTTCCTTTCCATTCAACCTGAACACATGATGCCCTGTTGTGTAGCATCTGAGGAATCACCGTGACTAATGCAAAGTAAAATGGATGTTCCTGGGAGTCCCTATACACAGGAGTGTACATACAATGAGAAGATAACAGCGAAAATGAGAATCTCTTAATAAGCTTCCTCAGTCCTCCCAGTCCCCTGAATTCAAACAAGCCAAGGTCATCTTTCTTCTGGCACTTGTAGCCAAATGCCAACCAAGTCCAAGGCAATCATTTAAGATTATATCAAACTATGATTTAAAAAATATTAATTGCAAAGTTCCAGCTTGTTAAAACATACTGGCCAGTTGCCACCCCTCTAAAACGAATACCCCTACTGATTTTCATCCCCTGGGAAAAGCATTTAAATAAACCAACTTTAGCATAGTCCACCCACAGATTTCAAAGCTGGGCTGCCAGCTTTAGCTCTCACTCAAAACAGTAAGGGTTCTAAGTTCAACTTTGAGGATGCTCTGAACTCACATACTAGAGGGTAGGGGTGTGTATGTGTAACTAAACCAGCACACAGCAGAAAACTTCTAACCAGCATACTGAGTATAGCTAATAGAGACAGCATTTCTTGCATACAGGGAGCTTCCTCCTACAGCATCTTGCTACTGTCATTTGCTAAGTAAGTTGACACACTCCAGTGTTTAGAAATCAAGGATGAAAATGTTTGAGGAAATCAGAAGAAAAACAATTTCTGTACTTCTTCTTCAGAGCTTTCTACAAAATGCTTTATACTCAGCAAACATTCAGGGAGGTCCATTGCTGGAGCAGAGGGCTGTAGAGGATCCAGTCCCTGTGCTTGAGCATACAGGGCAGGGAAGTGATTGCCTGATTACCCCTGACAAGTTCAATTTCACTTCCACAAAAAGGACTGTTGTGCATTTAGTGCAGATCAGTTTTGACAAACAAGTGTCCAGATCTCACCTAACAGTTCAGCCCAGTATCAACAATGACTTTTATCAAAAAACAATTCTGGATGCTCACACAGAAACCAAATCAACAAAGCAGACACCTGGCTTGCCCAGTTTTACAGGAGAACCAAAACCAATTTGAACTTGAAGGCGTTTTTCTCCACTATGCATATGTTTTGACAGGACCAACTTTACGCATGAGATAGTTCTCCTCCTCTGTATTCAGTCAGCCATCACATGAAGGGTTACAGAGCTCATAACTTCCCAAAGAGAAGGAGAGTTTAAGAGTAGGGCCCAAAAATGTTCTCAAAAATACCAATAGAAATATTGCTAAGGGACTTATCAAGATCAAGTTTTAGTGCTGAAAACCACTGCCATTAAAAAAAAATCCCTTCACATTTCCTAGCTTTTGGGAGAAAATGGTTATTAAAAAAATCTGATTTTCCAAGGACACTTTGTGCTTAGCTGTTTGCAGTGGTCTTGATATGATAAGGAATCAAAGTAAAATATTCCCTAAAGGAAAAGGAGCCTTCTGGCAAGTTACGAGCATCAGACAATAAATTTGCATCTTCATATTGAAAACTACATAAACACAATTATTTATTCAAAACTCATCCTTACCAAGAGAACTGGTAAATATATGGCAATGGAAAAATTACATTACAATTAAAAGCATGGATATACAGATAAAGCATGGCTCGACTATACTTATTACTGTTTAATTTAATGCAAAAGGATTATTATGCAATCATTTAATGTTATAAATTGAATTTGTTCCTAACTCTGTCCTTTCATCCTCCCCATACCCCAATTATAAGCTTTACTCTGATATCTAAGTCATTGCCTGGAGGCCTTAAAATTGCACTGCACAACCTTTCATCTAGATCCTTTTAGAAAACTAGAAGCCCAAAGTGTTCACATGAGATTTTTCTCCTTCTGCTGGTAATGCAAATTCCTTCTGCATGCCTTTAGATAGAGTCTCTCCAGTTACGGTACTTCCTTGTGTTTTCTTCCCATCTTGCTGGCAGTTGGTTCTGTGCCTGTGCCAGCCAGGAGGTGGTCCTGGGTCTGCACAACACTCGAGGGCAGAAAACACTGGACTGCATCCACATGGCAGCACAGACCTGTTCCCTGACACAACACTGGAGCTGGCTGCTGGGCTGTTTCCCTCACAGGAGGATTTTATTACACTGGCAAACACAATTCATTAAAACACTCCTTTCCTGAAGAGCAGAGGCAACACACCAACATGGGACTGAATTAAACACTAAACTACAAAGAGAGGAAATTCTTTGTGACTCCAAAAAGGCAGAGACCTACCTACCACAGCAACAGGAGAAAGTAAAATATCATTACAGTCAGCTGGGACTACCTGATTTTGGGCATGGAGGTTATGTATGTATTTAATATTATATAGGTATTTATTTATAATTAAAATTTTACTTCCTAAAGCTTGTAGCTGTCAGATTGCATTTAAATGGGAAACATCAGCACAACAGAATGGGGACACTACTCTCTACACTGCCCATGGCTTAGATTTCCTTGAGGCAGCAGAAAGAGCTGCCCTACTTAAGTGATGCAAGATTGCAAGACCTTTACCTTACAGACACAGTGTATATGATGTAGCCCTCTGCATATGGGACAGCACTTCAGGCCTATACAATTTACTATACAACTGATGTTTCAATGCAGGTGCACAAAAAAGGAATATTTGTAATGGAATACAAAGAAAATGACAGTAGTGACATTATGGTTTGTGACATACCTCTTGCATGATTTACACAAACAAAAGGATTATGCTACTATATTTTATTCAGTATTAAAAAACTTCCCTACATTTTCTGGGGGGAAAAAAAACAAAACAAACAAAACAAAAAACAAAACAAAAAAACCCCAAAACAAAACAAAAAACAAACCAACCCAAACCATACTCACCCTCCCCAAAAAAACCCAAACAAACAGGGAAACCAAAAACAAAACACCTAAACCTTAGAAAATCTGTTACAGAGAAGTTGAAAACACACGACTTGTCCAGAATGGCTCTCACAATAAATCTATCTCTATGACCAGAAAGCTTCTATATGCATGAACATGCACATACATACAAACAGGAATAAGTTGACATCTGCTCAAATGAAAGATGAAAACTAGAGTAGGCAGTGCAGAAGAGGGATCAACAGTAAAAACCTATTATCCATTATTAGCTAACAAGCAATTCAGAATCACTGGCTAAAAGTCCTTTTGCATGTTGATCTAGAATATTGATGCAGCCATTAGTTACAGAAAATATTCACAGGCCAGACCAAAACAAGCCTGCAAACACGGCTGTGCTGAAATCCTCCCCCCCCAAGCAGTCTCTATTTTTAGCCCCATTAGTGAGCAGAAAGAGCCCAGCAGCATCACTGGCTTTGCAGGTGTTTGCGGGGCATCCCTGGCTCGGGGCAGAGCAGGCAGCAAGGGGAGGGAGGGGATGGTATCCACCAGGCTGGGCAGGCAGGCAGCTGCCAGAGGAGGCGAAGGGATGCTGGGGGAGAATTCAGATACAAAAGAACAAACTGAGAATTGCAAAGGTGGTTATTTAAAGCTAATAAACTTCAAGAATTTTGCCACATGCTGTGGTAAAGCTGAAAATTACTAACAAATCCATAAAAGCAGAATATTTTACAGCATTTTCAGAGTTGCAGATAATCTTTCACCAGTCCTTTGCAGTAAGCAATGCTGAACTAATTTTAGCTTTTGTCCTATACTTCTTTTTCCCTGCTTCTATGTTGCTTTCCCATACCGTCCACACTGGCTTAATATGCTCTGAAGCATATGCACTCTACACCATTACAGATTTTCAGTTTTTCTCCTCTCTCCTCCACCATCTGGAGGTTGATGAATCCATAAATGAAAGAAGTATTTTCTTGATAATTAAAAATACTTCTGCTTCTGACCATTTAAAGAAAAAAGAAATTAAAGGAGGCAACAATGAAGACAAGAGAATCCTATTTGCAACAAGTTTTTACTGCTCAGTAAACGTCCTGGATTTCAGATTAGAGAACTGAAATCAAGATTACACCCTTGATTTTCTTTAGCATTGATGTTTATATATTTATAAATGAAAACATTATTTGCAAATTAATTCCTTTTAATATATTATAGTTAGAACTTATTATGTTAATAAATATTTAGTAGAAACACTATAATATAAGCTTAGGTATTGTCAGTCTGTATGTGCCCTATACAAGTTACGCCAGTCCTTCACACCAAATGTGAAAAGACTATGTCCTTCCCTGATCTTCCCTACAGTGTGTGGGAGCAAGATCCCAGAAAGTCATACAAAACCACACTGGCCAACACAGAACTCAAAGGGCTCATGAAAAGACAGGGTCTGGCTGGGGCAGGGGTGGAGCTGCTTTATTTTAATTCTTATACTGCAATCACAGCAAATAGAGCTAAATTCTACACTAGAAATTTAGTATAAATGCTTATTATGAATTTTGTTCTAAAATTACATACAATTCAAGTTTAAACCTTTTACCCAGGTCTAAGTTTGATTTTCACACACTCAGTTTTTTAAAAAGTCCCATTTGGGAAAAAGGTTGACTGTACCTCTTTCTGTAATTCATTTTGTTTTTTCATTTGCTTTAATGAAGTATTTTTCAGATACAATAAAACATATATCCAGTCATGTCAGGTACAAGTCCCTTCAAATTATTCATTCCCTCCAAAGCTGCAACCACCTGACCATGCGTTTGGAAAATACGGGATGATTTGTATGTGTATTAGTCATCAGTACTTCAGTTCACTACGGTTGCTAATGCTGATGGGAAACTGCACACACCCCATATTTCTGTTGCTGAGACAACAATAAAAATAAAAAAAAGCTGTGACTTGCAAGGAGTACATGTGACCTCATAGTTTTCATAAGAAAGGGGGGACACCCCCCCCCCCCAAATGCCATCAACCACTGTTTACAGTACAGCAGCACTTAGGCTTGTCTTCTACCTCAGGCTTTCTAAAATTGCTTCCTTGGGAGTGATATGAAGGCAAGCACACAGCATTAGGTTTCTGACTTTTCAGATTTTCACTTAGATTCCAAATATGGGTGTTCTGTTATACCACACAAAGTTGGTATTTTTTTAAAAAATGGGCATTTTTTAAAAAAAAATGGGCAATGAAGGTGGTGAAGGGTCTGGAGCACAACTCTTATGAGGATACTGAGGCTGAGGGAACTGGTGTTGTTTATCCTGGAGAAAAGCAGGCTCAGAGGGGACCTCATCACCCTGTACAACTACCTGAAACGGGATTGCAGTAATAGGACGAAAGGAAACAGCCTCAAGTTATGGCAGGGAAGATTTAGATTGGATATTAGAAAAAATTTCTTCACAGAAAAGGCAGTCAAGCATTGGAACAGGCTTCCCAGGGAGTAGTGGAGTCACCACCCCTGGAGGTATTAAAAAAATGTGCAGATGTGGCTCTTAGTGACAGAGTTTAGTACTGGACTTGCAGTGCTGGGTTAGCTGTTGGACTCTAGGATCTTAAAGGTTTTTTCTAACCTAAATGATTTTATGATTCTGCCTGTGAGCATGAAGTGTTACATACAGCCATATCTTTAAGAAATGGCACAATTTGTGCCGAGCACTCCACTGGAGGCCATGGTCTTCAAATTCCTGTTTGCAATTCCAGCAGCACCTATATGACCTAGAATATAGGTCTCTTTGTCCAATTAACTACTCCTCACCCACTCCCAAGCCCAAATTTAAGAAGTTTCAGCCCACATCAATTTACCACCTACTTATTGTAGAGAAGCAAGCATTTATGGGTCTATGCATCAATCAGGACACTCTGGCCTAGCTTCACTCTTCCCAGCAACAATCTTGGAAGGGAACTTAAGAAACCCTACAACAGATGCAGACTGGAGTGCAGCCCTGTGCTGCTGCTCACAGTTGCCTGAGCACAGCTGCCCCAGTGAGGGCAGAGTGAGTGCCTGCATACAGATGGGAGCTTCCAAAAGCAGAGTTGGCACCACAGAGAACAGCCTACAAGAACCATGCACCTCCTGCCAGCCTTACCAACAGCCACTGAGACATGTTCATCTAAATGACATCTGCTTTCAAAAGTCCTTTTCCCACACAGGTGGGGCACGTGTGTGACGTAATGCAGAATATCCAGTGATCATCTTAAATAATGGATATTGGAGGGAGGTTTCCCCTGTATTAATTTGTGTTCTCCTTAAATATGTAAATCATTAATCTGCTCATAAATTATACACAGCAGAATTTTTAATACTTAAATTTTTGGCAATAATTTATTTTGGAATTCATTAATTTTTAAACAGGAAGATCAGAACAATTTCAGAAAACACAGTTTCCATTTAACTTAAAATAGCTGCGTAACTCATCATGCCTTAAAAAAGTAGCACATAAAATCTAACAAGCTCTTCAAACCAGAGGGAAATCAAGCAACGGACTGCAAGTGAGAGCTATGAGTAATTAAATAAAAATTTTTAAAAAGTAAAAACCTTGTTCAAGTCCTATTCCTCCCAAATTCTTAATGAGTGACATTTAAAAAAATAAAATATTGGCTGAAAATCTCATGATACTGCATTGTAAGCTTCCTCAGAAAGTTTTGGAAATAATTTAAATCAAATCATTAACATCTATTGTATCCCTCTAATCCTAAACATCATATGGAAGACATTCGAAAGTCATTGACGCTGAGTATGCTCTATGTTGCATGACCTCAGGACAACATGCCAGTTCCTTGAAACACGGCTTGGTTACAGAGTGCAAATGGGATCAAGCCATGTTTTAATCGTGTTCCCAAGTTGCTTTAGAGACTCTGCCTTTTCAAGGCTGCAAACAGAGGGAAAAAAACAAAACCACCAACGTTGAAACATGCTTTGCCTTCTCAGGCACACATAGCACACTGGGCTGTAGAGAAACATGCTGGCACTAAATGCTCCAACAAGGTCCGATAATGCAGATTTTAGTAATAGACATGTAGGAAGTTAGAGGTTAATGCCGGCCCTGAGCAAAATAAACCTTCTGAGGCACGGAAACACAACTCTTATGCAGCTAACCCAAGGAATATACCATGTTTACGTGTGTGTATATATACACACGACTTGAAGAAACAGCCCTTCTCGCTGCCTCTCTGCCGGTACCACCTTCTCCAGTCACCTCAGGCTTGCTCAAAAAGATCTTTCTTATGTGGAGAAAAGAAGAGCTCGCTCTCAGAGAGTGCTCCTCAGGAGGCAGCATTCCTGCCATGCCACTCCCTGCTGCTGCTGTGGGTCCCAAGGCTCAGAGTGCTGGAGGCACGACGGTTACCTCACAAATGGATGCTGCCCTGCCTAGTGGCTAGTGTGCAACCCCATAGCTCAGAGCCCCCATACTCAGTCCCTGGGAGCAGAATACCTTGGACACCCTCCACAAGCCAGGAACAACCTCCTCCCTTGCACAGCACCAGTTGCAAAGGACAACAGCCCGCAGAGGCTGTGATTAAGTTTTCCCCTAAATCCTGGGCCAGAGAGGCGACACAAAGTCAAAGAACGACATCTGTCCTATCACCAACACTGCCTGCTTTCCTCCAACACCAGGGTGGTGGAAGAATGTATGTATAAAGGGTCCAAATAGTATGTATAATGTACATAATGTAAATTATCTAAAATCTAAACATATGTATAAAGGGTCTAAATAGTTCCACAGGAGGAATGCCAACCGAGATACAGGACAAGCGAGAGCAGTCACCACATGAAAAATTCCCTGTGGTAACACCCAGGACATCTGCAGAGAAAGCATCACAGTCTTGTATCTGAAAATGCCAAACCACATGCTTGCTTTATAATACGGTCATTTATTAAAAGCAAGGAAAAAAACAACCCCACATTTAATCCTTGATCCCTGCATACAAATCCTCAAAGACAGAAGGTCTGTATGCACCGAGGGCCAGTCAATGTGCAAGTTTATAATTCTACTGAGAATTTTCAAATGCAGTGAGGGAGGAAAGTCTGTGTCTCCTTAACCTCAAAGGATCGCACAAATACAGCTAAGACAAAAATGAAGCCTCGCTTCAGGCGGCATTTTCCTTTCTACACACATTTACCATTTCTAGCTTCCTTGCTCATTATATAGCTTGTATACATTGTGCTGATTCTTTTTAATTCATATGCAAGCCTTCCACAGTCTCCTGACTGACTCTTATTTTGAATATACTCTCAAGTAGCACTCTAACAGTCATGAAAAGCCCTATAACACATTCACTTGGTATCCCCTATAGATGAAAAACAGCCTTAGTAAAGAAAATTCAGTTATAAGTTGTTTAGTCAGAATTCTTTTTAAGAAGCCACTGTGTATTCATTACAGAAACAGCATGACTCCTAAGAAATAAGTAGTGTCATAATTCATATGAAACGTTTATTCCCCAAGCCTATGGGTTTTGCACACAGAATTCTACATTAAACCCACTCAGTTGTTCACTATTATTTTTCATTGATATATTGAACTAAATGCTCCCAAGTCTAATGCCAATCTAAAGGCAATACACTACGACATCAGTTAAAATCATGGTTTATAAATTTCATGTTCAGGTTAAACAACCTTCCAGGAAGCCAAACCCAGAGACCAAAAACTGACAATATGACACTTATGTATAGGAAAGAGAATTGCATTGTTTTGAGATGCTCAGAGAGATTTTCTCTGTTGAGTTGCCAAAATTAAATTACCAGAGGAGCTCCAGACTACATTTAGACTCTCCAGGGCTGCACCCATCCATAACCTGGCTTTTTTGGCACATCACTACCACAGCAGGCATTCAGAAAGCTCAGGGGACACTGCACTTTGCTTGGCCTACTTAGGAGAGACAAAAACCACATCTAAGACTCCCAAAGAATACAAATACTTTATGACTAAGCCAGCCTCTTCCTTTGCTGCTCCTTATCCAAACAGCTCTGTTCTTATAAAGCCTTTAGTAAAGGCAGAATGTCACATTATTCCTTCTTGCTTAAGCTCAGAATGTCAAAAATTATTGATAAATGCGGGCACCCAGGAGGTCTCACAGACAGGTGCTGAACACAAGTGTATGCCATATCTAGGTTGCTCATATCTCCTAAAAGTAACACCTTTGAGCTTTTAATTCAGATATAGCATCTCCCCGCCTTTCCTCTCCCACGTCTTCTGGCCTTGCATTTAGCTTTTTCTGGCATTTTGATTGCTCCTTATTAACAAAAACGATCAAGAATTGAATAGTCATAAAACAGCATGACTAATCTTAATGCTTTTTTCTAAAAGAAGAAGAAAACGTCCATACAATTTTACAGTATGCTATAAAAATTCAGTTACAGCAGCTCTGCAGCCCCCTATTAATGCTGTGAAATGCTTCATAGTTGTAAAGAGTTTCCCACATATTCCTTCTCTTTGAAGTCCTGGAAAAATGCTCATATTTTATAGAAACCAACATTCATCTGCATGAAAGCTGCCAGTGATTCAAGGAACATCAGCCAAAGAATGCCAGAATGAATGAGTTAGATTGGCCGTTCTCAAACTGCAGTGCATACAATGCTTGCAAGTGCTCTCTGCCTGTTAGTTGGCTGGTCATTTCTGCTACTGTTCCCTTAGTTTCCCTCCTGCAAACTATACTAAAAATATGCTAAATAAAATATACATCTACATTAAGTAAACTGCTTTGAGTTTACACAGTAAACTATATGAAATACAGAAAAATTCCTCAAGCCTCTTGCCCATCTGTCTTCAATCCCTACATATTGTATGCCTTGCACATGAGAAATGGACTATGCAGTCTCAAGGGGAAAGGACATAGTCCTAAGACTACTGTGCTCTAGTGTCTGCAATCATCTATCAGTGTTTAGATTCGTCCGTTCAGAGAGTAAAGTCCTCTGGAACATAGGAAGGACTGTCCTGGAATGCTTCTTTAGATAAGGCACTACTAAATCCCCTTCTGGATTGTAAAGAGCATCAACACAAAAACAGGAATGTGTAAGTATCAAGCTCAACTATCAAACCAAAATGGAGAAATTCAAGGTAACAATTTTCACCTGTTAAGAATGTAAAAAACGTTGGGTAACAAAAACAATCAATACAATCTAAGAAATTCTAAAGGAAGGTTTAATTTTATACAGAATGGAGTAAGAGCTGTAATGAGACGACCCTTTTTTTAGTTTTTCCCTTGTGGTGTGTCCCAAAATCCTCACTGGAGGTCACAGAAAAAGTTGTATAAGAAGCTGTGTAATGAAATGGGACAGTGGATTTGTGACAGTTCCCATGCTTGCCTGCCCCACCCAGCTGAAGTCTCTCAATCTTATCTTCTTACATAATTTTAACTCATTGTAATCTGCTTAGTCAAAATGTTTTTAGATCACTTCTCCCCTATTTTGAGAAACAATTTTGATGGGGTTTTTTTTGTCTTATTTGGTTTTTGGTTTTTTTGTTTGTTTCGTTGGGGTTTGGGGGGGATTTTTTTTTTGAAAGCCCATACACATTTAACTTGATTGAGAACTCACTTCAAAAGCTTCCTTTCAACTATTTATGAGCATTTAAACAGCTACACAGGAACAAGTCAATAACTTGTCTACTATGCTTCCTGTTTCAAACAATGTCAAACATTGGGTATTTTGGGATGCAAGCATCCATTTTCTGGTATCTACCTCCTGAAGTGTGCCCATGCCTATGTTTATATTTACCTATCCATATATAGCTACTCCCATATTTGCATGCAGTTGCACACACATCCCTGTGTGACTATTTTCTTTATATATAATTCACCAAAATAAAATACTTAGGCTGACTTCCTGACATGTAAATATAGCAACAGCCAAAAATAACACTTCAATTTCAAGTTTAATAATGGTTAAAATGATTATTTGTGATTATGTCTTTTGTTGTTCAGTTAATATCAATTACTTACATGCACTTTAACCTGCACTTTTTCAACCTCGATTTTATGGCTGTTGTGCAAGGCTGCAAGTATGCAACCCTACTTCTGCAGCTGAGAATTGTTTTTTTAAATTTTGAAGAATAGGCCGTGAGACTATCAGCCTGAAAGGATTATCTGTACCTTTCAGGGAATATCTCCGAGACAGAAAATTTACCCAGAACAGTACGTAAATTCAAATATATGAATATCAGACCCCACTTATGCATTTCATCTGGACCAGGAAATAGTCAAAATGTAGCAATGCAGTTCCTCTTTCACGTACTTAGAGCATTCTCTTCATAAGTAAGATATTCCCAGCAGATTAGTTGTCCGGAAGTAGCAATCTAAGTTAGATCTCCTCCAACACAAGAATCTTCAAATTTAAAAATCACAGTAGGGAATCAGAAAAAAAATAATTCCCCAAGGGCATGTGTATTCTCAGCAAAACATCAGCCTTTGTCTGAGTCATTTCTAGCCATCATCTAGTTACAGATCCTGTTGTTTAACACCTATCTCGTAGTTGCCACTCTGATTAACCAAAATGTCCAAATTATTCAAACCATTAGCCCTTTTTTCAGTGCTCATGACCTAATATACTTACAACAAGAATTCAGTTAAATTTAAAGAGAAACAGATTTTCTTGACAAAGTTCTAAAGCACTCACAGCAGCTAGAGGCTCATTTCCTCAAATCCATGCTTTTCTACAGTCACACTTGTGCTCTTTTCCTGCACACGTAAGCAGGGATTTTAAGAACCTCACCAGGAAGGAAAAGGAGCTGAAGAATTTTGCTCATCTGGGGTGCTGGCCCTCATTTGTCTCTTTCTCAGTTATGTCCACTCTCCATTTGGAAAGATACCACCCCAGTAGCTTTAAAACACAAAAGCTTATCACTGTATTCTTTTCTTGCTTAGCCAACCTTTTTATGGCTTTTATGTATCTTCTGCTACATTTGTCCCACTCACCTCTGCCTTTGTTATGCTTTCCCAAGGCACCTTATCTTTCCGCGATTAACACACATGCAAAAACGCTTCCTTCGCACATACATTAGTCTCTTTTCTCAGAGTAACTGGTTTATGTCAAAGTTTTAAAGTTATCTATTTTCAACAAATCCAGCTTTTAAAGAGGTTTTAAAATAAACACTTGTAGAGCATACTGTGCTTTCTTACCTGAACAGAGTTGTTCAACTTTTGTGTAGTTTAAAGCTAATATATCATTAACCCATGCGATGATGTCATGTCTGCTCATAGTCTCCTGGGTTATAGAGGTAGAGTACACGTTGACCGCCATTCCCCAACTAGGAAAAAAAAAAATAATATTTTTGACATTTTCGTAATAGTTTTCTGAATACGATGAATATACGTTTCCTGTTCAAACAAGGGATAAAAAAGGCGCAACACTCACAACTCTCTCTTATTTATTGAGAGAGGAGACTTAATTTTTGTTCTTTGATGATATGTAACCTCTTCAATGTCCTCTTGGAATCTATGACCATATTTCTCCAGCTGTCACTGTGAACTTAAAGAACATACAAACCTACAGTACTCTGCTTCATGCTAGTAAGGTAGAAAAAAAAAATCAGACATAGCCTAAAGACACAGAAACAGGATCAGAGATCTGAGATTTTGTCACAGTGCTGCATGAATGCAGTGATATGACCTCTGTCAGTTTTTACCCCTGCAGGATGATCAGTCTCCCTAAACTAGTATTTAATTTTCAGATAACTACCATGATGCAGCTGTTCTACTTACTGGAACACTGATTTTTTACTGGGACAGGGGCCTTTTGCATAATTAATTCAGTCACAGAGTGAATACCGGATAATCTTTGTTATCAATTTACCAGCTTCTATCCTGAAAGTAACTGAGACTTGCACCCCAACTGTCTGGTAGGAAAGCTGCCATGGAGCCCAACTCCTCCAAACATTAAGAATGTTTTCTCTCAGCTTAAACCCATTTGTTCTTCTGCCAACATTATCCTCCAGCTCTAATGGCTTTTTCCTCCCCAGAGCAGATTTCCTAATGTGTTAGGGACAGCACTCAGAGTCTGTCCCAATGCCCAGGTAGTCTAGATTAAACAAATCAATTTGAGTCTCTTATATCAAGTCAGACATTCACTGACTGGTATAGCCAGCAATCCTTGAACAGACAGTTTCAAATTGTGTTGAGATAACACTTCATCGAGACCTTGGAAAATGGCACTCCGTGCTCAAAGTTTGCACAGCTACGTCATCTTACACAGATTCTTCTAGCTAGCTGAGGTCCCCTCCTGCAAGTAGGTAACTCATAGTACTTAATCACCAGTCCCCAAGTACACAGACTAGAAATGCATACTACTGAACTTTACTCCTTGTTATCCTATACCAGTTACATCTTTCTGTTGTGAGACATGGCCAAGATAAAAGATGAGTGTATTCAAGTTCATCTCAACAATAGTTTCAAAGAATGGAATCAAGATCATTCACGAAGAGAGTAAACAATGTTCCCACGAATAACGGACTTCAGAAAGCCCACTAGGAACAATCTGAGCATGAGGTGTCTCAGAAACAATCAAATAGTCGAAGTTGAACAATTATTCTTAGAATATTATTCTTGGTTTGGTGGGAAGTGCACATCTCTGTTTCTAGTGACATCTGCAGCAACACCTAACTGTCTAGCTTTGGTGTTAATCCTGCCACCTCAGCCTTGGACCTCAACTTTCGCTCTCAAAAGCAAGAGAGCAAGATCTCCCATGTAGGATTCCAGGTCTGCATGGACTATTTCCATTCAGAATTTGCAGAGATGTAACGCTTTGAAGCTTGAGAAACAATTCTGCAGAGAACACAAAGACTTCACCCATCGTTAGGTGTGCTGGGGCAACCTACATAAAATGTGCCGAAAAACCCACCAGCATGAAACTTGGCTAAGTAATTTTTAAGTGTATAAGTACACAACACAGAGAATGAATTTAAATACAAGATTACAAAGTTCATAAGACAGGTCACTTTCTGGGAAACGAATCTCTGACAGTTGTTAAATTGTTCCCATCTACTGATGTTAAGATTTAAAACATAAAATCCTCAAATCTGCTTTATAGGGAAGGAAAAAAAAAAAAGGTGGAGAAAAAAAAAAGAGAGAAAATAGGGTCAAAAAATTCATGCTCCAATAGTCAGGCTACTACTGCCAGAAATTCATTCATTTGGAACCAGGCTGCCTCTCTACCCACTTGTGTACGGGCACCTCCGAAGCACGGAAGAAATCAGCCTGTGCTCAGTCTGCTCAGTTCTTCCAGCGGGCTCCCAGATAGCACAGCCAATTGCACGAACACAGCCCTGCATTCACTGTAACAGTTAGCAAAGGTCGCTTTCTTGGCACGCACTATGTGCTTGGATTGAACCAAGCGCTAGGAACAAAGTTTTAGAAACAGGGAGTGCCCTTTTACTCTTAAAAACTACATCATAATGGCTATTCAGCATCAGGATGGAAAGGTCTGAGCAGGCAAACAGCACCTTTGATACTAATCGCATCTGAAGTCTGAAACGTCACCGTTAGCATGGTTTTTACTTTAATATTTTTAGTTTCTTATCTATCTAAAGAGGCTAACAGAAAGATACTACCACTGCCATTATTAAACTAACATGTTAAATGCTGTCTGTAAGATCAGCTGAAGTAACAGCTTAATAGCGAATTCAATATTCACTTACGATTCAGAATAGTGAGCTTAATATTAAACCAACAGATTGATATGGAACAGTTCCACTAAATTCTAAATAAGCTGAAGATATTTAAATGGTAACATCTGAAATAATGCGATTCTGATCTGTAACTGCCTCTACTTCATGAAAATTTTAATTGGCCTCTCGAGGCCAGGCAGAGCTCAGAACAACCATCAGCTACCAGTAGTGAAAGGAGAAAGTTTACTCTTTTTAAAAGATCAAGAAAATCCACACACAAGAAGGAAGTAGAACTTCCCTCATCATCCTTTTCCACACAGAACTGCAAAGAGAGACACCCACTTTCCTGCAACCCACAGAGGACCAAACAACCTCCTCTACTGCAGTGCGTGGGGTGGGGAACTCTACTGCAGGAAACTGTGAGTAAATGAATAACCTTGAGTTTTACAATGATACCCTGAAGGATAACTGTAATACAGCTTTTGCTGTGTCTGCAAATGAATTATTATGGTCTATGGGTCAAGCAAAAGTTCAGGCTATTTGTTAGAGACAATGGCTTCACATTTGTACAGACAAGTATGCATGAGGGTTTATCAGTACCATTCTAAAGTTAATTCTGTTCAAAAATTTCAGTAACGTGCCATTGCCATTCATTCTCAGAGACGGGGTGACATACATCTGAATCTTCCACAGCCTCTTCTCTTGAAAGAGTTCACCCTGTCTTTGCATCTTCTGTTCCCCACCCTCCTACTGGTTATGTTCTAAATAAACTCAGCTGGGAAAGGCTTCCTGTACAGTAAGCATGTTCTAATTTGGTGCTCAGATACACACATCTCCTGTTTGCCACAAAGAGACCTTGAACGAAACAAAAAAAAGAAGAGGAAAAAAAAAAAAAAGGAACAAGCAGGTGTAGGTAGCACAGCCACCATGCTCAACAACAGCCAAGAACCCCTGTGCTTGACAATTACAGCTGGGCTCGGGTTTTCTGCCTGACTTATTTCCCTGAGTGCTAAAGTACTTTGAAAAACGTGATGCAGCTTCAAAATACATTAATAAGCACGTGTAAGGTGATGCACGAGAACAGCTGGACAGGCAGAGACACAGGCCATACTCTGAACAGCCAAGTAGCTAACAACTTGATTTTATGTCCTAACATGCTACTGCTTTCCAATAACATTATTTACATTTTCAACTTGTTAGGCTTCCCCTTGTTTAGGCTGAAGGCTCTCAAGCACAGGCCTGCAATGAGATTTATAAAAGCCTGAAACCCAGCATCTACCTGAGATCCTCCACCTTCCACAGAGATGCCTGGTGATTCCATAGTAACTAAAAGCAGATGAAGATAGCATATCACACCTCCCATTTCAGAGCACACAGGTGGAGATTAAAATCCCCTGGCTGTTATAGTACTGCCTAACCACAGAGGACTCTATCCATTGCTTTACTTCAAGCCACAGGACAGCCTTCACGTATTAGTCCAGCCATTTCATAAACACACTTCACACATGCACAACTACACACCACAAACCTGAGTTCAGAGGATTAGCTAGGTGCTGAAAGCCATGTATATGCTTAAGCAGTCAGAGATATATTGCCTCAGCATGTCAGAGAGTAAACATTACACCCAAAGATCTATTAATTTTTTAAGGCATTGCATGTAGCACTGAACATTCAGCTATTAAGCATTTTCCACTGCTCTTGGTACAGACAACTGCAGCTGTTACAGGGTGCTATCCAGCTTCTTCTAAGAACAGTTTTGCAAGAAGCATATTTACTTTATTTTTCCAGGGATAAACTAACAGTTGTTGACAGCAGAAGCTGTATTACAACAAGCCAGTAATAATGGCACGAGTAATAACAGCAAGACAGGAAAGACTACAGCAGTGAACCTAATTTGTAACTGTAAGAACTCATCACACATGCCATCACCTCTGAGCCTTCATATTTTCACGGAACAGTCAAGGTTGGAAGGGACCACTGCAGGTCATCTAGTCCAACCTCTCTGCTCAAGCAGGGCCACCTAGAGCACATTACTCAGAATTGTGTCCAGATGGCTTCTGATTATCTCCAGAGTAGAAGATTCCACAATTTCTCTGGGGAACTTGTTCCAGTCCTCAGTCACTCTCGCAATAAACAATTTCTCATGTTCAGGTGGAAGCTCCCACGTTCCAGTTTCTGCGCAATGACTTTCGTTTAGTACAAATAGGCACGGTACGAAATTAAGCTTTTAAATGCAGCGGAAGGTCTGTGTGACAGTACAAAGAGGAGCCTTCTGGAAGCTGGCACCTGATAGATACTGGCAGTAAAAAAAAAGATCTCACACCAAAAATTACTGAAGCAGAAGATACAGCAAAAAAAGCTCAGATGAAGCTGGGACTGCTGCAGCTGCTGTTGAAAAGGCTTTCTAGATTAAAGCTACTGCAAAACAAAAAAAATCTCTGAGGGAAGAAACCTGCCAGACTCAGAGGCTAACTCCCTGAACAAGGAAAATTCATCCTTTTATAAATCATCTTGAAATGGCAACTGATTTGCTGGACCTTGCCCGTTTCCTTAACACTCACTGCACACAGCCTTAGCCGCACTCATTAGAGGACAGTTATGCTTGAGGTTGTCTTGACTGAAAGGAGTCCTGAGGACAGAAAATCAACACAAAAACTCCTGTGCAATGCTGACAACACTGTTCTTACTCTCCCCTTTGACTTATGCTGTACTTCAGCAGCAAATACCATGGCATCAGGGTGCTGCAACTGAAGAAGTATTTGCAGCAAGCAACACCAGGCTCTATCTAGTCAGAAACTGAATCGGATACAAGATTAATCACAATGAGACATTGCAATGGGAAAAAATGAAGGAGAAAAGAATCCTGTGGTTGTAATACTGTGAGAAAACCACACCTTTTAAGATGCTGAGTGTCAAATCTCTTATGCTCTGCTCCCATGTTACTAAATAGTCCTGAAATGTTAAGAATATTTTTATTACCTGTATATCCCACTCCATTCTGAATGTCATTTCACATTTACCACGTGGATCTGACTTGACCTAAAATGATTTGTGAAGCATGCTACAGAGATGAGACTGAGGCAATCCATGTACATTTGATTGCTTGAATTTTGCAGGATTACCATTTAACACAGCCAACAGCATATTTTCTATTGTTCTCATTGCAGTTCCCAGTTTAAAAGGAAGGGTAATAGAGATTTACTTTGACTGGATTAGGGCATTTTTAATTTTTGTTCTTTTAAATTAGAAGCTGCCTGCCAATGCTGGGATGTTCTGACCTAAATAAACATCTATGATGGGTCTCAAGGACTGGTTTAGATCCCAATCTGAGTCACTCTCACAAAGTATGGTGGTAATTCTGGTTTGTGCTACATACGGCTTCAGAAAACTTTCCCCCCCCCCCCCCCCAAAAAAACTTCTTATCTGAGAGGCAGAAAAATACTGGTTCTTTTTCACTTCCCCCAAAACTACAAAACACAATGAAAAATATTCAAATAATATACACAACTCGAGCCAAAACCTCTGAGATGGCCTAATAACCAGCAATGCATAACACTGTCCATTGCATACCTTTTAGAAATAGTTTGAAGTTTATTCACTACCTAGTTATGACATTGTCATATTTCACAAAAATGAAAATAACAGCTAAAAATTCCAAGACAATTATTTTAGTACTGGAAAGACTTCAGGGCACCTGAGGAGGGCGAGCCACATTCACTTGAATCTGTCAGTCATATTTGCATAGTATAGGTAAGACCTTATTTCTCCAACTACTTTCTCACTCCTGCTGCCACTGAAACTGTAGAGCAGTGTAATACATAATGTCATGTCTCTACAGCAGCACACTTCCTTTTTTTGTCAGGGTTCACCTTTGCCTCCAAAAGTACAGTGCAATATCAACACTTAACTACACAATATCTTAATTGTGTCCCAAAATATTTGCATGCTCCAAAAGGTTCCTTATCAATTTCTATGTGTAAACAAACCTTAACTAAAAAAATACATCCTTTACAAAGGACAGAGGTTCAAGAAAGGCAGACATTAATAGCTCACACAAAATGGAAGCAATTCAGAGTCTTTGGCCACCATCATTTCCACGTGAGGTGTAGTACCTCTTGTCAGAAATGAAACACAGCGGTGCACAGCATCCTCAAACTCTACCTTAGAGTAGGTGAACAAAGCAACAGTAATGCTCTGCGCTGAATAGACAAGCACTAGTTAACATGGGGAAAGGACATGCAAATTTCAGTAAAAAAGAATGTTACTACAAATTAAGAAGTCATTTTATTAACAAAGAACAACAAAAAACCTTTGAAGTAGGCTGAATGAGAGGAACATAAGCGTGGCAAGGCTGCAATGCTGAAAAACTTAACTGCTTTCACGTACAGTTATTACCCTCCCCCGCCAAGGCTTTCAACTCTAAGATCTTAAGCTTGAATTGCTGCTTTGATGCCCTGAAGGAAGACATTCAACCTGTAAAATTTTCACAATAGACAGTGGCAAGTACTCTACCTTTCACAACAGACAAGGCGATTGTGAAAAAAGAAAAAAAAAAAGGTTGATTCAGAGAAAAATAATTGTCAGTAAACTCCAGACAATGAGAAACACCTACATTTTAGAAAACAGAAGAGGTCTATGACCATTTTGTAACTAGAAAACCTTGAAAAAGCTGCTGAATAAACCAACATTTAATCTTCCGTGAAACAAAGTCTCAATTCACCAAGACACACATGGGCACTTAAATGGTCTTTTCATTTATTTCTTTTCCTCTTATAGAAAATAACAGATTATTAAGCATACATGCAAACATCGCTAGAGGATTTCTAGGAGGTTAAAAAACATGACATAAAGCCAGGTAACATCAGTGCTGAGTACTGCAGGAAGGATGCTTTGAGAGGCAGCACATGTTAGCAAACCTTAGTTCCTAGCCCAAGTTCTCCAAATGACAGGGAACCTCCCATATTTTGCTCCCCACTAAATGGTAGATGAGTAGTTGTACTTTCAGACAGGAGACGCCCAAGTGCTACAGCAAACACAGATTTACTGGAAAATGAAGACGGCAGTAGAGGAGAGCTTGTTTCCAACACACACTGACTGCAGCCCATGAACTCCCAGGCAAAACACTGCGGACACAGCCATGAACCTAAGCAGCCACCTGCACCTACACCAAGCAAATATCTGCCTGTGATTAGGATGGGATAAGAACAATCATAAATCCTGATTAAGAAAAAAAACAACACTGCTGGTCATACAGATTGCTGAGCACTGAGACACTGTGTCAGAGGCAGAACCCAGAGGGACAGCAGCCGTGCTGCAGCACAGCAGCCCCACTGCTCCTGACTCCTGCCATTTCCGCCTTTTAAGTCCAGAAAATGCTGTAGGCAGGCTTGGGAGTTTCAGCAGGGAAGAGATCCAACTAGAGACAGATGAAGTCACCAAATGAATTTAGTTTTGACCTATCCGGGGTTTTGCTGCCGCCCTCCTCCTCTCCGGCATATATACAATCAGAGGTGAAAGGCTAAAGTAACACGCTGATTTACTCCAAGCACAGTGTAATGCCAAATGAGATTTTGTAATACTATACAGCCCTCCTGACAGGGGGTCTGAGCAGCCTCCAAGTGCCTCAGAACCCTGCACAGAGCCAGGCAAGAGAGGCAGTGACTCAGCAGGAGACAGGCACTGAGCATCCACAGGTTTCAGAAGTCTGTGAATAAGGGAAAACAGGAGGATTCATCAAGAGGAAATGCAGTGCCTTTCTCCTAACACATAACTGCCATTTCCTAACATGAGATTGAAGCACACTTAATAAACCCTGGCTGTCCAAGGCAGGCAAAGATAACAAGGAAAGCACTCTCATGGGAAATCTCTTGCACTAGCAAAGGAGGGACTGCAATATACCTTTTCTACTCACAAATGATGCGATATGATACAGAGAACAAGGACTTTGTCGTGCATCAACTTTTTTCCTTTCTACATTAAAAACAACTGTAGATACACATAGATTTATGCATTGCAACATCTATTCTAACCTTAATAAACATATATGTTAGAATCGCAGAATATCGTGATTTGTAAGAGACCCACCGAGGATCGTGGAGTCCAACTCCCTGTTACCACAAGGAACAAGGTCCTTTGAAAGGGGCATTCTAAGGCCACCTTCACTTTGAAGGTGCCCGGAGTGACACCAAGTAAGGGACAAGAAACAGGACAACAACCACTCATGCAACCATCCCAGGACTTATGGGCAAAAATTCCAGAGCACAGCCTGCACAACAGAGCTTCTGAGACATCAGCCAGGCAGCCAGCCCTGCTCAGTCCCTGAATGGCAGGAAGATGATGACACTGATCAGGGGTATAAAGACATTTATTTTAAGCCACCTTTACCCTGAAGTTGTAAACAAGCATGTGACAACACATGAAGCAACACGCAACCATGCTGGCTGCTTTCACTGGCGCATCACTCTAAAACACGGCTGTGTATTTTTGTGATTAAGCTCGAGTATGCTTGCCCAGGGTTTCCACTGCTACCGCAGCTCTGATGACATTTGAAGTAGAAAGGAGAAGCACCAGGCTTTCTGCTGGGTATGCAGCAAATTCAGTGGGCAGGTTTCTAGGAATAAGCTCCAGGCGACACCTGGGACCTGAACCACCTGTAATTCCCCTGCCAACACTGCCTCTGCAGACCACTGCACCAATACACTATATAGCTTTTTACTAGGCTCTGCATCCAACCTCTCTTCCACTTCTCCCTCAACTACTGGTGAAAGCTAGACTAAAAATAATATTGATGATAACACTCAATCTTGGAGTTCTAACATCTCCAATGTTGACGACATAGGCCCAAATAAATACCCCTGTCTTTGGCTTATACAAACTCCCTACAAACCATTATTAATATTATACAGATTTCAAGTGTTAAGACTACCAGCCACAAGACTTAATTTTGGGTTTGGATACCAAAGTAACTTGACCTCCTCCCTTGTTCTCATGAGTTCATACTATAACAGACAAGGAAACACTCTTAAATTACTCTGGTGCTCAGCGTATTACCAGTAAATGACTTGCACTTAAGAATTAATCCTACCAAGTACTATCTAGAACAGGGTTGAACTTCTAAGCGCAATTGCTCAACTGCTAAATTAATTTTGGAGCAACTAAAACTAGAATTCACTAATCCTTCAAGAATTAAATTGCCCTTTAGGAACATGCTAGTTCAACCATCTGTGATTTATGTAACGTATTATTCTTGCTGTGTGCCAGTAACCACAGAGTGATTTTACCATTGTTGCACTACCAACACAATTGCTGAGGCTACCAGCATCAAGTAAAGCTTCCCCAAGACTTGTTTTTTCTACCACGTTGGTCTTTGAAGGTCTGTGAAGTCGGCATTTTCTATTAGATTTTAACTTTTAACATCTTCTGTCCTTTCTAAAGGGGGAAATCCCCAATCCTCTGTTTTCCAAGTAACTTTCCTTAGGTGGTGCCTACTGCTTTGATACAACTGTGATTGTAAAAACAGAATTAGTTACAACAATCTTTATCTACAAGCCCCAGTAAAGCCTTGAACCTTAAGCTAAGAGAAGCATAGATGTACTGTTTAATAGGATTTGGCCTCCTTTCATGAAATATCTTGAGGTCAATTCCTAAAGTGTATTGCTTCCAGCTGGCAAACGGTGACATTACCAAGTCCAACTCCTACAATAAACAAAGGGAGAAAAAAGTTTATTGCTTGAATTGCCTTCAACTACATATAAATGTAGTTAAGAAGGTAATCTGTGCTGCAATGTATTTAGTTTCTTCAATCCTCTCAGTGTTGCTGCAGGCCATGCAACAAGACAGTTTTGTACCACTCCCTGTAAAAGCACGTCAAACTAAGTAGACATCTGACACAGTTTAAGAACCGTGCTCACAGTTAAACATTTTTTGCAGATTAAATTTATTAATAAAGAAAATTCTGCATGAAAAAAGACACAATTCCTTAAAAGTAGAGGGAGCAATTTATCAGCTATTAACTTCAAAACATAATCTTTACTTGCAATGTACATAATTAATTTTATGATATAGCAAAACTATCCCTTTGCCCTGCTATGTGTCTCTATACAAACTTTTGGTCATCTCTGGGTACTAAACTGCAGAAGTTGCTACCAGTGATTTAGAGAATGCAATATGAAGTAATTAATACACTTCTGCAGCACCAGCAGTATAGCTTTTGCAAGAATTAAGCTTGTTGTCAGATGATATTCCTTTCACTTTTAAAGCATCTGATTTCATTACTTTGTTTTTAAATCAAGAGCTGTTTATGCCTATTAAGAGTTACAGAATTGGTCATAAAGTGACTCAGGTAGGCAGGGAGCTCCAGATAGATCTGCTCCAACCTCCCATTCACTGCAGAGCCAGCAAGAGAGGGCTATCAATGATCCCATCTATCTGAGTTTCAAGTCCCTCCAAGGAAAGATATTCCACAGCTCCTCTGGGTTACATTTTCCGGTGTTTTGACCATAATTTTTACTGTTGCAGCTGCTGACTGCCATGGTCTCTCACCCTCTGCCCATGCATCTCCGAGAAGAACTTGACTCCATCTCCTTCAAACCCAGTCTCCCATCAGACAGCTAAAGACTGCACTAAGCTCTTCCCCTCTCCTGAACTGTCTCTTCTGCAGACTGAATAAACACAGCTCACATGCTCCAGCCCCCTGATCATCCTGGTGTCCCTCCATCACACTCACTTGGGTATGTCACTGTCTTTCTCAAACTGGAAAAGCCAAATTCAGACACGGTATGTGAGATGTGGTCTCAGAAGCACCAGAGGGGAAGAATCACTTCCCTGGAGCTGTTGGCTACATGCCCACCAATGCAGACCAGCATGGGCTTGGCCTTCTTCCCTGCAAGAGCACACTGCTGACTCATGTTCATCTCGTTCACCAGCACCACCAGATCCATACTGTATAGCACTTCAGGAACAATTGCAGGGGACGAGGGGGAGGAGCACTGGGGGGGTGTGCTTAACACGGTAGTGGAAAAAAACACCTCACCATATAAAGAATAGAGCTGCTTGAGAGACAAGGCAGTTCTAGAGCATCCCTGCTGCTGTGGAACTCATTTCACACTTGTGGACCACAGATTAAAAATGTGCATTAAAGAGCCAAACTTCTGCAGGCAGAAATATATAGAATAATAAAACGGTTTGGGTTGGAAAGGTCCTTAAAGATCATCTAGTTACAAACGCCTCCTATGGGCAGGGACACCTTCCACTAGACGGGCTGCTCAAAGCCCCATCCAAACTTGCTGTGAACACTTCCAGGGATAGGGCATCCACAACTTCTCTGGGCAACCTGTTCCAGTGCCTCACCACCCCCACAGTAAAGAATTTCTTCCTAATGTCTAATCTAAACCTACCCTCAGTTTGAAGCAACTGCCCTTTGCCACGTCACTACATGTCCTTGTAAAAAGTCTCTCTCCAGCTTCCTTGTCAGCCCCCTTTAGGTATTGGAAGGCTGCTCTAAGGGCTTCTTGGAGACTTCTCTAGGCTGAATAACCTGAGCTCTCTCAGACTGTCTTCATAGGAGATAAATTAAACGAAAAAAAAAATATTCCTTATGCCTCCTTGAATCTGACAACTGGCACAACTTGAATGCATTTACTGAAAACAGTGTTCTCAGACCCAGACTCAGAATCTACATCATGCGTAACTTTGAAACATTAATATGGGCAAGGAGTGATATGGACCCCAAAAAATAATTCAGTAAAATATAACTAACACTATTCTGCATAACAAAGTTTCCAACAAAATGGCTCATTACATGTGAATTCTGTCCTTTTGGAAAAATGTATCACTTCTATTCAACCAATTCCCACTGCCTCCATGTTCTCAGCACTCCTACACACCGTGGTCTTTCTGTACACACAAGCTCCCGCAGGACTTTCATATCACTGTGTTATGTATTCCACTTCCATACAAACAATTACTCATAGATTCTATAGTTATTTTAACAAGCTATGATTTGTGTAACACTGAATCCATAAGTAAAACAAATGAGTATTCTACTGCAAATATTTTAGTGCTTCCTATTCATGATATTACTGGACTAGCTCCACAGAGATTAACCTTAAGAAGTGAGGCATAAGAACCATGTAAAATTTGCCTAAAACGAATTTTCATTCCCCCCAAATTGTTTAATGCATACTGCCAGCAAGCCCTTCCAAGCATCAACACCGCATTCCAGAGTGACAGGCAAGAATTTGCATTCATGTGCATCTCTGAATAATTACAGCTGCTTGGGTAGGAAATCTGTACTGTACTAACTCACTTGAGTTGCTCTTAAAAGGTAAAACTGAAGTCCACAGATCTCGCTAACTAGGTCTCAGGGTTCCAAATTAGCCAAAAAACAAAATATTGAAGATTAAACCTCTGATACAACACAATGCAAGGTGATCATACACAAGGCAAGAAGATCAACAGCACAACCTGTATGGCATATTTCTCTCCAGGCAGAATGATTTGGCACAGTTGCAGGATTTCCTAAGGAAGCTACATCCTTAAGTCTCAACTCACTGATGAATGTTTACACTTCCTGTTTGGATAGCAGAGCAAAAAAACAGATTTACCACAAAAGCACCCAGCACTAAGCATCAGGCTCTATGGGAAACAAATTATTTCAGTTAAGCCAAGATATTTAATGGCTGTGCTTTCAGTATGTAGAGCTCTCTCTACAAAATACTTAATAACTTAGTATACCACTAGAAAACTAGATAAATCTCTGTCAAACTACCATAGGGAAATATTTGATAGCATGAAGACAGTAAAATTGTGTTTAAAAATCCCCCCCAAACACAGCTTTTAAAGCTCCAACAGTTAAATGTATGCTTAGTAAACTTTTATAGTGGATATTCCACTTCCCCTCCCACCTAATTATAATGAAACAATACGAAGAAAATGCTTAATCGGTGAGTCAGGCAGCAGAGATCTGAGCAAGATCCAAACAGCTACGCAGTCACAGCTAACACCATCCACAGAAGAAACACGGATGTTTTCCATTTACGTTCCCTAGCACTGATGTTGGAAGCGCGCGATCACTGCTGCTAGCTGGAGGCCAGGATTCAGGGAGTGAGGAGGGCGCAAGGATGCAAGTATCCAACACTGTCCTGGTGCAGCACGAGTCTTGCTGCCGCCGCCACCACTACCACCACGCTTATTCCGCACTACAGCCTTCGTGCCATCCCACTCAGTGGTTTGCATGATTGAGAACAGATGTGGTGAGACCACTCGTTTTCAATTATCAAACAAAGGCTGAAAGTTTCATCTCCAAAATGAAAAGCTGGCACACGATTTATCTTCCTCCTTACCAAGACTTTGCTATACTTAGCTTCGGGCATGAGGAAGGAGAAGAGACTGTCAAATTAAACTAACCTCCCCACCAAAACGCAAAACCTCTGAAGATATTTTTGAAGAGTCACTCATTCAAGTGCCAAGGCTTGAAAAGTAGACCTATGACACTTTTTTTTGTTCCTTACCGTCTCCCAAAACAAGTTTTATATCTCAAGGTTAGTCCAGGTATGCCCATTGGAAGAACATTCCTGTGGTCCAGCCTGATTGTCATGAGGCTGCTGCATCTCCTTTGAACTAGCCAAAGAAATATCTTTGATCAGGATCTCTTGCTCCACCTTCAAATCACCTTTCTTTCACAACACAGTATATTTTTCAGTGCCTGTTTTCCAGGGACACTAGATTGAAGACACTAGGCAGAAGCCAAAATGTCTGTTTCTAAAAGTGACAGCATCAGGTTCAGTTCTCACATATCCAAAACTTGCTCCTCTTTTTGTTAATATGCCAGAAACACACTGCTGTTGCTATGCAGCTCAACAAGGTAGTTTAAAAAAACCACATCACATACCAAAAACCAGAATGCAGCCTCCCACCTACAGGATGTTTCCGAAACCCATGGAGCCTGGGTGCAAAGTAGGTGTTCTCAGACCTTTCTGGTAAGAGTGCTTGGGTGCATCTGAGAAGACAGTGCTCTCCGAAAATCACCTCCATTTCCTTACACAAACTCGGCTGTCTGTGTAGTGTTGTTTTCTTCCTCTCTCCCGACATCTCATAAAGTTATCTCCCTCTTAGCCCCTGATTTAAATAAATACCCCTGACACCCAAAACACCGTGAAGGTATTTCCTTCAAGGAAGATCAAATCCATATCAAGAGCCAAATAATGTAGGCAGGGATTATCTAGGTTTCAAACTACTGATGCAGTACTGAGCAGAGTCATCCTCATAACCCTCAGAGACATTTATATGCACTCACATGTGACTCCCAGTTATCTTCAGACAGTTTCACCCTGCGCTTTTTGAGAGCTGGACCCAGCAGAAGATACTCACGAAAACAGCTCTCTCTAGGCAGAGTATTCCCTAATCAGAAAACAAGATTAAAGAAGAGCAGCAGCGGCAGCGATAGCAAGACAGCTTTATGAAAGTGAAAGAAGAGAAAATAGAGGGTACCTAAGCTCACCAAGGAACCAAGGAAAGATTTCTGCATGGTCCCTCTTAATGCTGGCTACTAGCTGCTGGCTCTAAGTCATCAGGATGGTCTTCTGCCCAATAGCTAGTAACTCTCTGTTGCAATCCAGATGCTTGACAGACAACGGGCTTATCACAAAAATACCACTTTTAGAAAAGCTCCAGGCAAATTTATGGGGTGTGATTAATGCTGGTTTGTTGCTGGGGTTTTTTTTAAACGTTTGTTACAGACTTTCTCCTTTCAATGAAATCTAGTGCAAATTTCTCAAAATCTGCAATACAGCTGTCAGGTCAAGAGCAAATGCCTCTGAAAATAATGATTCAGTTACTAATATGTTTAGTAGCACTTGCTTTGAGTAGCATCTACAGTTTCAGAAGTCACACCTGTCTGTACTAGGAAGCAAGATAGCTCCTTGCTTTTACTGTGTATTGTCTTCCCAGTTCTCAGCAAGTTTGTGCATTATTTTATTAATTTTATCAACACAAATAGTCTTTTTTACTTCAGTAGAACTACCTGCTCACCATATTCAATGGAACGCAATTTTAGAGTAAGAAAGTCCTTCTGCCCACAGTAAGGCCAAGCTGTAGGTCTCCCTTTGAACTCTGAGTAAAGCCACACGTGTGGAAGGCACAGAGCCACCAGAGACAGGGGCAGGTCCTGCGGAGGGAAGGATGCTCTCTGCCGCCCAGGGCCAGCCTGCATCCGGCAATTCTCTGCGAGTTGGGAAGGCAAAGACCAAAACAGATTTTGCTATAAATTAAATCTCCACTTTCAGCATGGAAGTTATCAGCTCATACTGCTGTAAAAGGCAGCCAGATACGCTCTGTAACACCCCACAGTTTATTTCAGCAGTGAGCGAGGAAATCGCCACTTCTGTCCTGCTTTCATTATTATGCAGAGCACCATCGCTCATTGGCAGCTTACACAATGATTTCTAGAAGGAAGACAACACTTAGGAAAACCAGATATTTAAAACTTAACTTTAGAGAGGTATATGCTCATAGGTAAAAACTACAAAAAAACCCACCTTTCCTTTTAGCTTGATGATTTGAAGAAAAATAACCAGGAAGTTGGGCCCCCCTCCCCCCACTTCGTGCAAGTTCTGGGTATAAAACTAAATATAGCCAGTGAATGAAGGACCAGAAAACCGTTTTTCTAGCAACACACAGAGACTAACCAGAAGTTAAGCATAATCTTCTAAAAAAGAGGGTACAACAGTTTGCCCCTTTAGAACTAGGCTGGTTTAGTCTAGGTGTATCATTCGAACCTGGAAACATTCAAACTTTTTGTATAGTTAGTGTTTAAAAACATGATAAGCTGATCAACCACACAAAATGCCCAGATTCTGGCAATAAAAGCACTGCAAACATACCCTATTTAAAAAAAATTCTCCACACAGCTTTTTATTTGGTTTCTCATTAATTTTTTTTCAGCCTTCTTTGAAGACAGAAGCAAAACTATAATTAAATGTCATGCCATTATCAGAAATTATCCCAAATCTATTTCGGGTCAACAAAAAGACACCTCAGTACCAAAAAAATTTTAAACTCACTCTCCTGATCTGCAGGACATGAAACAGCATTTTACTAGAGCAATACAGATTGATTACAGTTATTAACTCTAAAAGGCAACATCACCCTGTGACTAAATTTTATACCGAAGTGCCTGGTTTCCATTTACCACCTAAGTAAAGCTGGATGAGAAACTTAACACCTTAGGCCCGTATGTCCCAGTCTGCAAAATATAATATGTCCTTTGGAAGACTTGGAAAAACTATTTGTGGCTTTGCATATGAAGCACATGGTTAGGACTCGAGGTATAGGTTCAATTCCCTGCTGCACCCTCAACTCAGTGGATAACTTATGGCATCTCCTTCCATGTCAGCCTTCTAGTCTGTAAAAAGTTATAAACTGCAGCTGCTTTTAAATCAGCTTCAGGAGCTGGATATCAGATCTTTGGTAAGACCTGGTATTCGAAATAGCAAAACTTTTTTCTAAGTCTGAGAATATCCAACCTGACAAACACAAATTTTTTGATCAATAAAGACTACTCTTGTTTTAAAATACCTATGAAACAGAACACTTTAAAGCTGTAAAATGAAAAGCATTTCCGATATTACAGGAGAGAAGGACTGAAAGGCAAATACTGAACCTTTATACACATGGGAGATGCAAGTAGACTTAGGAGCAAAGCTGCAGTATGCACAAGTGTTTTACAAGCAAAGTACGTACTTCTAACTTTATACAACTGCTATGTGATGTCAAGCCCTACGGTGTGTTTAATGACATATTTATTTCACATTCCTGGATGCAGATGGAACAAGCCAGCCCAACAGTCAGAGGCATAACACCTTGATGTGTCATATGGTGGGTCGCACAAGCTGCTCCATGAGGCTGCTTTGGAGTCAGCAATGGCACTGACAGTCCAGCGTGGTTGTATGAACTGTACTGACGGTATTCATCTGTTGTACTTACTCAGCTCCTGCTGCAGCTCAAACTGAACAAGCACCAAACTTGCCTAACTAGTAAAGGTTTCTATGCAAGTTAAAAGCCATTTTTTTTCAGTACCAAGGAGAAGTTTCACAGCAGGTTTCACATACTTTCTTTAATGTTTCCCTTCTGTTATGCTTGCCATTTACTTCCTAAAGTACCTAAACCTAGAAATGAGAGCAAATTAAGTATCATTCTGTCCCTTGGAGAAAGTGAGAAATCAACAGATATGGATGCTATGACTGTGCAGGTCAGGGTAAATTTTCACAAGGAAAAAAGAACCTAAATAGAATTCCCCAGTGGAAATTTTTATTTGTGCATTAAAGGTTTATTTCTGAAATATATTGAACTGGATTGTTTATTTACTGCCCAAAAATAACACGCAACATTAGCATTAATAGTTCTGTATTCCTTTATATTGCACTACAGAGGAATAAAAATGGATTCAAATCCCTAGAAGACTAAGGAGTACTACTCTGAATTAAAGGCTATTCAGATGCAGAATAACTTCACAATTTCTGGAAAACTGGGCAAGCAATACAGTTATTTCTGTCATCAGGTGCTTAACACAGCAGCCTTACAAAATGTTTTTCTAGACACAGTTCAGTGTCTGATATGACAGGCAGAAGAACAAGAAAACTGACTTGCTGATCGCTGCAGAAAAACACATACAAACCTACTGCAAAAGAAAAATGGAGAACCCCATTTAACAGAGGTTTTCCAAAGAACCCTTCTGAAGAAGCGAGACAGCAATCAGCAGCACCTATGACATGCCAGAATAACAAAACATAGACGCATGGTACTTCAAATCTATTTCATATTTCTGCTTGGGTGCACGATGGAAACACAGTTTTCTTCTACAACGGAATCTTGTACTACTTAGCTGAAATTTACATATAGGAAGTGAGAGCTCCAGGCTTTCTGCAAGTAGAAATGGGTCCTTACAAAAAGCAAATTTGCTACTTCGTGCTAAATGTATGCGTTGGGACTCCACGGCGTAAAGCATCAGCAGATTCAGAGTGAGATGGACTAAATTTTGGGCAGTTCAAACAAACCACACACTGGGATCTCCGACACAGTTCGAGATCACCCATCAGCGTGTGATCAACAATGAGATTCACTGTTAAGGTTATTAATGATCAGCTATACCGGTAGCGGCTCCGTTACTCCTCAGCAGAAGAAAAATACTGTGATTTTCTTCAGACAAACAAGCCATGTTATCCACGTTTGTTTTCATCTAATCGAGCATACAACTCGCCCCTTTAGTCAGATATTTGAGAGCAGCATCATTTCCTGCTGCTTGAAAATCAGCTTTAAGGGGCGTGTTCTCTGCAGAGGCACTGCTTGCTGTCACCCAGGCAGCATTTAAAATAACTGTATATTGACATAAGGGGAGCTACCGGCTGTATTATCACCCCTTGAGTCGGCAAAAAGGAGCACATCAAACCGGTTGCGTTCCGGGCTGCGCCACGACCCTTATCAAACAATGCAAACAATTTTAATGAGCTTATCTGCCGGAACATATTGTCAGAGATGTTAATGCAAAAGCGCTGCCAGCAACGCATGCCAGACGATTCATCAAAAATGCCTACAACTGCGACAAAAGACGTGTGTCCCCCCCAAAACGAAGAACGATAAATAAACGCAAAATGGGGCTGGCGGGGAGCGGGGGGCGGGGATGGAGCCGCCCTCCCCCGCGCAGGCACCGCGAGGGCTGTCACCGCCGCCCCGGTGAGCGGGGGAAGGCTGTCACCCCCACACCGGCGTGCGGGGGGCAGAGCCCGGTGCCGGTGCGGGTCCCCGGGCCGGGCAGGGGCTGCCCGCGCCCCGCCATCCGCGGCCGCCGCCTCCCGCACGGCGCCGCCTCCCTCCGAGATCCGCAGCGAGGTGCTGCGGCTCTTTTCCACGGGGAGCTGGCTGCCGGCGCGGGGTGCGTTTTTTCCTTCCTTTTTATTTTACCCTCTCCTTCTCTCTCCTTTTTTTTTTTTTTTTTCCCATTATCGTTTTTAGCCGCCTTTCTTCCGCCCGGGCGCAGCGAGCCCCCGCAAGACATCCCGCCTATGCACCGAACGCTCTCCAGCCGGACAATGCGGGGCCGGGGCGAGAGGAGGGGGCTGCAGCCCGCCCTCCTTATGCAACCGCCCCCCCGCGCCGCCGCAGCCCCTCCGCCGTACCTGTAGGAGCGCTCCCCCCGCACCGTGTGCTTCCTGAAGGGGATGATGGTCGTCCCGTTATCCTGAATGATGTCGTTGTTGTTCTCGCCATTTGGGGACAGGGCTTGGGTCGGTCCGGGCATTGGCGCTCCCGCCGCTCCGCAGAGCCCCGCGCTGCTGCCGCTGCTGCTGCTGCTGGTGTGCGGAAGGTGGCGGCAGCCGCGACTCCCTCGCCGCCCGCCCGCCCCGCTCCGCCCGCGTCAGCCCCGCCCCGCCCGCGTCAGGCTCGCCGCCGCCGCCGCCACACGTGACCGCCCCTCGCCATGGCAACCGGCCGGCGCCGCGCTGCGCCCGGGGACGGCAGCGGGCAGGGAAGGGAGGGAGGGAGCGGGGAAGGGAGGGAAGGGAGGGAAGGGGCGCCCTCCCCGCCCCGCCCCGCGCCCCCACACAAAGAGCCGCCGGCCCCGGGCGTGCGGGGGCTTCGCCATCCCCCGCGGGGGAACAGCCCGAGCTGTTCGGCGGCCCCTTCTCGGGGTAGGCACAGACAAAGCGCCCGGGGCACCCCCCCACGCATTCCCCGTGCCCGCACGGCGATCCCGCCGCCTCCGCACGTGTCCCTGCGCCCGTGGGCGGCACGGAAACACGGCCTCTCCCCTGCGGGGACCGCGCCGTCCCCCTGCCCAGTGCCACCCGCGACAAGGGCAGCCGCGGTCTCGCCCCGGCTCTGCGAGAGCAGCCGAGACCTCAAAGCCCGACGCCTCTTCATCACCCTCCTTCCCCCGGTACCTCCGCATCATCCGTCTTTTCGCCCCACCAAGGAGCTATTTGGGGCTCAAGCTCCTCCTTTTGAAGGAGCCCCCACACCGGGCTGCTCGGTTACACGCCGCCCAGCCGCAGCAGGGAACACCGCCCAGCTTTCCCTAGCATCTTCCCTCGGTGCTGGTGTGCCCGGGGTTATGGACATCCCCACTGCGCAAAGCTCGCCTACCCTGGCCGAAGCTTAAAGAATCATAGAGTGGGTTTTGTGTTTCAGATGGTAAACACTTTATTAACGAAAGAGTACATAAATACTAAGTGACATGAGAACACAAGGATGTTAAAAGTCATGGACTCCTAATAGTAAAAAAGCCTCAGTAGGTTCTAAGATAATCTATGCTATTTTTTGCCTAGTTCCTGTCTCTGCTACTCTGCCTGGATTTCCACCCCAAGCACCAGGATGTCCGAGTTACCAAGCTCTGTATCCCTGCTTAGAGCTTCACTGGAGAGCACAGTACACCACCTGTCAAGCTGCACTGCACATTTCCAGCATTCTCCTCTGCTCTCTGGCTTACACAGAAAAAAAAAAAAAAAATCATGGCACATCCTTCAAAATCTTGCTTGGATCAGAAACAAGAAGGGAAAAGAGATGCCAAAGCAGTAGCACTGAACTTCTGGCACTGCTAGCACCACCATTCACACAACCTCATCTCTTCCTCCCCTTCATTTAAAACAGTTTTTTATCCACCTGGCTCTATTTCCCTCTGCATAGCTCTATGATTTCTGCGTATCTCTCCTTGCTTAAATAACAATGCCCTTCAGAGTTTGACATTAACCACAGAGTGATGCTGGTCATCCTCAGGAACAGATCTGAACTTCACTGTGGCCAAACCTACCCTTACATCCCTATAGTGGATCAAAACTCACACATTTACCACATTAGAAAAACAAATTATCCAATTGTTTACAAATTGTTTTCTTTAAACAAAACCCAACAAGAGCGATTATGGGCACAGTCTCTTTAACAGCTTTGTATGACCTCAAGGCTGTTAGATGCAAAATATTTGCGCCAATCTATCAACATCTTAAAAAATACACAGTCTCAAATCCAACTCTCTTTTTAAAATGAGTTTTAAGGTGGCAGGTCAAACAAAAAGAGCAATGTGAGTATTTTTAATATGTTCTCCGAGACCCATGATGATATTTTAACTTCGAAGTTCTGAAGTACAAGTTTGATTATACTTCAGATTTTTTTCCTGCAAAAAGAAGAAGATTTAATGATATTTTAACTAATCTTTAACCTTTCAGACTGATATGACACTTTGCTGAAAACTTAGTTTACATGCTAATGTTCATGATATAGACTCTGAATTCACAGAGAGCTTGTAAGGTAAATACAATCAATAACTGAACACCAACCGCACAGTACTTGGACTCTTGAGAAACTCGTTAGATTTAAATCAGATGTATACATTAGCACACGCACAGAGCAATCTCTAACAAAATTCAAGTTAGCCAGCCAATTTGTCACTTGTCCTCTGAACACCAAGACGGGAGATCTTATTTATTCTTTCTGCCAGATTTTCAAATATACTCAGATTTCTCTTTCAGTAGTAATCTATGGACACTGGCAGTTGGCACACTTTATTGAAAAGCATTCCATTCATCTGGCAACTGGAGGAAGATACCTTTGAGTCTTTTTCTAAACAACTACCAAAATACATTCTGCTAAAAAGGCCAGTGTCTTAGTAACACCCAAGAACATGGAGAAGCCAGAAATGCTACATGGTGACAGAATATAAAAATGATCTATGGCAGGTCTTTATCTACCAGGCATAACCCTACCTGCTCTGCTAGGCAGCAAGGAGTAAAACACTCTGCAACCCTAACTTGTAAAAATATTTTTCGTTCTTCATCAGTGGCAAAGAACAGTAGCTTCTTTATGGAAGTCTCCAAAACTGTTTAAAACATGTACGGACAAAGCTACAGAAGTGAAGTGCAGGTGAGGAGAACATGGCAACCTGACTTCAGACCCCTTCTTCCCTCTGCATTAGGATTCAAGGTTGGAAAACACACACTGCCTAAACACCTTTATAGAGGCTGAGCCAGGCCTCAATCAAAGCACTTTGGTGCTGGTTTTCAGAAAGCACATGATGCTTTGGTTGATCTAGCATAGCCTCGGGGCAGAGTGCGCAATATGGATTCCACATGCATGGCACTCCCTCTATTTACGTCTCTGTTTCTGGGCACTCTGTGGCCCACAAGTACCACTTTTATCTTTACATGCTGGAACCCACCAGCATTTTCTTCCCACTTTCATTATTCTGAGCTAAGAGGTCCTGCAAGAAAGAGGAAATCTGTTGCTGTTATTAGGTGTCTATGCATCTGTGCTGCCTTTGTAGATTTTTACATGCAGTAGGCATACAAACAGAGAAGCAACCTGAAGAATAAAAGGTCAGCATGGTGTTGATAAAAAAGCCCCACCTATGGTATGTCCAAAGTATCAAAATCTAGTACTCACAAGTGATATGCACACTTAAGCAAAGAGCCAGGAAAGCAATGCCAAAGGGTGGAATTACATAACCTGATGTAATAGATCTTCAGCACTGAGAACCACAGAAGCAATGGCTGGAAGGGATCTATGGAGGTCATCCATTCCAGTCTCCCACTCAGAGCAGGATCATCAACACAAGATCAGGTGACGTTTTGTGACATGATCCATCAATCAAAATCTCAAAAATCTTCAAGGATAGAGATATTGCATCCTCTCAGGGCCACCCGCTCCCAGGCCACATTTGCCACACAGCAAGTCCCAGGTGTGCTGCTGATGCAAAAAGCACCACTCTATCTCAGCACTTGCATTCCAGTACTCCAATTTTTCCTGGGGTGAGCAAGGTAGAGCAAACACTAGCAAGTAAACCAGGCCTAGTCATCATTCTCCAAAATCTGGTTGCTCTTTACTCCTCAGAGCTTTAGTTTTCAGTTCTCTCCTTATTTTCTCTAAACTTCACTTACTGCAGTAGAAAGGCCATGCAGTGTAATTTAGAATGCCCAAGAGCGAAATCCTTTAAAAGACCAAAATACAGCATTAGGAAGACCTCAGACATGCCCAAGCCAAAATTTTATATTTGGCTGATAAGAAGCAATCAATGTACAGCCTCAAAAACAGAGGTGATGGCCACACTAGAGACTTCTGCAGGTATATTTGTGAGAAGATTAAAAACCACACAGTTTTAGGGAGTATTGTGTGTTACATAGCCAAACTATAAATGCAATTAATGACTGCAGAAATTCCTCACTGCTTGGATAACTGTGGTGTGGTAGGAGCAATAGGGAAATAGAATAAGGAAAAAGCACCTCTAACCCTAGTGTGGCAAGGAGTATCTGTCATCTCTGAGATCTCAGGTCATGTTAAAACTGGTGATATTCCTTGCGCTATTCTCAGATTACAGCCCAGCTACAGTGTTAAACTGTAGCAAACACCACACAAGTATAATTACTTTCGGCAGCGTACATCACTTTTCTGAGGAGTTTCATGAACACTCCTGTCAAAAGCATAGTTTTTCCACTGGGGAAAAAAAAATAAGAAAACCAGATTTCAGAAAACAGAAGATAACAACAACTTTTGGAAAGCAGTAGTCCTGAGTAATGTAGTATGCTTTTCTAATTTAACTATTGTCATAGTCTTCCTTTATCAGGACTAAGAGTAACAGAATTCTCACATTGTAGAGTAAAATGAGTTATTTCTAGCACTCAAGTGCGTGTGTTTATCAGAAACCAATGCAGAAACAGGCTCTCCCTCCTGAAGGAGTTGGCCAACAGTGTTTAGATTTGAAAATAACTGAATAAAGCAAATCAGGAAGAAAGTTTGGGAAGAGCTAAAAGAAGTTACTCTGTTAAGTTTTGGGCACATGTTGGTTGTTCAAGGAAATCCCAAATAATTAAGGTACATAGACATAATTTATTGCCAGCATGAGCAGATTCACTAAGATGTGTATAACCATGAGTATACTTAATTAGGCTGCATCAGAATCAGCCTAATTTCTTAAGTTGCATCTAGTAGATTAAGAACAGAAGACTAAGGAGATGCAGATTTGCATGTTATCTGTGGGAAGTACAAATGAGATATCTGCAACTGAATGTCTAACACAGAGAGCACTGGCTTGCACCAGCCTAAATTAGTGACAACATATTGCACAGAAACATCTAAAAAGGAATCAGCAACAGCAGTGTTACTAACACAGTGAACATATATCAGACATGATATGGTGCATGATAAATTTCAAGCTGACCTGGGTTACACAGAACTCACTGACACACTGTCAACAGCACTAATCAGCCCAAAGGAAAACTCCCACTGTGGTGTAAAATCACTGCAAGTGAAAATTCAAAACTGTAAGTTTACAGATTTTCTTTGTTTACACAGCACTGAAGGAGGTCTCCCACCTTCATCCTGTTACCTCATTCTTTGCCTTAAATTTCAGGGTGCATTGCATTTAAACTCTCCATACCAAACAGCAAATGATAATTTTGTCAGGACAAAGAAACACTGCATGAGTTGTATTAAAACAGCTACTTATCACTCCAGACATCCTGTAGACAAAGAATGAGCTTCCCACCCTTGGGGATTCTAGTGTTGCCACTTTAAGCAAAGTCTTGATTATTTGCCTTCCCTGGAGAGAGAAAGATAAAGAGAAGAAAAAAAAAAGAGAGGGCTGTCCCAATTACACAATGTGCGTGGACCATATCCCTATGAGGTAATTCAAGTCTATTTTTAAATATACAGACATATTTATATTTCAGAGGTCACATTTAACATTTTAAGAAGCATTTTGTGCCTGTGAGGAAGAGTAAAACAAATCTTAGAGTCTTTGCCAGGTAAGTATTCTTGAAAATTTAGTCTTATAAGCTGCAAATCCAATCTAACCATTAGTGTATGAATTGATTGCTAAAGAGAGACATCTTGAAGAGCCAGACTGGGTATTTTCCTTTAAGAAGGCCACAGTTACCTTTAATAGTTACTGTAGAAATTAAATAGAAATCAGAGGATTAATTCAAGAGTCGCTGTCTACAAAAGAAGGATTTTTATGTTCACAGGAACAGGATTTCAGAAAACGCCGAGTAACAGATATTTTAAGACTAGTTATATACTTTTAATATTAATTATTAAAGTTAATAAATAGGTTTAGTGGACATTTATTAAATTCAATTAGCTAAATCCAGCTGCTTCAAAGAATAAACTCTCCAAATTCCTATTTAGAAAGAAGCACTCTTCAGTACACATCAAAGGACTCCTTATTTAAAATATCAGAAGTTCACACCGAATAGCCGAAATACTTTTATCCATCCTTTTCTACATAACAAAAAGCTCTGGTGAGAGCAGGAAATACATCAGTGAGAGACGGTTCCAAAGTGAAGAAGTTTTTTGTTCCATTAACTCCAGACTAACCCAAAATTTGGAATTCTTTAGTGTTCCTTATATTTGTGTTCAGTGAAACCCACTGGGCTATAGCAGAGTTTCAGACGCACCTCAGGGAGCTCCTCTCATCTAAAAATCGAGGTTGTGATCAATAAATGCTTGGAATAAGGACTCCTATGTCTCACTCTGCCTTTAATACTGATTGAAAGTAATTGAGACAGGAGACTGACTTATTGCTCCTTCATGTGCATTTACATGGAATTCTTTGGCAGGAGCAGTTCTAGATGTACCATTGCTGCTTCCATTTGCACTGAGGAGTTAACTGGTTTTCTAGGCTTGTTTTGTAAGAGTTCAGGTGTAAAGACTACGGAAAGCCAAAATAAAAACATTGAAGATGTTCAAGTAATCTGGATTCTTGGACTTTTTCAGAGAATGACAAATCTTAATTAAATGAAAGTGAGATTAGTGTCCTAGAAAAGAGAGATTTAGGGTTTTCATGTTTCCATACACTTAAGTTTTTGACTGTTACCACTGGGAAAAGTCAGAGCTTCAGGTATTCATATCTTCAACAAAAGAAATTATAAATGTAAAAGCCTGGAAGGATTTGGAAATGTGAGCGAGTAAGTCCATGTATATTCAGCTGTTTAGGAATATTTGGCTTTCTTGGGACTAAAGAGGGTGACTAAAAAGGCAGAAAGGTGACAAAATCAGGTGGGAGTGGACAGCCTACCCCTTCTTATGTTCCTTCTCTCTGTTCTATATGGAAGATATCAGAAATACACTTTGAAAGTTTTTCAGTCTATTGATATATTTCATAAAAGCTGGGGCATGGAGGAAGACAAAGGAGCAGCTTTGCCATACTTTGTGAAGGGCAGAAGTTTCTAACATGAAAAACTGGTACGGCCATATCCCACACTAAAGTGGGATGTATGTCCTTTATTGGTAGACTGAGTTTCAACATGTTACATTACTCTGCTGAAACTTGGCATTGTTATTACACACTAAGAACTCAAGAATTGTTAATAATGTCTCTTGGGATCAATGATTCTCTGTTCCTATTGTACAACAGGTGTTGTGAAGCTGATAGCCATTTTATTTGCACATTATCCAAGTAAGTTAATGTTCTACATGACTATCTGATACCTGCATATAACACAAGGAGGAGTTTAAATGTTTGGGGAAAAAATGCTTTGGAACGATTATCGGCTAAGATCCATCCAAGACAGTGTTGCACCTTGTCTAATGTCAGCATTACAGATACCAAACACACAAAGCTTGCACAGGGTTTATAACCCATAACAAGGAACGTTACACTTACTAACACTTACCAACCTGTCTGATCTGTCCAAGATGCTCGCCACTGCTAAAGAGGAAGAGAGAAGGCTGGCACAAGAAAGTTATAATTCCAGCAGATGGTCAATTAAATTTTTGAATACCTATTAGTGGATCAAGAATGTTTCAACTAGCTGACAGAAAGGACCAGATCATTACAGACCAGGATATGAAGGGGTTACTTAGTCCCAGGAAACTGTTAATTAGCTGTCTGTCCTCCCACATCCAGCAAAAAAGCCAACATAAACAGTATTACATGCTCTAGCTAATGTGAAAGAAATACGGAGTGCATTCATGCCTGACTGGGATCAAAATCACACTGCCAAGTCATTCAATAGTCGTGTGAGTATTTCTGTGATTGCAAACCCGAGTCCAAAAATGTTGCCTTGCTGCAAAATACTCCACAGAGTTTCCTCAGGACCTTACAGTGTGCTACAATCATCTTCTTTCAGAGCCAATGTGTCTCGTGTGCCCAGCAAATTAGTGAATGCCAAGAAGTTACACAGAAAGCGGTGTGCTTTTTTGTTTGTATGCCATCTTACCCTCTCTTGATAAGAGTATTTTTCTGGGACATTCATAGCATTTTACAGAAACTAATTTCTGTCAGCTTTCCTCATTTTACAAGCACAGAAACAGGCTCTGCTGTTATGACCAGCTTCCTCAAAACACTGTCACAAGTCTGTGCAAGCTTCATTCTCAGCACCCCTATGGTGAGTTCCCATCCTTTCTTCCATGGGCTGCTTTCTGATTCTTGCAGTACTTTCAGCTCTGCAGCTAAGCCAATCCAATCCTTTTTCTCCATTGCTACAACTAAATGAATGCCTACTCCTGTTTATCTTGGGATTTCTTCCACACCTGAGGTTTTCCCATTGTTCTTTCTCCTATTCTTTCCCACTCTTCCTTTGTCAGGCATAATCCTTTGTGGGCTTGGGCAATTTCCACCTTCCTTCCTCAGCCACCTGCAGAGAACTTGGGTCAAACTGGTTTCCTTTCCTCAGCCAAGTCCCTGGCACATTTACTGTCCAGCTAACATACTGTCATTAGCTAATTACGCCTCATTTCATCCCGGCCGAGAGGAATGGGCTGCAGTACTTGCCTGCTAAGGTGCATGCACATTCACACGCAGCCATCCCAAGAAGCGACACCTGTATTTAAGGGCTGCATAGCAGCCAGAATTCACACACCTCGTGTGACACATTGCTGCCATTAACACACTAAAGAGCTGAAATCCCTGAGGCACCTCACCACCTCTGAAAAACTGGGTTGCGAGGATTTGCTTGTGATCAGTAGCTCACAGAGAAATCAAGAAGTGCCTCCTCTTTGGGCTAGAGCAAATGTATGTATCACACACAAGATTTTTAAACAGAAATTCGTCTTACCATTCAAATAGACTTGCTTTTAGATATTTCAGGCTCCTTCCAGGTCAAATGCAAACATCTGAGGCAGTCTGCTTTTTACTTTCTGAGAATTTCTAATGCACGTGCTTTTTCACTTGCTGTTAAGGATTTAGACCTGTAATGCACTTGTAAGTAATACTTTCCATTTGTAAATACTAGAGCATTTGGGAGCAAGAAACTGTTCTGTGAGTATAATTTAATTGCTACTTAACACAGTACTCTTACTAATCTGAAAGTTTTAGTTTCTTCACTTGGAAAACACACTTTTTCCATTAAAACATTTCAATGTTCATTCTCATCTTAGTGTTTATCCTAAGGCTTTAGGAAGAGGAAAAGTAATTTTCATAGACAGCTTTAACCACATTACACTTATATTAGTAGCCTGAATTAAAAAAAAAAGAATACTTGCAAACTGTGTCAAGAAACTTATCTCGCTGACAGGCATTCCTCAAGAGGACTTTTGGAGCTTGACCTATTAGACCAAGTTTCCATTAATACTTTGAGCACCTTATTAACCTAGTGCTGGAGTGCTTTATTTAGATACTAACACCCTACAGAAGGCTTACATAGCCCTTTCTGAAAGCCTGAAATTTCAAATTAGCCCAAAAATGTCCTTGCCTTGTTAAGAGTTAAAGGTAGATGGGAGAAAGTTACTGCTGGTCTGCTTTAGTGGCAAGTGCATCTGTTAAGAGCAACACACAGAAATACTGGGGGCTTGGGTAGGAAATAAAAAGAAGTAAGAAAACTTTCAAGCAGTGTACAACTGTAAATTTTCCTTAGGAAGTCAATTTAACAACTTTAAAAAAAAATAAATCACACATAGTAACTAAATTAATGGTAACAAAATTGCTGCCACAAGTGTGTGAATCAGGTGGGATACCAGCTGAATTAATACTGTGACTTTATTTTTTTAAAAATGTAGGGAACAGATGAAATATAATATAAAGCTCACGCCCCTCCTCTAAAATAGAGGAAGGGCCATTAAAAATGTACACATCTCCATTCTGAGCAGACAGGAGAGTACAAAAAGTGCATGATCTTACTGAAAAGATAAACAGCTGGATTTACTTGCTTCCATTAACCAATGACCCACTTGTCAAACATAAGCTGTAGATTTAAAAGAGTGATTAGGTGAAGCCTCTTACATTACACAAAAAAAGATCCTAGCTATGAAATCAGATCAAGTATGAAAATACTTGAGCACAGTCAATATTGTTCTTTTATACAGACACAGGATGCGAATTAGTTATTTGTTTAAAAACCTCCAACGTGATGTAATGGTGTTTCCTGTAGTGCTGTTCAGAAGGCGTTTATCCCATGCATCCCGCTCAGGTCATTAGCAGTGTGCCAAATCCAGGCCTTTTGTAAGAGGATGAAGCTCTAATGGAAGCCATTGCGTAAGTCTGAATATGGGGGCATGGCCAGCTTCCTTCTGTGGGGAACAGGTACTGATAGAGACTGAAAACTGATGCTTAAAACCATTCACCCACAGTAAATGGTAACCATGACATGTACCTGGCCTGTCTAATCACTCAGGAATTTTAACAGGGGTGGCAGCTGTGCACACTTTGATGGCAGATCTCCAGATGAAGCTTTTAAGGCCCAAGCCAGCTGCTGTCAACTGTGCCCACATGTAAGCACCTCCCACCACATGCCTGTTTTCTGTGCCTGCTCCAGGCTCAGGTAGGAACAAACATGCAAGATGCTACAGATGATTACAACGTTTGGGTTTGAGTGCAAGCCTTGAATTAACCACAGCGCAAATGTATCAAGGACAACAAATTACTAGGTCTCAAGACTTGAAAACCTCTAATTTTGCCACCTCGTATTGTAATGCAACAGCACTGTCCACAACAGTGGCCTTTCCGCACTTGACCTAAAGCTAAACAAGTCTCTAAGAAGGTTGAGAAGGCCATTATTATAAGGAACATTTTTACTGTAAGGACAATTTACGTGTTGCCTCCACCTGACCTCACTAGCGTGCTGTGTGTTGCCAGTGACTCCCACTTTACTGTGACTCAGTAAATAGGGTGATTTTCTGCAAGCTGCAGATCACGGATCAACTTAACTATGTAAGAATCCCAGCAGTCAGCTAATGAAAACCAAAGTTTCCAGCCTCAGAGATTGCAGAGAAATACTGGAAAATGCTGGTACTTGGAGCCTGTCCACCCATGGATTTTACTCTACTGCCCTGAGAACCACAGCTGAGCATCCCAGTGCCTGATGTGCAGGTACAGGCTTTAGCAGCAGCACAGGAAAAGAGACCAGGCAAGCTACACAGTGCCTACCATACCACAGGACAGCAGGGATGCATGCACTTCATAGAAAAGAATATGGGAATATTCTTTTGGCAGTTGGGAATACAGCCATGGCACTCCAAGCTCCACACACCTCCCAGCTCATCTTGCAGCAGCATTTTGGTTTCAGCTCAGTTTTTTTGTCGTATTAGTCAGTAGCCCTTGAGGGTCACCACTGTGCCAGGTCAGCTTTCCCTTCCCATCTCCTCTTTACATTTCTTTCTCCATCTCTCCTTGCCTAGATGAAATATAGGGATACTTATCACTTTGCTGTTGGCACCTTCTGGACTTTAAAATGATAACCAAGTGATGAGACTTGCACACAGCATTGCAAACAGCCTAGCAAGACACATGGTACCTGCAAAAGGTCCTCTGTTTTCCTAACAGCTTCAGCCTGATGGCAGACTTGGGATGACTGGACAGAATCAGCATAGGTCCTACACACAAATTTATAAAATCTAGAAATTGCTTTGAAAAATGACAGTTATTTTTATAGCATGTGGATGCACTATAAATACTTGATATATCTGACAGGGATTAATATTTCTCAAAATCCTTGATTTTTTAAATTTTTTTTTTATTTTGATGCTTGAGCAAAACTCAATCATTATTGGAATCATTCTTTAATAAACATTCTCCAACTTTTTAATGAAGCATTATTAACAGGCAAGATGCAGAAAGCGAAAAAGATAACTAGGAACAAAGGTATCTTTTTTTTATATTATTGTATATTATGTCTTCAACAGTCATGGCATAAAGTAGCACCATTTTGCAACCTCTGAACAGTCACACTGTGTATAACGTAAAATAAAGAAAGGCTTCTAACATTTTGAGCACAAAAGGTACTAGAGGCAAGAAAACAGTGCCTTTTCCTCATTACAGTAGAAAATGAGGTTTCTATTTAATAAAAACCCCAACCACAAGGCTATGCGTTTTTGTTACTGTAAATGTATGTCAGTGCTGTTGACAGCTTCTGCGTTGGAAAGGATCTCATTATTAACTCTGAACAAAACCACACGTTATCTTTTTGAAAAGCAAAGTTATGTTCCTGATGAATCATCAGCTGCTTCGCTGAGCTCCTGTGGGATAATTTTTGGTATTGGGCACTGGAAAAATAAATATCACCCCAAAGTTCAGAATATTTTCAGACAGCACCATAAAAGGCTATTCAAGCTACTCAGTTCCTAAGTTAAGAAGGGAATGGGGCTGGTGAGTACACAGCCAGAAACAAACATTCCATTTGGTTAACTTTGCTGTCTCAGGTTCAGGCCTTAGGTCTCCAGTTCTCATGCTGGATCAAAATCAGCTATGAAGCATCTGTGTTCTGTGCAGGACTGACTCCTAAACAGATGTCCTCCGCTGCATTTTTGGAGACCTTGTGGTGTTTACACAGAATGAACATGCTTTAGAAACACTCTGCTCAGCCCAGAAGTTCACCTATTTCATACTTCTACAGCCCTTTGGCCGAAGTTACAAGGCATCCCTCAGGGAAGTCAGGTCTTCTTTGGCGGACACTGTGGGGACCAGTTTGGGGAAATACGCAATGGGGAGCTGAGCAGCAAACAAAGTGCCCTTATCTAGAAACAGTGTTTCATTCTGCACCAGTGCTGGGAGGTAGGGATAATGAAGTGAGAGGAAGCACTTCTTGAGCCTGCCTGGTTTAGGTAACTACATGCACCTTTATCACAAATGACCAGAGAATATTTGTGTTTGCAGGAGAGGAAAAAGCTCGTACAGGCCTTTTTTGTTCAGACCTCCTCTGAACACTTCATGAATCAGTAGTTCATCATACAAACATACTTTATATACATGTATATACGCTTTATATACATATTTTTAATGTATTTTCTTTCTCTTCCCCAATCTCAAAATTACTGAAATATAACAGCTAATTCCTGAGCTAATGTTCTAGTAGAAACCAGACTTGTTTTCTAATGTTAAAGTATATTGTAATTGTTTTGGTGATGATACATCAAGCGAGGAATTGCAAGTGCCAAGTCCCCTTATCTGTGTGTTGCACGCAAGAGCGCCTAATACAAGAACTGTAAAATTCCTTGGATGTTCCAACATCCATTCCTCATGTTTTTGTCCTTATAACTTAACTCCATGAAAAAATATACCCATTTGTCAGGCTCAAAGGCACTGAAACCTAACCAGAGGGTTTCCTGAGTGAAGGCTAGTATACAGTAGCATGTTACATGGATTTGGCTTTTGCAATTGTAATACCTCAGCTAATTCTCTAGTAATATAATGAATCTCTGGTATTAGAAGGCTGATAGCTAGATCTTAATTTTGACATATAACAGGTCGCAAGGACTAAGGGATTTGGAAAAGAAAGGCTACACAGTGAGCAGCAATCCATGGGGAATACACTGGAAAACTGTCTCTTGCTTCACAGAGAGGGTTACACATTGCAGGAAATCTGCACATGTCAGATAAGTTTCTATTAGACAGGTAGGATGCAGTCTGTTTTTATAAATGTCCACTTGGTGGCTGTGCACTATCTCCATGCACACAGTTTTCTTTAGATTTCCTGTTGTTTCCAAGTGCTTGTGACAATGCCAGTATAACCACAGTGACGAAGCTTGACTTTAAGCAGCAGCATCTGCTCCATGCCAGAGCGGAAAAGGACAGATGAAAGCCTCCTTGGCTCAGCACAGGGCACTGCCCCACTGCACTTCCATCTGCAACATCTTCCTGGGAAGGGTTGCATCCATGGGGGAGGTTATTACATTTCCCTAGTTCTTGCTCTCAGATGCCTCCTGTAGTCTAAATCTACTGCTTCACCCTTGAGGCGTACAAGCCTGTTTCAACTAAATTATAGGCTGTTCTTCTCCTGAGAATCTCCAAGTACACTTTAGATCTGCATGTTTGCTAACTGCTGTCCAAGTCACTCTTCTCTTGCAACCTGATGGACCTGGACTGTTTGGCTCGTCATTTAACTCTGCCTCTCTTCTACTTCTCTCCATCTGTGCCAGTGAACACAGGCAATTCTTGTATTTCTGATAGAACTTACCCTGAATTATTTCTCATGTCTGTCACATATCTAGAGAAATCATTCTGCAAATGTATTTAAGGGTTGGGGTTTTTTCAGGGCATTAAATAACTTGGAGCAAATTCCTAGTTTCACAGTGAAGCAAGTCTTTAAAATAGCTCAGACAAACCTTTTTAACTGTAAAGTGCAAACAACGTACCACTGCAAACTGAGATGTCTCCTACATCCGAAGTTAGCATTTATTTATACACTGGAACAGCTTTTCAAGCATTAGCACAAATGCAGTGGTATGTTTTAAAAACAAAAGTTCTTCATTACACAGCCCTGGCATCGTTTCAGCGCTATGGATGTGTTTATCACCAGGTATGAATAAAGAAACCCCACACTGTGTTACAAACCACTAATTCTGCAGCTCATTCCTGCCAAGGGAAAAGGCAGGTATGGTATCCAGCACAGTATGGTGAGTACTGTCAAGGGTGAATCTGTTCAAACAGGAGGTTTAGTACCCGGAATCCTATGCTCCATTTTGGCAGCAGTGATGGTTTCTTGTTTAACAGCTCAGATGCAGCAGCAATGATACAAGGGAAGCAAGCGATGGGAACCGCAGGAAGCACAGATCTGTTCCAGGCGCATCCTTTCTGAAGGCTTTCTAAACATTGCCACCTTGTGGGCCTCCTGTCTCCTGATATCACTCGTCCTTCCACTCTCCCCAGGTGACTCTTTGAGCAGATTTCACAGATGCCAAGCTGGAGGCTAGACTGTTAACATCCAGCTCGCGCGGAATGCTATTTAAACTCCCGTAGTTGGGGATTAAAAAAGGAACAGAATCTTAAAAATTGTCTGACATTCATTACTGACCCTCTATGTGACACTGTGTAATTTGCTCTTTTTCCACTTAACATTATGAAGGCAGCACTAATAATGTGCAGAAGAGTTAACATTTAACAGAAGGACACAATTTCTCAAAGCTCCCAAACAGAAGGGCAGAGAGAAGTTAAATTCATTGTCACCTTTAGTTTTGGTTTTGGTTGTTTGGTTTTTTTGTGGTTTTTTTTGTGGGTTTTTTTTTTTTTGGGGGGGGTGTGTTTGTTTGTTTTGTTTTGTTTGTTTTTTGTTTTTTTTTAATTATTCCTTTTTGCCACCACTTCCTTCTTACTCCAATTAAAAAGAAATTCCCAATTATTTCCAAGAAGTCTGTGGCATCTAGTTTAGCCTTCATCAGTTCTGTTTCATGAATGAGAATTTTTGATGACTTGAATCTATCAATTACACAGTCAAAAGACAATGCAAAAGAATATAATTTGTTATTGATACCAAACTTATTTAGCTACTGCCTTACGGACATCAAACACAAGTTTTCTGGGTACATTCTCAGTTGTTAGCACTGTAAAAAAGGCATCCAAATGTACTTACTTTGAGCATCCAAACACTTTCCCTGGTTGCCGGCTTGAATTATTCCTTGCAGCAATTTGGTACTGGAAAGAAAACATGAAAACCTTTAGTTCAACAAGAAAAAAGACTCACTGGACGGTCTTTGTCTGTATTGGTTGAGCAGTGATGCAATAGTCGTATGCTAAAAATGAAACAAGAGGATCCCTCATTACAATGCCCGTAATTCAGCTGTGTTCACAATGGCTCAGTGTCTAACATCTGCACAACAATCAGACGTTCCCCTGATATAGTTGCAGATCTATGAGCTCCCTTATGCAGTGCTACATTCAGAGTTTATTCATAATTGCTCTTTCTTCATCCAACCAGGCTTCTCCGTAGCACAGGCAATCAGTTATGACTGTTGTGTCATGCAACTGGAGCCTTGCTGCACTCGCCGGAACAGCTTTTCGGGGGAAAAAAAAATCTGCCATTGAAAGACACAATAATTGGTTTATAGGAAAGCCTGTGTTTTTGCCAATACAACACAAGGCAGCTGGCAATCCTTTGAAGTGTCTCACTTAGCAATGAAATCATGGTGCTGCCCACTTGCAGCAGCCACATTAAGGCCCATTCCCTTCTGTGTTCCTAGATGGAATTGTCTACAAATGCTAAATTTGTCCTCACATCCATTCTCTCAAGTGCTGCATTACAGACTGCAGAAACAGTCTGTGAGCAACCATATATGGGTTTCAGTTTGTGCCCTGAATTACATACTATGGTTACGTGGCTAAATTTCTCAATTCAACTCCTCAGTCAGCACGAAATTTCATTCCTAGCAGGTAAACAATGGTTTACAGTCAGACCAGGGCTCTGGTCATTACTTGTTTTGCATTCCTAGTCAACTAGTTGAGACAGCCCAGCAGGGAGGAGTATATTCCAAAGGCATCTCTCTCTGCACAACAGCACAAGACTACACCAAACAGGATCCCAGGGGTATTCGGACTGCATCAGGACTGAGGGATGTAAGAAGTTCCCGCAGGTGAATTTATATTCATCAAAACCCCTGTTTTAGGAGGAGGAATACATAAAGTAATTCTCACTATAATTAATTATCATCTGGAAAAGGTAAACAGACCTTTAAAGATGGCTTGTATAAAGGACTGGATCCCAGCTCCAGAAGCTGTGACTCATTCTGGCAAAGAACTTAGGATGGCTGCTAGCAGACTGGAAGGCTGAAGCTACCTTAAAGCCAAACCAGAATGGGAATTAGCTATTAAACATGTTATTGTTTCATTTCTTTGAATCTCTCCAAGCCTCTTAAGCTGTGCTTTTCAATGTACTCTTTTTCCTCCATTTGTTTAATGTGGAAAGTGATTCCAGCACAGCTGACAAACCTCAGGCATCCTGTTGGCAAAGGAACAGCAAATCCATCATGGTGTGTTGGCTTTTGCTCAAGTAGACCCCCTCTGAATTTGATCTGGGATCTAAGAACACTATTGCAATAATTTGTAAGGAAGGGACACTCCTAAGGCGATGGTTAGAAGACATCTCCCACCAGGAGGTGTTGACCAGAATTTCTAAGAGGCAACTGCAGTGGAGAAACACAGTGATTCCCCTTGAAATATAACAATTTACTCATGGAATGTTTTCCACACTATACTTTTTGAAGAGTGTGATATATATGGCATATTGAAGACAGAGATAACTATTTAATTGTCTTCAGTACGTATCCCTTGCAAGGGATTTGAGTAACATCACCATGCTGAACTTCATTAATATAGTCTTAAATAAAATAAAAGAAACCCTCATAGCACAGGTTCCTAAAGCTTGAAAACTGATTATGACGATGACTGTGCAGGTCAAACCAAAGAGGTACATCTGAGCAACAGCTCTTGCCTTTTTGCCTGCCAACCTGAGCTGCAGGGAGCAGTGTGATTGCTGTGGCCAGATGAGATAATTGGCACTTGCTGCTGTGTGCAGGAGCACTGCCAGGTCTCCACCTGCTCCCTAAGCCATGCCAGCACCTCAACCTGTACGTCCGGCTTGAGATGCCGGAGCAGCACCCAGGCGAGGGAGTGGTAGGAAACACTGGATCATTAAGGCGGAATTTAATTTAGGTGGACAAAGGAATGCAGTCAAGGTCTCAGTGGGTATGAGGAAGGTAATGATGGAAAGCTGGAGTCCTCTTCAAAAGGATGGGGGGGGTAAAGGTGTGCAACAAAGACAAGGAAAAAAAGATGCACCATGTCCTCCTACTACGTGCCAGGCTATGCACTGCTCTCAGCTTCAGACACTGGCATCATATCACTGCTCTACATAAGCAAACAAGCAAAATTCAGTTCCTCAAAACTCACACAGGCTGCACTGATTTTAAAACAGGTTCCCATCTCCTAAAAAGTCACCTACAGAAACACCTAAAGTAATTACTTCTTCCAAACTGGCAAACATAGGGAAAAGGGGTAAAAAACAAGAAGATAAAGATGTAGAAGACCTGGGAAAATGCAAAAGACCTTAGAATACAGAAAAAAAAATTAAAACAATTTAAAGAGTAGATTCAGAAAACCTTATATAGTAAAACAGATAAAAGAGATGCGTTGTTTTCAGGACAGAAACTTATGATTTGTTCAACATTTGTGTAAGGTTTGCAAATGTTTGGAGCTATGCATAAAGCTACAGATAGCTGCAAGTTCCCTATATTATACTATCTATTTCCCTAATGGTCAAATTACACTGGGGGAAACAGACTAATGTTTATTACAAAATGCTTTGAGTTAAGCTGTTATTAACAGAATTGAGTAGATTTTATTAACAGCCAATGACTCCTCATCTAGTGCATTCAGTTCTCCCCCTCCCACATCCTTACTCCCACATCCCCTTGTGTTATCCCGCTGCAGTGACAGCTGGGAGGCCAAGCTCATGCAGCGGGGTCAGACTGGTGGGTTACTGGCTTCCAGGTGGGTATTCAGAGAGTCCCTCAGGGGGTCCCTTCCCTTGCTTCACCAGATGCAGCCCTGTAGAGTACATTTGCCACTTTCTCAGATACAGCTGGGTTACATACTCTGCTGTTGATGCTCATGTGTGCTGGTGAAGGCCTTGGGCAGGTTTGGCAGACTTTTGCCATTCAAACTTTATGGGATCTTGGGTTGTTCAGTGGACTCAGCTGCTCTCCAGAGTTTTACTTGGTCTCAGGAGGCTTTCACCTGCTCTCTCTCACCATATACCTTTCCTCCCTGTGCACAATAGCTATTGCTACGTCCACAAACTTTACCTGCTGAACCTATTGCAAGAACAGATGCAGAACGGGCTTCTACGATAATATCCTTTGAAATGCTGCAAAACAATTTAATTATGAATGAATATTAACTAAAAAAAAACCCACGAACAAAAATCCCAAACAAAACAAGAACTGAGCAAGAGGGATATGAGAAGGCAAGGAGAAAGGAAAGCAACTAAGAGAAAAAAGAAAGTACAGCAGAGACAATCTGCAATAAACAAGGTACAACAGCATCTAGAAGCACATCATACAGCCATAATGCAAAAAGTACCCATAGTTGTTCCTTTGAAGGACCAAGGAGGAAAGTTAGGACAGAATTTAATTAAAGTGATTTAAATCAAATGCCTTCCAGTACATGTGATGATGTGTTTTCAAAACTTTGTCTCCAGAAACTGCGTTTCCCCTGTGGGCACAGAGCCCTGTCTTCTGCTACTGTGTCTCTGTGCACTGGATGCTTTCTTCCATACTGCACAGATCTATTTTCTTCCCCCTGCCAAGGACTGGAAACGTGATGTTGCATGAAAACAACTTGTAATATAGGCTGACAGTTACTGATTATTGCCTCAAATATCCTCAGCAGTTATAGAAAAAAAACTTCAAAACCAACTTATTTTTAGCAAGTGAAAGAATTCAAGCAACCCCGTGTGGCTGCGTTCCAGGCATTTACTGAGTGGAGAATAGCTTGACAAATTACAGAAATGGACAAACTCAGACTGTAAATCAGAAAACAGTGTACATCACTATTTACATATGCTTTCCTGTTGAAAAGAGGAATCGAAACATTAATTTTAAAGCTTCCAGTGTCAAAGCAAAGAACGACTGTTTTTATGAGCTGTGCATGAATCACAAAAACCAAAACAAACCCCCCCTTCTCTTCACAGTTGGGCAGATTTCTCAACTTGCTGGTAACTAATAGCCCAACCCCATGCTGTCTCACTCTTCCTGGGTAAGTCCTCTGCATCTACTCAGAACTGGGCTCTGCAGCACTACAGGGAAGACACAAAGGCAAAGACCCAAAGCAAAGAAGTCAAGTAACAGAGCTTAGTACTATCTCCAGTTTCAAAACAACAAGAATGCTTCAAAAGAAAGGCAGTCCCAGAGGTTGCAAGATGCTGCTACCGAGCGCACAGAGCTTCCCACCTCTTTTGCTCTTCCCATTTCAAACACAGCTTTGTCCCAGCAGTTCTGCTTCTCTCCAGTTCTCTGATTTCAAGTCATCCACTGGCATGAAAAAAGTCCCAAAGACTACTTTTAAAACTCTGTTCCCTCCCTCTCATTTACAAAGCAAACAATCTTTTTTTGATCATTTACATATAAAGTAAATCCAAGCATGTCCTACTTAACAACTTTGTAGGAAAGAACATGCATCCTTTCTCAGTAAGACTTCTACCCTGCTTGAGGTAGAAGACTCTAGACATTTCTTCCTATAGAGCAGTAAACCAATTTGTGTCCTTTCTGCTGTCCTCTCCTGTCCCTTCTCAAATTCTTGTTAACTGGAATTTCCAAGACCCAAGTGCCTTCAAGACAATACTGGGTTCAAAGCTCCAGCCAACTGCTGTGTGACATCTACATTTTTGCAGCAGCCTACCTGCCCTCCTCCTATTAACAAACACCTCCAACTGCCTTCCTGCCCAGTAACGCTGAGATGCAGTAATTATCTTCCAACTTGAAAAGGGTGTAACAGAGCTCAGTTTGTGTGATTTACTTAGCTAGTGTGACAGATTTGGCAAACCTTTTTTTTTTTTTGGCATGACAAGCAATGCCAAACCAGTATGTCAGGCAGTAGGTGGCAGACCTAATAGCATGAACAGATGAGACTGTGTATTCCTCTTTCTATTTAGCAGCAGACTGCCACATCCCACTTATCTCCATTTCAACCAGGAAAAGTTTCTCTCTTTGCTCCTTTTTGAGAAAACAATCTTCCTTCAACTTTCTTTAAAGTTTAGTTAAGAGTCATTGATGTCTACATTTCAATTTCTATCACACAACTAAAAGTCTCTCCTACTTGAACTATCACTACCTATGTCTGTTGGCTTCTAAATCCAACACAATTTTGTTCAGCTGTGGTTTGCGCACTGGACTGAAGTTTGCTACTGATGCACTTCTGCATGTACTAATTTATTATGTATTTTTTTTCTGGTTGGCATTGTATCTTATAGAAAGCACTTGATTTAAAAATAACTACAGTTGATCAGGTTTCTGCTTAGTTTCACACACTAGAATCACTTAACACATTTCTTTTTAATACTTCCTTATAAACAAAGTTATACTGCGATGATGCATACGTTTTATAGTGAGGCAAGAAAAGCCAGCACTGACTAAGGTTTCCCACTACGAAGAATTTGGCAATAATATTGCCTTAAGGCATTCCAGCCTTAACTGTTCGCTCCTTATTTATGTCTCTGGGATGTCCCTCAGTTTTGCTAGAATGCTGAATCCAATCCACTCTAAAGCAGATGTGGAAAGGGATCTAATATCAAAGTTACCTTTTTTTTTTTTTAATTTAGAAAAATAAATCTGGGGCAGTTCCCTGTTCCACAGTACACAGCGTGGCCCCATCAACAGTTGGGCTGGCACAACTGGAGGACATGATCTCACTGGCTAACGTTGCTGGCCAGAAACAGGTATAGGGAACAACTCCACTGAGTGGGATGGAGCAGAAAGCTTTAAAAGCAGACATGAACTCCTCTGATACGTTCTAGAGACTAGTGGGTACACAGAGCTAAGGCAGAACATACACCAGCTTTCCCTTGTTCAATACGAAAGCAGCAAGAGACTCGTGGAGGACAGCTAGCAGCAACTCCTTTTGGTCCAGGTCAATCCACCACCAGTTTTCAGTACATTTATCATTTCCTGTACCCAGTTTTAGGCTTCATTTTGTAGCTGAATCTTTATAGACTAATCAGCAACTTAGAATTAAAAAGAAGGTACAAAGGAAAAGCATTATAGATTCAAAAATCAAAAAACCAAAAACCTGTCTCTGTATTCTGACCTGAGACATTTTCTGAAGTTCTTTTAAAACAGCAAAGCCTGAAGTTTAACATGGGGAGTCCTGATGGCATAATAATATGTTGAATTACCCAAGTTGACATTCTTTGAAAACAAGCCTGCTGAACAAGCACAGTAGGAAGTGCCCAAAGATATCTTCCATAGGAGTGTTACACAGGCAGTTGCAGCGTCTGCAGAACTCTCAGAATTGCTGCAGCAATATAAAATATACAAGCTTCAGGACCAGGAAATCATCTAGAAGAGCAAGTTGGTTTAAAAGATAGATGTCTTAACTCAGAAAGTAACTCACATTTAAATGGTACTCTTCACTGTAACTCTTACACTTCAAGATATGCCTGAGAAAAATGCAGGTAGCTCAGCTAGAGTGCCTGAGATTAGATGGGCTGAATCCCCCTATATTGTGGGATTCAGATCCCTTGTTACAGTGACTGCAGAAAATTAAGCACATCGGAGAACATTCAGCAAGAATCATTTAGGTGACTAGGTAAAGGGCGATAAATGCTCCTACCTAGCCCTGTTTTAACCTAGTGCTCTACTACAAGCACTATGCCTGCAAATTGTCTACGCTCACAGGCTGGTGGTTTTCTAAGTTACACAATTCAGTAGTTTTCTTTTAAAGGTAAAAAATAGTCTCTAAAACAGTGCAACATTTACTGCCTATGCCTATTTCAGACCAGGAAAGAGGCAAGGACAGCAAGTATGCAAATTCTTGCCCCTGGGAGGGAATGACCTTGCTGGTGGCCAGCTAGCTGGAGACAAACTTCAGAGAATAAAAAAAGCACCTGGGGGTTTTGGTGGACTACAAGTTGAAATCAGCTCAGTAGTATGCCCTTGCAGAAAAGAAGGACAGCCCGGGTTTGCAGATCCATGGCACTGATTACTCTCCTGTACTCAGGGCTTGCGAAAGTGAAGTACCTGTGTACTGGGGAGCCACAAAACCAGTGACAGACATACTGGAGCCCAGTCTACTACACCAAGATAGTTAAGGAGATGGAGCACATGATGCAGGAGATGCTGACAGAGTTGGGTTTCTCCAGCACAAAAAAGAGAAGGCTTAGGGTGTGTGTGGATGTATGAGTGCAGCCCACAGCTACTTAAGGGGAGGGTGTAGAGAAGATGGAGCCAGGATCTTCTCTAAAGTACACACAGACATAGCAAGAGACAACAGGCAAGTTTCAACAGGGGAAATCCTGATTACATGTTAGGAAAAGTGTTTTCATTATGAGAGTGGTTGAACACTGGGTCCAACGAGGCTGGAAAATTTGAATGTTTGAGATATTCAGAACTGAACAAGTTCCCGAGCAACTTGATCTGTTTGGGATGGCTTTGAACAGGAGGGGACAAGATTATCTCTTTCAACCAGTATCATCCAGTGATTCCATGTAGAAGTGTCATCACTGCAGGCTGCTTTTTGCCTGCTTGCCTTACGCAGGAAAAAGACCCCTACTTAGGTTATAGACTGCCATCTCAGCCCTTTTAACAGTTCTGGCACAGTCTTTCTCTGCTAAAATCCCTGAACAGGAAAATGGGACTAACTGGAAGACGTAAAGATCTGTGGCAACAGTAAAAACAGCCCAAGTCTTGTAACTTGATTTTTATTTCAATCCATAGGAATCTAAATATATAATATATTTATAATAAAGAATGCCTAATATATAAATCTAGACCCCGAAGTTTTGCTCTTGAATGTACTGGTGAAGCCGATGAATTCTTGGACATCTGCCCTGTGAGAGGGCATTACTTGCAGTCAATTATGTATGTACAAACCTATGAAGGCTGTAAGGCTATAGTTTGTGGAAATGACCTGTGAACCTGTGATTAGATAGGGTGCTCACATGACAGCTGAAGGGACATGGAAGGGTGTAGCATCACCTCATTTGTCCTGCACAGATCACCACATGTGCTCTGAGTCATAAACCAAAAGCCAAAGCAGTTTGAGTGGTCTCCTCTCTCATTTTCATCTAATCAATCCCAACCATCCAGTTTTTCCACCTATTTCCAAGGTGGAATGTAAGAGTCACTTTTCCAGAGATCCACAATGTGACAATCATCGCTGGGGTCCAATCTCTGCTGTTTATTTTTTTCACTGCTTAATCAGTGGAGAGAGGTGATCAAGGTGGTCCCAGTGACATAATCACAGCCCAGTGACCATTAAACTCTGGAGGAGCATGTTTTAAGCCTTCTCCAAGCTGTTGAGTGGCAGATCCCCTTTAATGTCTCATGTTCTGAGTCAGTCCTTCAAACCTCCGCATCTGCAAATTGGAGGAACAGCTCACCAACACTTCACCCTCTTCCACACATATTTTGGCTGAAAGCAGCCAGTGATTCCTGTGTTTGGTAACAGGATCTGGGTATACTGGTAGGATTGGATCTCTTGGGGGAGCAGGCAGAGAAATACTACTTGGTATGTATTCATGTTTCAAAATAGTGAAGGCTCATTTGCTTACCCTACCTGAGTGGCAGTGCCTCTGACCACTAAAAAAAGCAGAACTTCTATGACAAATATTCTCAGTTAGGATCAGAAACCTGCAGTTGTAAAAGGTCTGTCAGAAACTGTGGGCAAGCTTGCCTCCTGCCTGCAAAATGGTAAAGTTAAAATGCACTGAAGTTTGAGGACACTTGTACTGTGGTAATGACCCCACACAAGTAATTAGAGCCAAAACTGCAAACCCTGTATGTTTGACAAAGGAAGCAAAGAGCCAACTGGTCTCTTTTTTTTTTTTTTTTTTTTTTTGGATCTTGAGCATATATCGAGCTGAAAACTGGAAATGGCTCTCTACTTTATATGAAGGCAAACTAAAAGAAGTCACTAAGGGGTTTTTCAGAGCAGAACTGTATTTGAAAGCTGCACAAATACCTTCAGTTACAATAACATTGCCACCTGATCCTGATCCCAGCTTATGAACTTCAAGTTGAAGGAAAAATATTCCAGTCTCTGAGATAAGAGTGACAGCTTGTTATCTCATTTAGGTACTCCATGATACTACACAATAAAGCAAGTCATATGGGAGGGGGCTTAAAAGGGGGGCTGCCAAACTTCAATCCCTTCAACCCCAGCTTTATTCCGAAAGAATAGTATGCCTTTGAATCCTACCAAACCTGAAGCTTTTGGGCTGCATTTTTGAGCTGCAGTATTTCCTCCAAGAAGCTGCAGTGCAAAGCTCACATGAATTATTCTTCACATTGTTCTGCAGACAAAAGCCACACAGAAAAAGAACACAAGAGCCACTAACTTGAATGCATGTGCATCACTTACTGATTTAAAACAAACAACCAAACAACTCATTGGAAAGTTTCCAAGTCATTCTACAGTATCGGATTGAATTTAAACTTCCACAACATTCTGCTCTGGAAGGTTTTTCCTTTAACACACTGCCTACAAGCTCTGATTTGGAGGAGCACTAAACTAATTTCAGTAGTATACACAATTTAAGTGTAGCTACTTCTCTCACTGCCTTTCCTGGACACTTATGTTTTTCTGTTTGCTGTCCAAACCCATCAAGAAAAGCAACCACTTAACTGAAGAAACAGCTACTTTGGATTGATTTTCCATTTACATGCATACTATCTGCCTTCTAGGCTCACACAAGAGCCAATTTTTCACATTTAGAAGATGAAGCCCTTTAGTTTAGATTGGCAAGTAAAACTCTGGCAGTTTTGGTGTTTGGGGGTTTTTGTTTCTTTTTTTCATAAAGCCATCAGTAGAGCAGAACTTGCGCACCATAGAAAGTCTTACTGTTTCTTCTCAGGCACGTGCAATCTGCCTTGAGAATCCAGCCCCTGCTAATGTGGTAGATAGGCTCTCTTCAACTCTTCAGATTTCTTCAAACTTCTGTTCTGTGGCACCTTCTGTAGCAGCAGCCTACTCATAGCTGTTCCTTTGAAATGACCAGAGGGCTCCCAAGAGGGCAACTATCAGATATTTTCAGGCATGACTACTTAAGTAAACAGTTCTAGACTTAAAATACATGTACAAAAGGTGAACACTCATTTTGAGGCTCTAAATAAAACTTCTGAAAACACAATCCTTATTTCCCAGGCATGCACTCATTTAACAAAGCCCTTCTCTTTTCAGCAAGCTTAGTCAGCTATTGGAAGTCCCCATAACATGATATTACTGAACTGAACATGCCCAAGGTGAATCAAGGTAGTAACTTGTGGAACAAATGAGCAGCCACATAGCATACCCAGCTGAAGCATCCAGCATCAGCCAAAAGCAGGTCTGTCTCTCCCAAGCCAGTGAGCAGTTTATGTATGCTCGTGGTGTAAGTCCAATTTTTCTCCCTTTTTGGTAGTCAGCTTGCTTGTTAACTCACGTAGCAAAAATCCAAGATTCAACCTACGCTTTCCCATAAGACTGATTTCCCTGTAGGGCCTATCTCAGACTCTGCTGCACTCTGCTGCAACTCTCTTACGCCCTTCCATTCCTGGTCAAAACATGCCACACCTTCCACATGAGTCAACAGAGCAGGACAGCATCTCCCGCAGCAAGCGGGGAGGCAGCTGAGAGGAGAGCCTGGCTGTGAAAACATAGTCCTTCCCTTCAGCATTGGGCAGGATGCTCAGAGAAATACAGACTTGGTTAAAAAATATTATCAGGAGAGTGCAACAAGCTGCACTTGAGCTTGAATTCACGGGATCAGGCAAGGTCACTTTGGTGAAATACTCACAGGGATAAATTCCAAATCACTCAGATATTTAGTCAGCATACGCAAGACAGCTGGAAATCTTTGCAGCACTCTCAAATGACACTGTTTGGCACCTTATCAAACTAAATGCCTTTTGCCTGTCGAGAGCACAAGCACATCATTTTACTTCGGTGTTATTCTGTTTTCCCTCAGTGAGATGTGTTGGGTTTGAGAAACTGCTGTATCTTAGACAACACGTCAGGGCTCAGCTCTCCTACTCCTTTTTTATGACAAATTGATGTTGAAGCTTAACTTCCAAAATAGGAAAATTATCAGGAGAATATATTTTGACATACAAGATAAGTAAAGAAAAATACAACAGAAACTGTCCCAACTTTAACCAGGTGACAGGATGCTATTTTGGGAAGTGCACTATTTTTAATCCCAGGAATACTTTCCTTAGTCAATAGAGATACTTATAGCCTTTCTTGTTTGAAGTGCTGTGTTCTTTCCTGTACTATACCATGCAGGAAAACAGTGTGTGCAAGGCAATACAACAGTTCTCTGACACTAAGAACTCAATAAATCCAGGAACACAAGTTACTGTTTCTTTTACAGTCATTTTGTTAGCCTGGAATAAAGCCACACATTTTGTCAGTCCACAACCCAGAAGAGGTGGGCCTGTCTCTGCTTGATACCAACGGAAAGGCATCCAGTAGCACGGCAAGAGAATCCAACTCAAAGAGTTTTTATGTTTACGCACACACAGAGAACTATTTATTTGACTGCACTCCATGGGGTAAGCTGAGAGTGAATACCCTCTGTGGTCAATGGGAGATGCCTGAGCAAAGTACTGGGCTGGTGCCAGGGACTTACACCAAAAGGCAAACCCAGGAAGAAGTGAAAATAAACTATCCTGGGAGCAGTGCAGAATTTCTTCAATTTCAGAAGCAAAAAAATTAGAGAAGTAGAAAAAAGGAGGGAAGGAACATACTGCACAGAATACATTGGGCATGGAAGATATATATATTATTAAAGAGCTTTAATCTCACCTATCAGGTTTCTCTCCTGTTGGTTCTTCTAACATGTGTTTTTACATTCTAATAAAATCAGTTTTGTGGGCTGGAAGCCTCTAATACCTCACTTATGCTCATAAAAGAGTGGGTTGTTATGCTCATAAAAGAGTGGGTTGTTCCCCCATAAAGCTCAGGCCCTGCTGCAGCACTGCACAAGCACACAGGCAGATACCCAGCTCCCATCAGAGAGAGGGCTCTCCAGCACCTTCCAGGACCAGCCCGTATACTCTGTGCTATGGGAAATGCAGAACTGCCTTTAGCTTTTGCCTTAGACATCATTCTGAGCAAACTTTTACCTGAAATTTCAAGTGTTATAAGTAAGTTATCAAATGTAAACAGGTCCTCATGAAAAAACTATATATAAACACCACACTGTACAGGAGGACACATAGAGGAAATAATTCAGAGGTCCTATATCCTGTACCACCAATCTTAGTGGATTTAAATGGATACAGTTAGGATACTTCATAGCATACACATTTTACTTATGATTTCTTAAGTATCACTGAAACCTGGAATAAGATCTTCATGGACAAAGATCAGAAGGCAGCACTTGGAATTTCTTGCAGTAGCACACAGTAACAAAGCAGCTTCAACCCCTCTGTGCCACATTGTTTTAATGGACAGAACAGTACCAGTAGCTATGCGTCCCTTTCAAAGGCAGGCAAGAGATATCACTGCCATTGGTCAGACAAACGTTTCTTGTTCGTCTCTTGCATAGCTACATAATGAGTTCCCTGTCATTTGACAAGCCCATCACAGGATTTCTCTGTCTGGTTTTCCACCATGATCACATGTTGCCTGTAGTCCCTGCATCCCAATGAAAGATTATTGCTGCAGCAGAGATGATACATCATCCTGAAGGCATACACAGGATTCTGATCATATCCTGATGTGGCCATCAAGCATCTTACAAACACAGCTCAAAGCATTGTTTCAGGCCAAATGACATCTAACTGGCAGTTCTATTTCTTTCTCAGTTTCTTATTTACATCTCAGTTATCTAAGAAGTGTTTTCATTGCATACCACATCCTTTGCAACTCCCCTTACAGCTTGCACAAGGGAGCTGATTTTCAGGCTTCTTCCTTGTGGTGGAAATTGTTGTCTGTACGCATGACTGTCAGGTGGACAAAAACTGAAAAACTGCAAGTCTACCAGACTTACTTTTACACTCAGCAACTTGGTTTGATTGGAACTAAACCAGGCAAAAAAAGCCAGCTCACTGTCCTCTGGCCACACTGTCCTAGGAAAAAAACATATTATTTAAGGAAATCCAGCCATGTTAAAGAAAGTGCAGTGATTTTAGGATCTGAAAGATGCTTCTGATTTCAGGATTTCACAACCTAGATAAATGGCAGCTACACAAAGTAATCCTTAGTGGTGTCCTGGTTCATAAAGCAGTAAGACACCCAGCTAAAGAGGGTCAGCTTGTGTCTTCTCAGTAGCACAGGCAGAATGGCCTTCGGTTGACCCAGGAACGTAGAGAAAAATGCCTTTTTGTCCTCATCCAGGACTCAGAAAACTCACTTACTTGGTGGTAGTGGAAGAGGTGACAGGAAAAAAGAAGAGACACTGGAGACTGTGCAGGCCCAGCAAGGTTTAAAGGCTGGGCCAAGACTCAGAGGCTGCTATTGTGATGGGGCCTCTGCCCCTTCCACTCTTCCTGTCCCATCTTCCTGGGAACCTGCATTGCCCTTTGGATCTTCTCAAGCCACCCACACCAGACTCTTCTCCACAACCACCCCTGCACCCATCCCAACCAAACCTACAAGTCGCCCCAAATTCCTCCTCCAGCTCGGCTCTGAAAACACTGGTGTCGCCATGAATGAATTAAGGAGGGAGAATCCAGAGCCAGACTTAATCTTTCCATCCACCCACACGTGCTGAAATTTTGCGCTTGAATCTTCTCATAGCAGAGTATTGGGGAGGGACTAGCAGTAAATGGGAAGGGGCTAAGAGAATACTATCTCAGGGTAATCCCACTGTGTCAGTCTTCATACACAGCCCCAAAGAAGGAAGTCACTAAGGGATTACCATTGGCCAGCTGGCTCTTCATTACTCAGCTTGCCACCAAGAAGTCATCTTTATGGACTTTCTACATTTCCTACATACGTGGCTCCCAAAAAAATCAAATCAGAAGAGGAAGATGGCACCCAAAGGCTTGTAGTTTGCCCACTCAAAAGTAGCCTTTTGGAGATTTATCTAAATTTGTCAAATATAATAAGGAATAAGCCATAGGACAGTTGGTGTCCCTTGACTCATTCTTTTTAAATAGCAGGTGAGTGTCAGAATTATGCTAGATAAGTATTCAATAAATATGGCTTTCAAGTCACTTTAATCCCTGCTTAGAGGAGTGACCAAATTTACAAACATATGTTAAGCTATGCAATTATGTCAGAGTAAGTAACTCTACATTACACCCTTGAAAAAGCTTCAACTTTCTTCCTGATTCAGAAAACCATCAAAAAATATCCAAGAGCAGAGACATATAAAACTCTCTACCAGTATTGGCAGTATTTTCCTTTTCCTTAATCTCTCCAATTTGCTGTACTAACGCAAGAAAAGACAACAGCATATTTTTTTTAACAGTGTAGTACTTAAAATAAATGCAGTGCACTTAAAAATACCTATGAACAATCTAACTGCAGCACGTCAACCTCCCGGAAGAATGGCAGTGGATAAATCCAAGGGCCCTCCCTTGTGGGAAGCTGCTATGCTGTCAAACAAGACTCTTTTCACCACAATCCAACACAGCCACAACTTGTTACATATCAGTAAAAACACATGGTAAAAAGCAGAAATGACCACAATGCTCAAGTTAAGCATCCTACAAGTTTAATTGTGACAGCAAAAGCTCCAAAGAAAAACCACAGCACTATCAAGGTGGAAATTGCATCTATTCAATTGTAAGACCCATTTATTTTCTCATGTCTACCAATCACATGAACTCAAAATGCTCTGACAGCCTCTCCAACTTACATCATAGCATTTTGCCCAAGAGGCCAACAGTCAGCTTTTTGCCAGCTACATTAATTCATAGTTTTGCTTACAGCTTGAAAAAGAGAATCCATCAACACTACCAGTTTTGTGGAAACCATTACTTTGGTTATTTTTGTAGCCCATGGTAGTTATTCTGGAATATTCTGAGATCAACCAGTAGACTAGTGACCCTCAAATACTTCCCATGTTTTGGATGGAAAGAGTAACAAAAAATATTAGTGACTTCTACTCCTTCTATATTGAAGGTTCATAAGAGAAAACTTACCACTCTTCACTAGTTATGTGATAGTTATAAAGTACTGGAGGAAAAAGCTAAGTTTTAAGACATTTGTCTCTGCTTAAGTTTTCAAAGAAATCTGCACTATTGTCTGTTTTCTTACAGGCCTGAAACGAGTTCCTAAAAGTACTTTCAAGGTTCATCCCACTCTCTCCAGTTCCTCACAGTTCTGCTTTACCATCACATCAGCAATAAGTCTCGAGTTAGGTAACTGGTGTAACAAGATAGGTATTTTTTTATGCTGACCAGAGTTCTTGTCACATCCATGCTACACACCCTGCATTCCTGTGATCACTTTTTGATACAGTGCATTTGACTTCAGTGGCTGGTTATGAAAGATCTCACCCAGCCATCTTGTAAACTGATACAGACCAGTCCTCAGAATTAGTGTACCAATTATAAATACCTGTGTTCAATAGCAAACTAACTTTTATACCACCTGATCTCACTGAGGGATACCTACAGTAACTCACAAAACATCTGCTGAGCGGAGTAACTCATAAGCAATCCTGTGCATGTATATATAAGGAAACTGTGATGCAGTACAAACCAAAAATTATAGCAGGATTCTTGGGTGTATCAAAAAGTCATGACTAAGTCACAGTAATTGTGCAATAAAGCATAGCATATCTTTTATTTGTATGCTTGAGAAATTAATATTGGTATGACTGACAAACAGCAACACAATTACAACAGCCACGTTAACCTCAGTGTTGTGGGCAAGTGGTGCAAATTCGCCCTCAAAATCATCAGTCTTGACAGCATAACCACCCTGTGACAAAAAAACAACCTCTCCAAACTCTACTAAGTTTGGGGATGTTTTTTTAAGATTGTTTTTTTTCTCCATTTGAGTTAGTGATACAGGAATACAAAGCTATAGAGAACAAAACTCTAATTGCTCATGGCAGAGAAAACGCAGACCTTTGAAATGACACTAATAAAGCAGACTCTGTGACTTACCTTGCCTTGATGTTTCAAAGATTCATTTAGAGGAGTATGCCCACTACGGGAGCCTTTATGAAGAACTGACATAGTAGGAGTTTTGTTTCTTTTAGGATAAGTAAAACTGCCCACTGTCATAGGCTGGTAGAAAAGAGCTTCTTCTCGATAACTTCCCTTTATAAACCTCACCATGGGTGTGGCTAAATAACTAGCTCCACCCTTCATCCTCTTTAGAAACCCCATAAAAAAAAACCCCCCAAAACTTCTCTGAAGCAATAATTTTGTCAAGATGTCATGTGCTATGTTTTTTTGATGGGTTTTGTTTTGTTTGTTTTTTCTTAAGTAGATAACTGGTTGATGGTTTCACAAACCAGTGGGAGAAATGTAGGTAGATAAAGTTTTCTCCAGTGTTTGTAGTTCCTCCAACAGGTCTGAAAACAGTCGGTGGGTGAACTTGTTTATTTTTTAAAAGCACTGTTGTAACAACCTGAAGTCTATCAGCTCTTAGCGTTTATTGGTATTAAAGATGCATTATATTGAAAAGCAACACATCTTGAACTTACAGGAATATCCACTTCTATTACTTCATGACAAGCCTCCACCACCAGTGAAGGCTCTTGTTTTCATCACTTACCTAACGAGATGATGCAAGATCAAAGCCCTTTTCTTGACTCATCAAATCACACACATGCCCTCACTGTGGAGAGAACACCACCAATAAAAACTAGAATGTGTTCTTTGGTCCTCTAAATACTCTGTATCTTAAAAAAACCTCAACTTTCTTTTTTCACAAGGCCTAATGCAAGAGGATGGGGAGACAGATTAGGATGTTGCCACTAAGGCAATACTGCCTGCAGAGTTATGTATTGCCTTGGTGTGCAATACAAACACATCAAGAGTGACTCCACTCTTGTTTCTGTAGTTTTTGTACTATCCCAACTGATAATTTCTGTATTTAAGGGTACAAGTAGGAGGAACTATGAACATAGGGCTTAAGTTTGGGGTTTTTTTCACTTTGAATAGTTGAGGTTATCCTGGCTCTCCTGCAGGAGCCTGGGTGTGAAATCAAGAGTTCTTGAGGTGTTTGGCAGGAGCTCAACTATGCTTCTATCATCTGAGTTTGCTTTCAAGGGAGTGATTAGGAAATTATGTTCTTGTTAACAAGATCTGTGCAAGTAATGACTATTATGCCCAACATTTCCTGTACTTAAGCTAAAGTCATTGTTCCATCTTGATACGAAGAGCTGAGGTATTTTCTTGAGAATTAGTGACTTGGGCCAAATCATCCCTTTAGAAAGTATTACAAGAAGGTTCACCCCTTTGCATGGTACCAGGCCATTTTTGTCTGAAAATACTAAGTGGTCCTTAAAATATCCATATCCATCCGTGCAGAAGTTTTACTATAATATTAGACACTCCCAGAATGTCAGATGGAGGAAAAAAGCCACCTTCATTGCAATAAGAAATGTTGCATAATAAACTACAGCATCCACATTTCATTGCTTTTGCACCTCTGCAGACAAGATAAAGCATCTTTGACTTTAAAATCCATATTTAAAGGACAGATACCCCCGTGCCTTGCTGTGGCTGAAGGCCTGTAAACTCATGCTCTGCTGTACATGAATACAAAAATTCTGTGGCTTTCTCCGAAGGCAATAAAACCATTTCACCTTTTAGAGAGAGTCCGATGATTTTGGGGAAAGAATTACATCTTGGTGAGTTCACAAATTAAATACGGCATGTAAGAGAAAAGAAAGCAGTTCTATTTAAATGCAGAGTTGGGGAGAAATTGAGACAAGCTCATTTTCTTTCCTACCCCTGTGAGGTCCTCTAGCAGAGGTGCTCGCTGTGGGCTGGCTTCCTCTCTATCCACTTCAGCAGTGACTGACTAAACAGGTCAGCTCTGACATTCTTAGTTGAGTTCTCACTTCTCTTTAATTCCCCATTCCAAACAGAATGGGGAAAATCCACAGGTGTGCTTGAAAGGAGGAGGAATATCACAGAAGATGAGCAAGACCAGAAGTCAGGATACGAGTAGCATTGTGCTCAGTGCAGTTCACGCTGTACAGATTCACCTCCTGGGCCAGGGCTTGGAACCACACTCTGTTCAGAAATACAGGACTGAGAAGATACCAGAGATGGTGCTCTAACTTTTAAAGGACCCGCTGTTTTAACTGGTAGTTACATATATCTCAATACTGAAACATGAAATAGTGAAATGGAGTATAGTCTCATCTGTAGCAGCTAGCAAATAAAATCAATAGATAAAATACTCATTGCCTGGAATTCAGTCCTAATAAACCCCATGGATGGAAAAATAGAAGTCCTATTTTCTGAATATCACCAACAGCTCTTACAAAGATGATGGCACACCTGCACGGCCTGCCAGAGCTACTTTATTACTATCCAAATGGCAAACACGGAATTATGCAGTTGTAATTGTAAGTGTAATCACATTTTTTGCCATTATAACTGGAGGAAATTGCTAAAACTTGGTTGGCCAGATCATGTTTTAACACCCAAAAGCAGGAGAGGTGAGTGCACACCTGCAAGCAAGGGACTAGTAGCTTGTGCCTCCTAGTCCTTACTGAGGAGGCACTTTAGCAGTATCTCTCCCTGATGATATCATCTTGCTGTTGCCAGCTGCTTCCATGCAAAGGCAAGCCCTAAAACCACATTTGCTTTCCTGAGCAAGTACAATTGCAAGAGCTCCTCTAAATCTGCCTGTACTTAGCAAGGCATCAATGTTAAAGCGCAGAATTAATCCGCCTGCTGACACTTCAGGTTCAGGGGAAAACTGAGACTGAGTTTTAGTTCTGTTTTTTTCCATAGTCCTCTCCCTCTTCACAGCTACCTGAATAAAAAGTTCTTGGTTTGATAAAGTGGTGTGTTCAACCCCTGAATGCAGACTGCTTCTTGCTCCTCTTGGCACAGCATTTTTTGGCTCCTTGGCATGGCTGGGCTAGGGCTAACCTGCAGTACGCCTTTCCTGGTGCCTTGCCTTTCCTACTGAATGCAGGGCCAGGATGGAAAACAAGGGTTAGACGTCAAACAGCAACCATGACTCTGCCTGGTGAAAGTGAGGGGGCAGTTCAAAGTGCACAACAGCCCCAGTGGGGAGTCTCTGTAGAGCAATGGTTCAGCTCTTAATGAACAGCTGGTGGTTTGAGCCCTCCCAAGGACTGGTCCCCTGTCCCTGCCTAGGTCAGGGGGCTTGGAACTAGGTGACCTTTAAAGGTCCTTTCCAACCCAAACCTTTCTGTGATCTCTTCTATGATCCTACAAAAAGAGGGGGATATTTTTGGGCAAAGGCTAGAGGAAGGAAAACAGCAAACTGACAGAATTACTGCCAGTTTTGTGAAGTCAGGATGTAGCTAAGGGGAAGAGACACAGATAAAGAACATGAAAAATCTCATAAGATCTTTCATAAGATGGGAAAGAAAGGAGCACTCCACAGGAGCAGCTTATAAGAGCAGCTGAATGGATGCGAAGTTCTTTCCGGGCAAAAAACCAACAACCCTGAAGGGGTTGGAAGCCCAGATTTTTTGTTTTCTTAACAGTGTTTTTTGTCATCATCTGGAACTGTGTTCCAAGAGACTACCTACCTAGAGATGCTCAAAACCTAGAGATGTTCAAAACCTCAGCAAATGCAGTTTTCCTCTGATATTCCCCAGACTGGTTTAAGCTGCACCTTGCAATCCCTGCTTCCCCTACAGAAACGTATATTCCTAGAAAATTTTCTGGGGCTTGCTAATGAGCCATAAAGATACTCAACCAATTGCCAATTTCTAGTCTCTTATATCTCTAAATATCCTGCTTTTTTGGAAAATATTTCTCATTATTATGACTGGCACCAAAATCCATGAGGGAGCTAAAGGGTTAAATGGAGCTGAAAGGAGTAGCACTGACTATAAAAAGTTACTGCAATTAATAATGTCTGAGAACTTGTGCAAGAAAAAGATGCAGAAGTTAGCAGAAAAAAACTAAGTAACAGCTTTAAGGGTTAGTCTGCTTGTGATGCACACTTTGTTTATGTCAAGGGTTTTAAATACCTGATTGTTTGGTAATTAAATTATTTAGCTTTATAGCAGACCTGCAGACTAACCTGTTGAAGTGGAACAGAACTGCATGAGTGGGGTATCCTATCTTGACCACTAACCAGGGAAACCCCAAAGTACACAATCCTGTATGGAGCATCAAATGCCAAGGAAAGTATTTGCTCTATTGGTGCAGTCTGGTAGCTGGGGTGTAAGCAATGATAAGTGATAAGACAGGAGCTCTCTGCTGCCTCTGTGATTAACTTAACTACACACAGAAGTTCCCTGTTCTCCTTTTGTGTGTACATGTCTATTAACACTAACAATGTGCTCGTGCTATGAGCTATTTTCCAGCTTACAAAGCACAGCAGACAATACTTGCAGGTGTTTGGAATGTGTGTATTTGGCCGTGGAATCCACAAGACCTAACACTGCCAAACAATATTTGTATCTGCAGGTATTCCTGCAAGACAATGTCTTCTGCACAAATATCAGACATGAAGAACTCAAGACTGATGGAAATCAAGAGAGGTATTCATCTATTGCTTCCGTTTTGCCTCCTGATCTGGATCTGTCTTGCAAATATTCTTGGATTCAGAACTGTAAGCCTGTCAAAGGTTGCCACATTCACGGCAGAGATGAGTCATCAGATTCAAGGTTAGTTTCGAGTGCCACATTGCAAGGAAGTTTCAATAATAAGTGTTGCTACTTAGCCTGAATATGGTAAAGCCAAACAAAACACGTTTTTTTCCTTTGATAAAACCTGACATGCTTGTGATTCAAACTCTCTGAAGAGATTGTCACTGCTCTATATTCAACCCAGTATTAATCGAGGCGTAAAATGGTTACCAGATCAAAGACTATCTTAGTAAAATTCCTCTGGAAGGAGTAGCCTGAGAAGATCTTCAGCCATTTCACATTGCATGTTGCACAAACTAACCATGCGGTGAGATGAGAGACAGATTTTCCCTGTTGACTTTCATTATTCTATAAAGATTTACTAGATTAAAACAACTTGAGTGTCTGAAGCTTATAGCATATAAAACCTGTACGTTATGTCCTTCTGACCTGTCAAATCTAAGCAGGGTTTGTACTTTCTGGCAACTTGTTAATTTTTATGTGGTTTGGCATTGGTAGTTAGACCAACCTGGAAGTTTTCCAGTTATGTATATGCTAAATTATCCAGTGTTAGGACCCTACTAGTTTTATCATTTAAGGAAAAGAGTAGACTTGAGTAAATGGCATACTTGATGTCTGAAATTGCCCTGCTGAAGAAATACTGTTGGCTTCTTCCTAGAAGGTGAAAAAGTAGCATGGTGAGCCATTCTCAGAAGAGACCATGTTAAAGATTAAGCTCCTGTAAAGGACTAGAACCATTCCTAAACCTTAAATAGGAAAAATTTGAAATCTGAGGTCTTTTAAGGCTCAGTGGAATGAAGCTGGTTGACTGTAAAACTCTTCGGCTCAAGGCACAAGAGTTTCTGTGACTGAGGAGGCATTCAACCAGGATCACTGAGGCTAGTGAAAAACCTTGTCATATTTTCACCTTCTCTACCACATCTCCTCTTCCTCTTCTTCACTACCATCAGGCATCTTTACCAGACCACTGTGAAGAACTGTCCCCTCTTTAAGGGCAGCAGTTCCTGATCATAGTTGAGCATACTTGCCCCTCCTGAAGCCCTTCTCTTGCTATAGGGACTCTGTTAGCAGGGTTGCTTTCCATCAGTCCTTTTAAAACACTTTTTGGACTTGGTCATAGTATAAATAGCACAGGGCAGCCCTGCTGCTGGCTGCTGACACTGGGCACTGCTCCCAGAACAGGTCTGTGCCTTAATCCTGCCTGTCCTGCGACTGCGTGCTGGGGCCACATTTCAGCTCATCGAGGACAAATGCAATGTGAAACTATTCTAATTAATAATATGATAAAGGCTTTCCCTAACATCTTTCCTACAGCATTCTTGTTTTTGGGATCCTTTCCCTACAGTCTGGATTTTGCATTCTCCTCTCACCTCTCCTGAACCCTGCTGCCAGCACCCTTTCCCCTCACCTGACTTTCCCAAAGGCAGAAGACGAGTCAGTGCTTCTTCATTACAGTCCATAAAGTGTTTTTTCAAATCCCTTAAAAACACCACCTTGCCTTGAGGCTCTTTCTGCATCTACTTTACCTGCAGGCAGATTAAACCTCACAGTTTCTCAGGTGCCCCTAGAGCACCCATTGCTCTGCCAGAGTTCAGTCTTCAAGTTCACTGCTCCTGGAGGCAGGCACTGTGAAGCCTGTCAGCATGGAGGACCCACAGCCATCCTGTGGTAAAAGCCATGCAGACAGTTCCCCAAATCCCCTCACTTTTCTATCAGTGACAAATCAAGACCCACTGAAGCAGCAAGGATTTCACATTTGCAGTTGTAGCTATCCTCAGAGGAGCTAAGCCAAAACATTGACTTTTATACACATACACACATACCTACACTGGCATTAAAATAAATAAGTAATATACATAAAGGTGCTGAAAGGCTCAGGACCTCAAACCTCACCCACCACCACCACCACCACCACCACCACCACATGTGCCATGATGCCACAGTTGGTCTTTGGGCCCCCAGTGGCTCAGAGCAATGCAGTTGACAGGGTCCCACTGGGACTCTCTGCACCAGCTGCAGCTCTCCCTCCCATGCCTTGTGCCAACACCAGCCCAGCCCAACTCGGTCTGACACAACCACTTGCAGTTTTTAACATGATATAGTATCAGTCTCCAGGGCTGCCTGAGGGAAAAATGCATTCCACTCACCTAATTGCATTAGTCTATTGTTTCTCCCTCCTTTGGAATTAAGCTATTTAAAAAAAAAAAATTAATGTATTAAGGTTTCAGTGCTGCAAGGCTTAAGACAAGAAGGGCTAGGATAAAAACTAATCTTAAGGTAAATTTGGATTACATTTTTCAGCCAAAGTTTTAGTAACTTTAAAGGCCCACAAATTTGGGGTTTTTTTTGATTAAATGCCCCTCTCTGGGTGGGACAGAGTTCATTTTCTTCTTAATAGCTGGTACAGGGCTCTGTTTTTTTGATTTATGAGAATAATGTTGATAACACACTGTTTTGGCTGTTCCTAAGCAGTGCTTACCCTAAGCCAAGGACTTTTCAGTGTCTCTTGCTCTGCAAGTGAGGAGCTGCATAAGAAGCTGTGAGGGAGCACAGCCAGCATAGCATATTTAATATTATTACTAGTATGTTATTATTATTATATTTTGGTTCAATCCTTAAATTGTTCTTATCTCAATATGAGGCTTACTTTTTGTTTCTGATCTACTGGAGGGGGGCGGGAGCGGGCAGCTGCATGGTACTTAGTTCCTTTCTGGGGTTAAACCACAACAATAAATTCTTGTGATTATCCATTTGTGATTATCCATATCCCCCTTGGTGAAGGGGATATAATTTTTTTTAAACTCCTCCAAATATTCCCCTGCCATTTGGAGGAATGGTCGAAAATAATACAGAAAAATACCGAGTAGCGAGAAGAGACAGTGATAAGTAGTTGAGAATACTTGGACTTGTATGAGCTGAAAGAAATCCAGTTTGAGAGTTCTATTGTCAGAGAGGGGCCTTAGATTTAGAATACCAGACTAAATTGATACAAACAAAATCATAAGGCTGAAAACTATTCCAGCAACAGTGATGGCACAAGAGGCCCTGTTGCTTCTCAGAGCAAAGGGTGTTCTACAGAAAGATTTAACCTTGAAGAATCAGAGAATGGGTCAAGTTGAAAGGGACCACAGTGGGTTCAATCTCCCTGCTCAAGCAGTGTCATCCTAGAGCACATGGCACAGAATTGCATCCAGATGGTTCTTGAATATCTCCAGTGAGGGAGACTCCACAACTTCTCCAGGCAATCTGTTCCAGTGCTCAGTCACTCATAAAGTAGTTCTTCCTCATGTTCAGGTGGAACCTCATGTGCATCAGTTTCTGCCCATTGTCTCCTGTCCTATTGCTCGGCACCACCAAGAAGAGCCTGGCTCCATCCTCTTGACAACCTTCCCTTCAGATAATTATAGACATTGATAATGTCCATCTCTTCTCAGGCTTAATAGACCCAACTCTCTCAGCCTTTCCTCATAAAAGAGATGTTCCAGTCCTTTATCATCTTTATAGCCCTCCACTGGACCTGCTCCAGGAGCTCCAGGTACCTGAACAGGTACCTGGAATGTGGTCAAATGCCGAAATATTTAAATAAGCAGAAGACACCCCAAATGACCAAACCTGACCACCAGGTGCTCTGATTCAGCCTGACAGGACAGTTGGCCAAGTTACACCATCATGCCATGGCACACCCCAGAAAGTGAGGTCATACAGAAATATCCATATTTTCCTGTCTTTGAAACATCTCCAAAAGGCATAGGTATGTCATAACACCAAGACTGCAAGACATTAACTGCTCTGACCCTTTCCGTCTTTTAATACGGTGAACCTTTTCTCCTTAGGAAGCTGAATTCTGTAGGCTGAGTTTGAGGCAAACTGAAGGAAACCACACTTGCCCTCAAGAGAAGTCAAATTCATCAACTGTTAATCATTTCTGAAGCCCTTGGTTGCATTTAAATAGATCATATAGCATCTCCGTCTGCTTCCTCTGCTAGGGACAGTATGAAACTTCACTTTTGCAGCAGCAGTACCATAAATCGTGAGTGCTTTTGGCAAGATGGAGAATTTCCTGTAACTCAAACATTTCACCCACAGGATAAGGCAGTAGGTGAGTCCTCTGTCCTCCACTTTGGGGATGATATTCACTGCAAGGGCTTCACTAACAAGAAGCTATTCAATCTCTGCAGTGGTAGCAGACAACCCCTGTGTGAGACAAAGACAGTTTGTGCTCTTTGTATCTTCTCTACTCGTCGGGTAAAGGTCCACCCCGCACATCCAGTTGTGTGAGAAAAACAAGGATTAAAGCAGGAGTGTCTGTATCTCAGAGAAAAGACAGAGAGTGAGTATGTGTACACCAAGGATTTGGAGAGCATTCAGCCATGACCTGGGCATCCTGACATGACAGTATGCACAGTTGCTCATACAGCTGGTGAATAATAAATACCTCAACATGCCCTTGAGATGGTACTTCTAAATACTTAGCTCTTCACTGAAGCAATCGGAACCCTGATTAGATTTACCCTACAATACCGTTCTTGCAGAAGTTTTTACACAGTTCATTTGACTTTTAAAAGAGATTGTCTTTTGAAGAGCAAGTGCAACTTACCAAAATAACCTTTAAGCTGCAAGGGGCTTTGTTTGAAATACTATTCTGCTATTTGGCTTGTCAAATGTCATCTCAGTCTCAGCATTTATCTTCTCTTAAAACTTAGCAAAATTGCTACAGTATTTCTTGTAAAATGTTTTCACCTTCTTTACTGCTTTATATTTCTCACTATGTTATTACCTTATATTATTATCCTCAATTCATTTGCTGTACAGTTTGGGACCACAGACGAAAAGCAACTATCCCTTGGGGAACAAGTACCAAAAGGACTATAAATCACCACAGAAAGCACCACAGGGTTGTTTGTTTGAATTATCGGAAGAAGCTGTTTAAAGTGAAAAACTGATGGTAATTTTTTTCCACACAACCTCACATGTGGCACTACTGCACGGGAAGCTTGTAGCTTCGGGTAGTGTTTATATCTGCCCACAGTGCTGCATCCCTCCTCGCAGGAGCTGTCACCCTTGGTCAGTGAATGCAGCATGCTGAATCATCAGGCTTTTAAGCGCGTTCCCTGGAATGGGATTTATTTATCACGAACCTTCCCTACCATGCAGCACACCGAAGGAAACTTCCTTTCAAGCCTCTGTTACCAGAAGCTGTTCTGGATGTTTGCAGCTCAGCAGGGATGTGCAAACTGGTTATATATCGCCGGATTTTAAATTCATAAACACGACGCACCACAGAGCCAGCCAACAACTCTTCTGCGTCCCAACTATTCACAGCAATAAAACAAACACACAAACACACTTCTCGGTCCTTCAACCCGCTGGATAATAATTACTCTCTAGTGATGCAACTCAGTGTAATACTTCTGGGATTTTTCTGCCTTCACTGCCACAGGATAGCAGACTCGGTTCGAGTCAGGAGATTGTTCTGGCACTGTCATAGCGCTGAAATTTCACTTCCTTTTCTTTCTTTTTTTTTTTTCTTCTTTTAAGAGGGGGAAGTAGTAACCTCTTCGCTCCCTTCCTAAAGTAGTTTCGGCCCCACAGGCAATGGCTGAATTCGACAGCGCCAGCCACCACCCACCTCCGACCCGAGCTGCCCACGGGTGAAGGGATCGCCCCCGTCCCGTCCCCCGCGGGGCGATGCCTTCGCCCGCGGCGCACAAAGCCGCCCACGCCCCGCAAAGGCCACCCACGCGTGGCACGGCACCCCCCCCCCCCCTCCCCGGGCTGCCAGCGTGGCACAACCCCCGCTGCTGGCCTCACCTGCTCCGCTCCCCGCTGACAGCAGCCGCCTCTTTTCCTTTCTCCCGCCCGCCCCGCTGACAGCCCGGCTTTGTCCGCCCGCCCCGCTCCGCTCCGCCCCGCGCGGGAGGCGCCACGGGAACCGCGCCGGGCACGGCGGTGGAGCCCCGGGACAGGGTCTTGCCCTGCCCTGGTGGAAGCATCCTGCCCAGGGGGTTCCACGCACTGGGGAGCGAGTGCACCAACCCGCGCCTTAGTGCATTTATTATTATTATTATTATTATTATTATTATCATCATCTTATAATTACCAGTATTGTTTTGTTGTTATTTCTGTTTATTTACTGTTTCTAGATTTTAATTTAATCGTTTTCTTTTTTCTTTTTCTTTTTCTTTTTTTTTCTTTTTCTTTTTCTTTTCCTTTTTCTTTTTCTTTTTCTTTTTCTTTTTCTTTTTCTTTTTCTCTTTCTTTCCTTCTCCTCTGCCTCTTATCCCCCTCTCCTCTCCTCTCTGTTTTCTTCCTTTCCCCCTCCGATGCGAGGTTAAGCTCCAGCTCCAGGCGGTTCCCCGGTGAGCGCAGCCGGCCCCGGCCGAGGCGATGCCCGGGCGCCCGATCGGGCGGCTCTGCGGCTGCGAAGCAGCTCCTACATCGCCCCTCTTGGCCGGCTTCCCCGCTGAATTCTCACGGCTCGGCTCAGCAGCCCGGTTGGACCCGCCTGAGGGGCAGAGCGCAAGAGCCGGCTCTACGGGAGATACGTGTTTCCACAGGCTCTCAGAAATCACCCCCTGCAGCAAAACCGTCCCACCTGCTCTCAGAAACGGAGCTAGCAAGGGAAGCTGTCAGGCCCTATCCTTAGCTCTTTGCTCCACAGACGGACTGTTAGTCAAGTCCTGCCCACGTGGAGTCTAGTGGTTTATGCTGCTAAGCTCTGTGTCATGTAACCACAAATGCTGAGGGCAGGTGATCTCTGTGTAGGATGGTTTTTCCTATTTTTGTAACGGCAACTATCAACTAAGGCTTTGAAAAAAAAGAAAAATGGTGCAGAGCCTTCCCTCCCTTGTAATGACACCTGATATTTCACCCAGGAGTTATGTTAGGGCACATCATTTAAATGATTTAAATTTAAAATGTGGGGGAAAGTCCCAAAGCTGTGAAATAAATTACTCAAATTTGCTGTAACCTTGTTATTTTTGGAGATGGAAAAGCATTAGGTAAGATCAGGAAGAAAATCTTTACTGTGAGGATGGTGAGGCACTGGAACAGGTTGCCCCATCTCTGGAAGTGTTCAAGGCCAGGTTGGATGGGCCTTTGAGCCTGATCTAGTGGAAGGTGTCTCAGCCCATGGCAGGAGGGTTGAACTAGATGGTCTTTGAGGTTCCTTCCAACCCAAGCCATTCTAGGATTATGCATGGTAGAGGAAACAGTGCTGTTCTCTTCTGAGCAGCTCTGTGGGAAGGAGAAAGGCTGAGATCCAGCTTCTTCTCCAATGTTTATGGGACCTCTCCTGCTGCATATTCTAAGGGACCCCATGTCCCTAGGGATGCACAGACCCTGTACAGATGTGATACAGCAGCTCTGCTGTCCCAATTAAGTGACAGAAAGGGGGGGCTGGAAATGGTGATGGCGGGATAGCCATGGAATCTCCAACCCTTTCCATTACCAGGAAAAGAGACCACCTCCTGCTTTGGGAGCAGGTCAGGGCTGAAGCTGAGGTGCAGAGGGTTTCACCACCGAGTGGGCTGGGACCATCTGCTCTGAAGGGTGCAGAGCAGGGCTCATGGCAGCTGGCTCTTCGATGGCAGAAGAGCAGTGGCGGTGCCATGACACTGGCACTGCTCTGCACCATTGATGAGATGATGCTAAAACTGCAAAACTGGGCCTGGAGGTCAGCACTGCTCCCTTCCAGAGGTGACAGGCACCTCTTGTGGGGCAGGGAGGGAATCCCAAATATGATGCAGAGAAGGAAACCCCTCAAAAACCTACCACTCAAAACCAAAGGTATTTTCTGGCTTTTTTGGTTCCGTTGGAAACACCTGAGTTTTGTCCTAATCCCATTGCTTCATGTCATAGTGATAAGAAACCTATTTTTGTGCCCACGGAACAATCAGAGGATTTTAGTGCATCTGCAGGCTGCATTTTAACTGAGTTTGGAGATCAAAAGATATGCTATTTTTGTATGGTCTTCTCTGGGACTCCGCACAGCAGTGTTTGAGGTCCTGGTGCATGATTTTATCATCAGCATATGCCTAAGTGTTTCAGGAATTGTAATCTTCACTGTGCAGAAAGGAGGCTGCAGAGCACAGAGACAGAGTTAAGCTGAAAAACATTACCTCATCTTTGAGCACATCCAGTCTAGATGCCCACAAGGAGACCTGCTGACTTAGGAGGCCTGTGCTCTGGAGGTTTAGCTGCAGGTCACTGCTGACTGCTTTGTCTCTCTTGCTTGAGGCTCCCAGCATCATGGGTGAGAGGTGTATTTGGTCTCAGCTATGGCCAGGTGCTTCCACATCTATCATCACTGGACCAGGTGGGCAGCATAGCTCACCCTGCCCCCTGCACACCTGTGATTTCCTAGGCCAAAACAGCCTGATCTAATGAATATCATCTCCCAGAGCCTTCAGGTATCAAATACCCAGAAACAAGGACTTTTAAAACTAGATAGGCTCATAATGAGGTCTATGTAAGGTCTGGCCTGGGGATTTATCAGTCATCTACAGGAACGTGGAAGCTGTCCTCTCTGTAGACATCCTGACACATTTCCTCCCCTCAGTCATTTTCCATATTCTATGCCAATTCCAGCACATGCAAAAGAACCACTGCTAAAAAACCAGCCACGTTTTTCTGTAGTCCCTCTGCAGTCAATTTTGTTTCTGGATCAGGCGAGCTATATACGTGGCCAGTTTGGTTTTGTGTCATATTCCACCACCTTCCAGGTGGAAGCATCACCTGGCAGTGGGGTGGGTGGCAAACTGGTTTTACCTACCAAAATGGTTTTAAAAATGAATATTTGTCTCGTCTCTGAAACTGGATGGTTGCTGGTTATCTCTTAACAAAACTTGCTCTGCATCTTATGTATGGATTCCTGTTTAGCAAGTGAAAAAACAGAAGATGACTCTTAGCTGATAACGGTCAAAGCAACACACATGGGTCCTGTTTTTCCTTCAAACACAGTAAGAAAATCACATACAGATGCAACTGTGACCTGATCAGGGTCAGGGCTGCCCAGGTACAGAAGAAGCTGCTGAATAATCTGCTCTGCAGAGCCTCAGGGAAGTGCATCCATCTTCAGCCACACTCTCCTTGCAGGGAGAAATTATGACTTTCAGTTTTTTAAGAGCTCTTTGCATTAGATCTCTAATCGCTGATGGAAGAGATGCAACTATGTTACAGGACATAATCTCAGTATAATTTATTACCAAAGGCTTTTTCCTGAATTCCTTTGACCCTGCAACCTCCTTGATGTCAATCTAGTGCAGGGTCATGGCAGAGGAGGGAATATGGCCCTTTTGCTTTCGTTCTTCATAGCTGTAATTAATTATCTGCATCATCTTCATCAGTGAGTGCAGTTAAGGGAGGAACAAAAGGGACATCAGTCTCTTTAATGCAGAACTGATTTAGAGGCTCTTCTGTCAGCATTTGGACCTTACCCATTACACAAACCCACAATAAAAGCCAAGTGTGTGTCTGAGTCTTCTAGCAAAGATATACACTAAAACATCCATGTAAATACATCTACCCTGAATATAAACCCCAGTATTCCAACTTGCAGATGCTTCTCTATTTCTTCATTTATTACTTCGTTATTTCTCAACAGTGACATCTCTTTTTTATGCTAGCCCAAAATGTGCAATATATTTCCCATTAAAGCAAATGGAAGAGTTGAAATTAACATACCCTGTTATAATGCATATCAGCAGCCTTTGTTTACAGAACATATAACCCCCAAATTTGTCTCAGGGTAAGTAACAGCACTTCCTAAAGGTCACGATTAGACACGTTAAATTGTTGTTTTGTAGAACCTATTGGAAGAAAATGTGCAACATTTCCCCTTCAGCTGAAAAAAAAGTTTTCAGTCTTTCTCTTTTTCTGCCTCTTCTTCCCTGACCAACTGTCCTCCCAAACCACATTTCCCACAAAACACTGCATTTGGTCAAACCTTACTGTTTGGTGTCCAGAAAGATCTGAGGAAATCCTCAGAAAACCATCATCTCATACTATTGCTCATTTCTTTACTTGCTTCATTGGTGTGTTTATTAATTTTTTACCTCCTAACCCAAGTGCCCCCAGTATGCCAGGAAGCACAATACAGTCAACAGGCGGTGACTGTGCCCGGCACACAGAGAAATTAATCTGAAACTGATTAATAAGATAAATTGCCAAGTTCATCTTAACATACAGTCCACCATCACGCTACAAGTGTGCACTGGTGCACACCACTATGTCCCATAGCACATTAAAGGCCATGGGGTCTCATATACACAGAGTCTCTGCTACCTGTCTCGTGCAGTAGCCACAGGGAGCAGAGCAGAGCACAGGGAGGCAAGGGGAAGGAACAAGGCCGAGAAAGCCGTACTTTGTCTTGTGTCAGGAAGGTAATCTGATAGATACGCTCTACGGTATTTTTACAGAAGGTCTTTTCCCTGCCAAAGCCTTAAAAAAACAACGCCCAAGTACATTAGTGGGCTATTAAATTGTTTGGTTGGATACACGCAGCCTATTTTACATGAGATGTGTGAAATAGAAGTGATATATCAGCTGTCACTCTTCATATTTTATAGAATAGTATGTAAATTATTGGGGGTGTAAGTCTGAAAAGTCTTACTCAAGGTCATCACCTCCAGTTTTCTGTTGCTGAACGACAGACTCTAATAGATCCATTCCCAGCTCATACAGGATATGATCATTTGCCTCTGTTGCTGTCCTAATGCATTATTTCTAGTAGGACCAGGGCAAGACTTTTGGCACAGTCCTCTCCTCACTCATCTTGCTTGCCTCAGGGAAGGACAGCGTTAAGTGGTAATTGCCTCAGCCCAGCCCCAGCATTAAAAATTAGGTTCTTAGCTGTATCTACATATTTGCCCACTCTACTAGCATCCCTAGAGAGCAATCCCTCCTCTCTAACCTCTCTGTGGCCCTGATATCCCCTATCACTAGAATGAATGAATGACTTTGAAGAGTGCATTTAATTTAAGGGGTTAAGACTCCCCCCTTCATGAGGTCAGACCCAAGTATGGCCTTTTAAAATGGTTCTCTCCAGGGAGAGAGTTTTCCAAACTCTGAAATAGTCAGATAGTGATGATAAATGTATTCATTTAAAGGAAACTGGCAACATTTGAAAAAAATAGATGCTACACTCAAGTTCTTTGTGAGCGCTTATGCAATGGTATCTATTAACCAAGGTCCTTTTCAGGGAAGCTCCTAGGTATGCACCATGTATCAGGCCCACATCTAAAAGCTTTTCTTGCTAGAATCCCTTCTTGAATGCATGCCAAATCCCTAATTGCCAAAGGGATACCCAAGTCCATCTTGGCCAGTCTCTTTTGATTCACCTTTGACCTTAAAATTTTAGGGTTTAAGAGTATTCTCTTTCATTAGATGGAATAAGTTTTCATCAGTGAAAGCCTGGTTAATCAAGTTGCTGAAATCATGACATTAAATCTTTCTGGGTTTGTGAAGTGCGAAAGCTCTTTGCAAGGCCGGGGACTGCTTTCCTGATGCCATGAGGGTTTCTGGATTGGATTGTCGTTACATAAATCGGGAAAGAAGAAAACCCCTCAAGGTTAATCTAATACTTGTCATCAACTGCAGAGAAATGTTAGCCAGCAGTCATAATGGACTGGCAACAGACTGCTGTTTAGAAGGTGGTTATAATGTAAAAATGAAGGAGACTGTAGCCTCACTGTGGATGGAGACAGATCGCAGTTGGTGGGACCTACCAGATGATAATCAGGGGAAATACACTGAGAAAGTGAGGAACAGTGAGGCTGAAGATCTCCTTTCCTTGGAAACTTCTACTCAGAGATAGGATCATAGGGATATCTGTGGGACAAAAGCAGATGGATGAGCAGACAACGTCTGTGTCACTTAGCAGGGGAGACAGATAGCACCTAACCAAGTGTGAAGCCGGTCCCTGTACTCCTACAGCACTGTGGGAAGTGCTGTTCCTGAATAGCCTCAGGGAAAGTGGGAAAGGTCTGGCAAATCATTCTATGACTCTATGACTCTGTGCAAACGGTTGCTAATGGCAATGTGCCATTATACAAGGTCTCCTCATCCTCTACAGGTGTCCCCAAAACAGTGCAGTATTCAGGAAACCTTCCGTTTTGAAGGACCAGGCTTACCCTGATTACAACTGGAAGAAATTCTGCTCCCTGAGGGAATAATTAGGAAGCTGAGCTAAATCTCAGTGTTGAACTACACTTTCCCTTTACAGTGGTTTTCCTTTTTAACTTGGAAGGTAATTCTTCTTTGAAAACATTGTGCACATCTCACTGTAACAGATGCTGGAGAGAGCTGTGTTGTTCTTTCCATGACTGTCAGGAGTGGAAGCAATGAAATGAGGGGTAAAGTGAGGAATCATTTCTTCTGAAAAAAACATGGTTTTTTTTTTTGTTCTGTAAAGCTGAGGTCGCTTTGGGTAATCATAGCAGCAAGATGCACTGCCATAACCAGATGCAAAGTTATGCACTGATTTAGTGGCATGGGTTAAAATTATTTAGTTTATGGCGTCTGGCATTGGGGGTTTGTCTAAATAAGGAAGCGTGAGTAATCAGAAATCTCCTGTTTTAGTATTACCATAGAAACAAGCCATGTAAGAAGTAAATGAACTGTGTGTACAGAGCTGAATCAGGTCTTACTGAATCTGTTGGAATAAAACTAACAATGGTGGAAGAGTCCAGGGGACTGAATATCCCAGTCAGCAGAGCATTGAAAGCCCCTAACATTGTTCACTCTGCCACCATGTGTTTCTTTGTTCTTGATGAAATTAATTCTGTGCACTATCCATGTACACACATTTGGCTTTGTCTCCTAGTAGTGACTAACAGTAAGAGAACAATAATGAGCACATTTTTTCCATGTCAGGCCATAGATTTTCTGTGAGTAGTTCAAAATGATTTTGCTGTGTTATACAGCAAGGTGAATTTTTATTAAATATTACTTTTGAAAAAGTATACTCGAACTAGTAACTGTTAATCCATTATAGTGGCTAATAAGGAAACTAATGACTAAACCTTTTCCCAGAGGACTTAACAATTTGCATAAGCAATTTCTACCTCCACAAGCCACTTTCTCTCCCACAAAGACAGTAAAATTTTAAGTTAAGTGTCATATGAGAGCAACAGTCATAAAAAAGAAATAAGGAAAAAATAACAGACTCCTGAGGAAATACCATCACTGTTGAACTTAAAAAGCTCCCCGGTTGTCATTTACATAAAAATATAAATATTCATACCGTCCTAATAGCACAAGAAAGAAGTGAAATAGAGGTCTGTATCATGACTGCTCATCAGAGTTACAGCTTCAGAGTTTCCTTGAAAATCCAGGCATGCTGATTATATAGAATGGAAACTCATGTAGAACTACTGACAACACATATCAGTGCAGTTAAAGTGATTTCAGTGTTGTCAGTGGCCATATTTGAAGAGGCAGTAGATATTTCTGAAGAAAGATGGACTAGTATGAGATGATAAATGCAGTTTGGAGTATATGGGATGTAAAGGAGTTCTTTTGAAATGCTGCCACAAATGCAGAAAAGCACAAGTCTGGAGAGTTACAAAGGGCACACTCCCACAGTTCTGGCCCCACTGATGCTAAAAGAGAAGCTTCTCCTCTCAGTCATGATAAGAAAATACATCCTGTATCCTTGCCCTTCTCTGTTGCCTCCTTTCTCTCCTGCGCACTGTGTGAACGTTGCTGTCAGTAAGTGCTGTGGGTAGCACAGCACTTCAGTAACTCTGGCAACAACATATTTAAATTGACAGGGACTGTATTTCACAATGAGCTGGGTATTTGGCAGCAGTTTAGTGAAGGGTATTTTCCTTGGCATTGCTTTGGCTCTGCTTACAGGAGCAGGCGGTGGCTTTGGAGAGGGTAATGATGGTGAAACTAAAGGCCACATTAGAGGTGTGCTGGGGAAGGGATACCCTGGGCAAGCTCTGAGCTCAAGGGCTTCAGCACCTGGAATTTGTTAAATGCATTTGTATTTGTAAATTCATGGCATCATCTGTTTTCTTACAAAATGAATCCTTTTTGTGGCTTCTGTGCCTGCTGCACAGTGTGAAACAAAACCCTGTGAGGACAATCAGGTGAGTCCTTTTAAAAAAACATCCTTGATGTGAGCAAAACCCCTCACGTTAACACGTCTTTTACTGACTGGGGTTAGAGTTCCCAACTTCTGTTGACAGCAAAAGGTCAGCAGAGCTTTTCAAGTGAGCCAAGGAGATTCATTGTGCTCCACACCTGCAGAGTTTCAACACGAACTAAGTTCCCAGAACTAAGAACTTAATTCCAAAAGTCTTGCTTAAGCTTATTTCAAAAATAATTAGTTGCCTGATATCCAGAAATCAAAAGAGATAGCTAAATAACTCCAGAATTTTGCACACATAAATATATTGGCCTGTATTCTCAAACAGCCTCTAATTTATGACGATGATGATGATGATGATGATGATGATGATGATGATGATAGTAAGGAGAGCCAAATTAGTCTTGTCACTTAGAATTAATTATTTATCTGCAGACAAAGAAATAGGAGTCTGCATGGTATTGCATATTAAGCTTGAAGTTTAAAAGTGAGCATTGCTGTAATAGACACAGAATATACATTGGAGAGTCTAACTAGGCACAAATGAAAAAAAGAAACACGAAAAAAACCCCAAAAAACAAAAAACAAAACAACAAAAGACCATAGCAAACTTTTTAAATTATTGGGATGTGTTGATTTTGATTTGTAATAAAGGATATTTTCTGTATTGAAGAGGAGATTTGTCTGGGAGCAAAGCCACGAGTAGCAGTGGTGGGAGGAAGAAAGAAGATAACTACACAGATATTTTTTTTGTGAATTGTCCAGAAAACGGCTGCTTGTACCAGTTTTGTCAACAAATAATACTCACAATTCTTTGCACTGCAGGTGCCCTGATACTAATGAGACTCCATGAAAAGATACACAATAACAATAGTTATTGCTTTTTACTGCTCCATGTGCATTGGGGGAAGTAAATATGAAAAAAAATTACAACTAAAACCCTCTCAAATACTCCTCCCTAGCCAACATTACTATGTCTTTAAAATTAGCTGTCCACAAAAGTAAGCTTCTTTCAGCTTCATGAGTTGCAGAGTAAATTTTGAAAGGAAGATAAGATTTGCCATGACCCGAGTTGCTGTGTTTGGGCTGGAGCAGGCTATCTGTCCTTTGCACACACACAGCCACCTTCCCATTGCCCTCCAGCACTCCACATGTTTCAAATAGACAACAGCCCAAGGGAGAAGCACAGCTCCATCACTGGGCTGCTCCATGCACCGCGTGATTAGGAGGAGTCGCTGACACAGCAGCAAGACTCTGAAGGCAGAAGTGGACTGGTATTTCGTTGCAGGCCTGGGATCCTCCCCTCTCCAGCTCACAGGGCCCCATGTCCAGAGGACAGTCACTTGCCAGCCCTGCCAGCTCCCTATCTTGCTGCCTCTGTGGTCCAACAGGGGCGTATGGGAGCCATCAGAGCTTCCAGCACATCATGCTCCCCACTGCCAAGCTCTGGGTCTCTCTTGTGGTACAGCAGCCCTCTTCACCCATCACACAAACGCCAAGGAGAACTGGAAACTGTCTGAAGGCCAGTGGGCCCCTATGCCAACACGAGGTGACGAGAAACAAGAAGGAAACATTGTTTGCAATTTGAGGGGTTGGCTTCTGTTTTCCATGGGGAACACCTCTGGCATGGTGCCTGAGGACTGATTGCTACCCCTGGATACATGAAGCATAACTCATGGAGCGTGTGTCCCACATCAGCCGTGAGTTACAAAACAGGCAGCAGCTCTGGATAACACGTGTGTGCGTTTGACCTGTAGAGACCCACGTAAGGATTTCTGCAAGGCTCTCTACTATGCAGCATCACTGAATTTGTCTCAGTGGGGTTAAATTAGCCCCGACTTTGCCACCCCCTGCACAAAACAAACACTCCTGTGCAGTGATAAGTCTCTAGTCTGATTTAAATCAGTCACAGAATCAGTTCTACCAAAATAGTCAAAGCCCTTTTCAGTAACTGGAGCTATTCCATGACGGATTTCAGGTTTTGGCATGGAGGAAATTCAGATGTACAGATAAGATGAAAAGTTGTTCAAAACAAGCAAAAAACCTGTATTTTTCCATTTTCCTTAGTTCTTACATTTGAATTAAAATTATCTACACCAAGGTAGGACCAGAAATATTTCATGTAAAAGCTGGAAAATATTGCCAATGTTTGATGAGTTGAAAGCAAAAACTGAGCCTTATACACTACCTGGGCTACGAGCACAATTTGAACTAAAACTGACATGTCATACTGGAGCTTATAATATTTCCATCATTGAATTGAAATTTCTAAAGCAGATGTAATGATTCAATTAGAAGTACATCTTTTTAATGGAAGTGAAGTTCCATCTTCAATGCAAGTGAAGTTGCAAATATGATTAAAGTGCTTGCACAGCACCATCTAAACTAGATTTTGTGTGTTCTCTCTTGTTAATAGTTCAGCAGTGCTGCTTTCACTGTCAACGTTGCTAACTCTTGCTAGTTGAGATATATGATTCTGCCCCTCTACTCCACTCTCGTGAGATCCCCCCTGGAGTACAGCATCCAGCTCTGGGGCCCTCAACGTAAGAAGGATGTGGACCTGTTAGAGCAGGTCCAGAGGAGGCCACAAAGATGATCAGAGGGGATGGAGCACCTCTCCTCTGAAGGCACACTGAGAGAATTAGAATCATTCAGCCTGGAGAAGAGAAGGTTCCAGGGAAACCTTAGAGCAGCCTTCCGGTACCAAAAGGGGGCCTGCAAGGGATCTGGAGAGGGACTTTTTATGAGGGCCGTGGTGATAGAATAAGGAGGAATGGCTTCAAACTAACAGATGGTCAGTTTAGATAAGCTATCAGGAATAAATTATTTACTGTGAGATTGGCAAGACTCTGGAACAGGTTGCCCAAAGAAGTTGTGGATACCCGCTCCCTGGAAGTGTTCTAGGCAAGGTTGGATGGGGCTTTGAGCAACCTCGTCTAATGGAATGTGTCCCTGTCCACAGCAGGGGTGTTGAAAGTAGATGATCTTGAAGGTCCCTTCCAACCCAAACCATGCTATGATTTTACTGTGCAGTGTTATCATGCTATTTATTTATTTATATTATGGCTTATTATGATGTCATAGATACAAATTCATAGTGCATCTGGGTCTAGTTTCTCTCCCCTGCTCTCTGTTAAAAATATATAATAACAGAGGAAGAGCTACATAAAGAGGCAACCAGCAAGACCAAAGGTGTGGCTCCACTACTGTTTGAGGAGTGACAAATAGACTCTCTACAGCCAGGAGAAAGGGCAAGTGAAGCAGACACTTCTGTTAAGTTCTGAGCAGACCTGAAAAAATAATTTAGGAGTAATTGTTTGCTCTTTCCCAGAATACAGGAATTTGGAGTAAAACCTACAGGTTCTAGGTGGCAGACTGAGAAGAGATGCAAGAACAAAAGTGGGTTTTGCACAGCAGGTGTCTAGATTGTGGATCTCAAAGCCACAGGATATTATGGATCTAAAAGGCCTAAAAAGGGTCAAAATTGGTTGAATATATTAATGGAAGAAAATCCACCGGGGCTGTTGAACACCAAGATGCCTTATCTGCAGCTGCAGTCACAGAAGGGTGGTAACTATATTGAGAGAATGTCCCTACATTACTGCCTATTTTTATGTTCTTCGCAAAGTAGGTAATATTTGTTACTGCCAGAGACAGGATCCTGGACTAGCTGGACCTTGAATCTGATCCAGTGTATCTGTTCTTGCGATCTTACATTAATTTTTAGCAAGAGAAGAAGGAGGGGTGGGTGTTTTAGTACTCAGGACTTTGAAACTCTGAATCACTCGTGTTCAGTTCCCAGAGCTGAGTAAAAAGAACTTAAATCAATACCAAGTCAAATACAGTGATTTTTGAGTGACTTGGAATTCATGAATAGTGGGGCTGTATTGCGTAGTAAACCACAGCTTCAATATGCCAAAAGAGTCTAAAATAGAGCATAGATAATAAACATATTCACAGCTGTTTTCTGATGATCTTGAAATACAATGGATAGCACCGTTGTTTTGGTGCAATCTCTGATTTTCAGATAAAACGCTGGCAGCATTGTAAAACAATTCTTTTCTCCACAAATATTTTTCTTCAAAAATACCAAGAACCAACTGAAGATCCTCGGCAGTTTTTTACAAATTTTTCAGGATCTACTTCTGCTAAGTGCCACATTTGTGGTTTTATATTATCAAGTGTAGCTTCACATGACTCAGGTTAAAAAAGTGTAATTAAAAGAATAAGAATGTGGTTGGTTCAACTGAAATTTTGAATCCGAGAGAATCACTGGGTGATTTGTTTAATTTGAGCCACAGTATGGTACCGTATGTAGTTTTATTTTCCCCCTCCCCTTTCATTTGAAGTTCTGATTAATAAGTCATATTCACAGGGGTCAGAAAAGGGAGAGAGATAAAAAAAAAAAAAAAAAGAGATTATTGCTCAACATTATCAGACTGTATAGGAAGCAGATTTAACCATCTCTTTGATTATCTCCCCTGGCCAGGATGAGATATGGTCAACAGTTCATGGCTCATTCCTCATAACCAGTGAGGCAGAAATGCAACGTAATGAAAATTGATCTATAGAACATATTCGATTAGCGAAATATGAACAAAGAAATTACTTCTGAAGAAAGTGAAAATAAAGAGTGTATAACAGCACAAGCAGACAGACAGACAGACACACAGGCAGGCATAATTTTTGTCTCCTGAAAAGCAGATGGGGTAAGTAGTGGATGCATTCACCAACAAAAAGAGTTCATTGGTTCACCTACCTCTAAATCTCACTGTAGGGATTCAACTATAGAAATAGAAAAGCAAAACTGAAAATTCCCAATTTATCATTGAGCTCTTTCACTAAATATCAGAAGAAAACATTTTGGAAAAATGAAGAGTGTTTTCACTGTTGAAGAAGACCTTGTAGCAAAATATGTCTTCAGTTCTTTGTTTTTACTTCTACTTCTCTCTGTGTAAGCCAAGGCACGTCACTGATGCCCTCTTTCTTCCATGTTTTTTATTTGTAAAATGTGGCTAGTAGTACACTAGAATTCTGTGAGAATTAATTTAGTACAGGGAGGACTTTGGCTTCCAACAGCATAAAAACATGTTGTGGAAACAAATGCATTCCCTCTTATCTGAGACGTGTATCTCTTACGTGGTCACTTGTACGTTCTCAGCAAACTAATGACAAATGATCTTCCCATCTGTGCAGGCTCACTCGAAGAGTAGGGAAGAAAAATAACTTCTGTTGTTTAGATGAGCAATGAGGGAACATGGAGCAAATCAGGGTAAGCAAACACGCCTGACTAAAGCCATAGAGTGAAACGAGTGAAACGTGATCATATAAAACATTTATGGACTATTTTAAGAAGGGAAATCATAAACAACTGAGGCTAGTTGTAGAGAAATCACAGAGAGAAAAAGGGGTCAAATGTTTAGAATAAATTTTTCATTGCGAGTAGCACAAAGCATTTCTATGCATTATTTTATAAGGAAAATATTTGTTCCCCGTGGGGCTGCTAAGCCATCTCCAGGGATTTTCATTTTCCATGCTACCCCCTATTTCAGCGCCTACCTACGCTTACAGTTTTTTGCTGTGATTTGGTATCTCGGACTGTTTTTCTGACAGGCTTCTAATTGAAAGCAGCGTGACAAACCCGATCTCCCTAGACCCGCTATCGCCGCCGCAGGAACTCTGCGGCTCCCACAGCCTCGGCACTGCAGCTGCCGAGCCTGAGAGGCTCTGGCCAGAGGGCAAGGGGCAACGGGGAAGGCAAAGCGATGCCGCCTTCGCCCTTTGCTGTGAGTTGCGGGAAGAGGAGGAAGGCACACAGCAAAACGTGTTATCAGATCCTCAGGAGAGAAGCCTCCGGACAGTGAGGAGGCGGGTCCAGCTCCTGGAGGGAGCTGCTCCCGCTTCGCGTCAGGGTGAATTTGGTCCAAAGATCTCAGCCTTGGGCTGATTCTTCCCTTTGTTTTCATGTTCCTGTACAACGAAAATCAGCTAGAAGCCAAAGGACTGAAAGGCAGCCTTAGTCTCTTCATTTTCGTGTTGTGTTCCCCCCAGCCTCCCCCAAAGAACAGGAGAGGCTGTCAACAAGACACAGCAAGGTGGCTTGCCTATAGTTGTGCCTACGGTGCTGGGATGGTCCCATGTGTTACCTTGCAGCCACTCTGAAGATACAAGACCAGACAGCTCATGATTTACTGTTTTTGGCAGTGAGGTGTCAGTTCCTCTTGATACGCAATTTAGTGGGAGACAATAAAGAGCTAAAAACACTGCAGTGGAAGAAATTCACTGAAACACAGGTGTAAAATAGTACACGCTTTCTGTGTAGGAGCATCCAAAAGCATGTTTTTTGAACCAAAGCATTTTAAACCACAGCAACTTGCATTAGTGCAACACCTGACTGTACATAGCTAATGAAATCTGGTTGACACTTTTGCCAGCTCCCTGCCTTTGAGGTGAGAGATGCTTGTTTTTTATTGTTTCATGTGCCTGTAGGTCTTGAGCGTTTCTGGAAGCCGGTGGAAGATCCTCCCCTGCCTTCAGTCATCCATGAACCAGGCCCAGAGAGACCCTGGGGCTGATATCACCTCATGGCATTTGGCCTTTGCAAACACATGGATATCTGGCAGGCTGTAATTGCTTTTTGCTGAAACAGCAATGACTGAAGGTATGCCAGTGTATTAATATACTGTATTATTTACAGACTTGCATGCTGGGCCAAGGTAAACGCTCAGCATCCGAGTCACCTCAGTCTGAACTTTTCTCTCTTGCTTTGAAATTTCACTTCACATTCTCATGATATCTACTACCAGTGCTGTGTTTATTCAGTTTGCTGTGTGTCACAGATTAAACTACAGTTCTGAGTTTTTACAGTCAACACAGCCTCACTGATGAATGGGAGATTCCATGCCCAGCATTACTCATTCACAGAAGAATGACTAGAAGAGCGCTCCAAGACCAAAGGAAGCGATGCCAGGCCTATTTCTCATTTGCTTATATTCAAAGCACTTCCATTGATTCTCTTACACTTGCAGAACTATTGTTGTGTGGGAATTTGCATGAATTAAAAATAAAAGCAGCAGTTTCTGAAGAAAGATACTCTAGGTTAGATGGTAGCACATGGCCATATTCAAAGTGTAGTGACCTGCTCTGTGGAGGGCAGCTCGGCACAGTCTGGCTTTCTCATCAAAATCTCCCAAATTTCCATTTGAATTGTGAATTAAAAATTGTGACTTAACTCAATTTTTCCTTCATTTGACACGGCAGAGATAAATACTTATGTTTCTCAAGTTTGGTTTTTTTTTTTTAATTCTTTGCTTTCCCAGACACACCTTTCTTCTGCCTGTAGTCTGGCACACAACTGGGGTAGAAAAGTAAATTTTTAGCTTCAAAGACTTTCCTTTCCTTGGCTATTTTTGTCACCAGTGGCTGCCTGTCACCAAGTAGAAGGAATACTCCTTTGTACTGTATGACCTGGATAGATTTTTCCTTACCGTTTGTATTCTAACATAGCACTTGAAAATAAAAAAAAACATTTCAAAACCAGAACACTTTTTTTTTTTTTTTTAACATAGAAAAATAAAATTACTTTAACAAGATATTTCAGAAGAAGATATATATTTGTCTGTCAGCTTCATGTGCCAAAAATCCCATCTTTTTTTCCAAAATCTTTACACCTCCTACAATCTCAGATGCAACAGTTAGGACTGTACATTAAACACTGCTACAGTAATTAGAACAAAAATTAATTGAAGCTGAAATGGAAAAAAAGGAGAAGCTGAGGTTCAGTGACATAATATCTGCTCTGAAAATCAGGGCCATGATTTTCCTTGAACTGAATATCTAGAGTTAGTGGAAGTTTTACTCCCCTGCTTCTTTACCTGTGAACCAGTGTCAGTGCTGCTGGTTCACCTATGTAGAGCACACCATGAAACAAGTACCAAGGATTATTAGCTCAGATATAACAAATCCTAAAGACTAATCTATACATTCATTTACATCAAGAAGAACAACAACAAAAAGCACCCAGAAAAGGGAAACCCTTTCTTAGTTTATGAATTACTAGTGTTTTATTGTATCACATGAGGGAAAAGTTATCAGCACTCAGGGAGTATGACCTCAAAAATAAAATAAAGAAGAAACTTCTTGGTCTTGCCAAACCCACTTCTCACAAAAGGCAGGCAAGGGAGGCCAGAGAGAGCTCTTTTGTAAAGTAAAAATTAAAAAAAAAAAAAAGTCTCAAGTTCCAAATTTTATTCTCATAAATCTGCCTATTTTTCAACAGGAATAGATGTAGAAAGTTAATGGCTACCCAACAGTAAGTAAAAACTCTGCTCTGTTTCCCTCTCTCCTTGTTGGAACTCCCATTTGCACACAGTTCAGACTAATGTTGGGGGTTCTCTTTGCTAATTTTCCTCCCTAGGGTGGGTAACGATTCCTCAGATCTAATACATCCTGACAGATGCAGTCATACCAATGCTTGCACTCTGCATCTTTGTTGGCCACGGGGGCCATGGTTTGGAAAGCTGATCTCTTAATCATTTTATCTGATGGATGTCGCTTACTCTAAATTGACAGTTGTTTGAGGTACTGATATCGACCTCTTCTGTTCTCACTGATGCAGGAGACAGAGTTTCTGTGGGGCTCAGTCAGCCAGAGACCAGGGTGTATGTGCCAGAGTAGCTTTGTTTGTTTGTCTTATGCATATAAATCTGCGTTTGAATTTTGCTGGTGTGTTGGGAATTGGCAGACACCAAAGCTTGCATGGCAGAAGTCCCATGCAGTATTATACATCACACTTGCTGTAGGACTTCGAACTTTGTGAACCACAGACCATAGGCAAGGGTTTGCCATTCGATACTCTCAGTAGACAAGGAGCTGTGACAGATCAGAGCAGCTACCGAGCAGTTAAAAAGTCAACATTTTCCATTGGAGGGGACTTGCAGTGGGGATGTGGTTGTTGCCTTCATTACCCCACTGCAGCACAAGCAGTCACGGAGAAAAGATCTGATGAGAAGGAGGATCTAAAAAGACCTGTGGATGTGGCAGGATTTTTATGATATATTAGCCTGAATGGCTCCAAGATGTGGAATTTTACCTGGCATAAGTGGAATTTTATACAAAAATTGAAGGATTATTTAGTGCAGATAGGAAAGGATAAGAGTTTAGATCTGAGCTATAGTCCCGAGGTTAATGATGTAGCAGGATCTGACAGGCTAAACCCAGACTGTTTGCTGCACTGTGCATTCCTTTTTTAGAGGTGTGAAAAGAGCGGAAACAGCATCTGAGAAGATGATCCAGAAATACATCATTTACATTACTGAAGCAAATTAATACCAGGAGGTATTTTTCCCTTCCAAACAGGCCTCAAGAGATTGATCTAATTAATTACTTTTGGTTGTACAAAACTGACCCATCTGCCTCCAAGTCACCCCTTGTCACCCTCCAAGTCTCTCTCAGCAGAGAGACGATTGAGTGCAAAAGGCAAAATAAATGGAGCTACAACAAGAGAGCAAAGTTGCTCTCACTGAGCCCGAGATTTTGGCTGAGGGTATCTCCCAGGACCTGTAATGATGGGGTGCAGGTGGTAACTAGGCTCCCTCATGAGTGCTTGGGGAAACGAAGCCTTAGAATAGTTGTAACAGCAGCTGATACAGGAGCAAGGTGGGGCATGGTTCTCTCACACGATAAAAATCACTGTTCAAAGCATACAAGTGGCTAAACCATTTCTGCTGTAATTCTACAAGAAATACCAAAATTGCTGCTTTGAATAGTTTAAATGGTAGGCTGTCTGAGAAAATAACTAACCCTTAAAATGGTCAAAAGGGAATTGCTGCCCTTTGCTGCAATGGCTTTGCCCGTTGCTCCTTATTCTGGGGAAACAGGAACTGAGACGGTGACAAACGACTAGTAGGCATCACCCTATGCTAAAAATGCATTGGGACTGTGTGTCAAGAGATGATAGAGAGGACAGAAACATCAGGTTTTGGGACTGTTTGGCTAAATTCAGTTTGATGAGAGACCTAAAGGCTTTTCTGCTCACCTTATCCTGCAAGAGCCCCAGGTCTGCGTGGGCAAAGGGAGAGATCTTGCAGCAGGGCTGGTATAGGTACCCTAATGCAGCATGGATGAACAAAAAAAATCTCATAATCTATGTGATAAAGAGTAAGGATGAATTTACTTAATTTTTTATATTACGAAAGACTACCGTGACTAAATCAGGAAGGGGACGTGCAAAGTGGGCCACTAACCTGACTTCATGCTGTGGTGCTGATGCCTATGAATTTTGGTATCCCTGAATACTCCATGCATTTACATCTATTACTAAACAATTTTAATACTTTTCATCATAGGTACAAAGCATGATCTAAGTACTACAGAAATCAACCTTTTGTAGTAGAGGTGTCATGTTCATCTGATTCTTCGGCTAAGCCCCAGTGAAAACAGTGTGATCTATGGTTCCTGGAACTCACAATCAACTAATGAACAAGAAATTTCCTTGACACTGCCTTCCCAGCCCATTAATCAAGTTTTTTATTAATAAGCTTCTTTATTGCCTTCTGGAGGTATGGGGGTCACAGTCCTCAATTCACCGACACATTTTATGGCTATTTCTAAGAAGAATCATGCAATGTTGCACAAGGCACTGCTTAAGGCAAGGGATGAGGCATGTCTGTGGCAAAGCATTAAGTGAAGAGTAAATGGGATTTAGTTGTTGGAACTCTAGCTGTTGGGGTTATGAAGCATTCTGGCTTCTGACTGTACAGGCAGAGCCAGGAGGCACATGGATAATTTGGGCATGTTCTCAGCAGAGAAGAGGACAGATATTGCTGAGTGAACCAGTTTCTGGAAACTGTGAATTTGGGTTCAAGGGAGATTTATTTGGGTTTCTTTATGAGCTAAGCAAGGAAAAACGTAACAAGGGCAGATATATAGAAGCAATGTTGCTGAGTAAGTAAAGAGGATGGCATAGCCGTCCAGGGAGTTGCACTGCGATCTTTGGCTGAGCTTTGTGAAGTGTGAGAGCAGCACATTACCTCCTGTGCAGAGGAGCCATGGAAGAAAAGAAACCATTTACTTATGCATAACTTACAGTTTTAGTTGCTTACTCATCAGTTGGCATGTTATTCCAAAACATGGATGAAGTAACCTTGAAAGTCTTGGTGAATGCACAAACAAAATAAGCAGGTTTAGCAAGTGTCCTGCAACAGCTTCACCAGGGCTAGTACAGATATTAACAGATGGGAATAATGCTGTCAGCATGTTACCTTGTGCCTGTCAGCATCCTCCAGCACTGCCCAGACTCCTGAAATCTCCCTCTCCAGCAGCAATGTATTCATAGAACAAGGCTGATCACTTAGGCATTTGCTTGACTTGGACATTCTCACAGGAAAATCTTTAGGACATTGCTCAAGGTTGTGGTGCACAGCACGTGCACAGCTCCCACAGCCTGCCTTCCAAGCAATTGAAAGCCAGAAAAAGGATGTATGGAAGTGTGGAGGGAGGGGGACACCTGCTGTGCCTTCTCACACGTGTTCCTCAGAGGAGCAGACAGAACTGCTAGAATTAATGTATTTTGACTGTTATTCTGCAATTTGTGTTTCAGCTAAATTTCTGTTCTGTGCTAATTATAAATAGAAACCAACAGAAAGGAACACATTTGACAGCAACTTGGTTTTGTTAATTAGAGTTTCCTCTTTAAAGCTGAAATAAATCTTCTGGAATGCAGAAGGCTTGTGAGTGTCCCCCGTCATCTCCCCAGCCATGTGCGCACGTGCACATGTGTCCCCTTCTCTGCCCATGTCTGATGACTGAAGTTTTGGACTGACCACATGCATTCAAATGCAGTTTATTAAAAAATGTAATATATAATGTAATTGTAAAGCTCTCACTTTGGAATGAGTTAATATACTTCCTTAAACATCACGTGTGTGTTCCTTTTCCCCTTTTAGCTATGCCAATGTCTCTCTGAAAAAGACACTTTCTCTTACCACTGGTTTTCATCCAAATCAATTTTAAATATATCAAATAGAAATTAATCATCCTCCTCCTCCTCCTCCATGATTTTTTCATACTAAAACTGTGTACAAAATTAGACAGAGTTAGTATGTGTGTCATCAAATAGATGTTAAAGGTCACCATCCCTGACAAATATTTTAAAGAGATGTTGTGTCTCTTTTTAATCCTTCCTTCTGGGGCATTTTAAAAGCTCAGATACAATTATTTGAAAAAGCAAAAACTGTCTTAAATTTTTTTCCCCTGTGACTTCAGAACAGTGGTGAAGCCAGATCTGTTGTTCTATGCTTTTGCAAGTGCTGATCAGCCGGGAACCTTAGCTGTCACAAGTAATAATAAGAACTGTGGTCTAAAAACTTATGCAAAGGCACCATGAAATGTTAATTTACCACTGCATTAAAGCAGGTATTTGAGAAAATAAACAAATGAGCAGAATGTGGACGAGTTTACAGTCTCAGCCCCAAGAATTTACAGGCTGCCTGGAAGCTCCTCTCCCTCTTCATTGCTTAGTCTTGAGACTCCTCCAATATTGTAATTTCTCCAACTTTCAGACACAAGGCTAAACAAGAGGTAACTGTCTCATACAGAAAACAAAGACAATCTTGAGGAAGAAAACGTTCAAAGCCATAGAAGCCAAGGCCTTTGCTGAACCATAGTAAGACCAAAAGGAAAAGGAGAAAAGCAGTTCCTCTTCTCTCTTTCAGAGGTGACAGTCCACATCTTGCGAGTTTCACTGAACTTCAACCTTACGTTAAACTGTAGGTTGGAGAAAGTAGTACTTTTCCTCCCTGCTGTGGGGAGGAAAGTCATGACGCAGGATCAGGTTTCCTAGAGCCAGGGTGGAGAGTATCCTCCTGGAGAGTTCATGAGGGCGCGCTCAAGGCAGACATTTCTCCTCAAGCCAAAGACAGCAGCTGGACACAAGCACATCAAGCCTCCTGGCTGCTGGAAGGACCAGGGTTTCTGTCCCTGGGGCATGAGCAGGTGGCTCCAACCCGAACATGGCAAACCACTGAGATGAGCCAGGACAAAATGCAGGTCACGTGGATTGACCAGGGCCTGAAGGAGGACATCATGGAGTAGGGATAGGCTCCATGTGCTCAGAGGCACTGGAAAAGAAAAAAGCATCTTAGGTTAGGAGAATGAAGAAGGAGAGGATATGCAGCAACAGCATCAAAAATATGCTTTTTGGTCATAAATTGAAAATATAATCCAACAGTGGGGTTTTAGGTATGACTTTATGCTTAATGATGACGTGCTAAATATCCCTGACGTCTTAATTAACTAGTTACCCATAAAAACTCAGTGAAAAACTTCAGAATCATTCCAAAGTGATTTTTATTCTTTCCTGATCTCATTCACCACTGCCTGTTATTTCCCTTGTTTCCACCAAAGACCCGGAGGGATGCAGAACAAATCAGGGGACCAGGATTTCACATACCAAGCTGTACAGTAGCTGGGGCTGCAGGGTGGAAGGAGAGGGTTGTTGGAAATTACGCTGCATGCCAGCGGCTTGGCTCACATTGCACCAGGATTATTGTCTCTACACGCAGTGGAAAGGGCTGCTGAAAATCTGAGCGTGATGTCATGACAAAAATCCGTGCTTGTTGTTTTTTTTTGTTTGTCGTGAAAAATGTAACACAACTCTTCCATTCCTAAAATTATTTTCCATGGGAAAGTCGTTATCTGCAATAAATAAACCTCAGCTTCTTGAGTTTACTTCACAGCATATTTATTTTTCTATGATTCTTCAAGTTTTACAACTTTGCTACTTAATTTCTGTTTTACTACAACAAAAAGGCGGGATACAGCTGTTTGTGCAAACAGAACAAACTTTTTTAGAAGACAAATATGTTGATGATTACTGTAAAAAAATTAACATTCTTGTCTTCCTGCATTTTTCTATAGTTATTTGAATGGGTTTTGTGTTTGCTCTCTCTGACTTCCATGTCTGCAGGTTTGTACTTTTTAAAAATCAACTATTTTTTTTTCTGTTTCACATCTGTTGGATGTTATTTTTTAGTTTCTCTAGAAATGTAAGGAGAAGATGAAAATTCCTCCATACTCTAGGGCCCAACAGACTATTATATTGTCCTTGATTCCAGGCTTCCAAAAACAATAGCTTTATGTTTTATGTCATTGGATAATGGATCAGGACAATATTCTTTTACGAGGACTGGAATTGTATTAATTTATTTTTCCAAGCCTTACTATGTCACATGTAAACAAGTATAAATAATGTCAGTAGACTGTAAATAGTGTTATTTGCAACTAAAATAGAAACTTAAACACTTAATGATAGATAAAGCAAGACTTAAAAGAAGACTTATACCTTCAATAGGTCCTTTCCCTGGTTTCCAAGACACTTATCTATGTTTCTTTAGTTGGAAGGTATATTGGTTCTAGTAACCATGAAAGACATACAAATGAAGTCTCAACTGTGACAGAGATTATTTCTTGCATGATTATATAGTATCACCCCTATAGAGCAGCAGATCTACAGGGATTGTAGGTTTTATGAGATTTCAAACCTATGTCAGGCAGCAAATACAAGAGGAAAGGCATTGGATGGAGCAAGTATGGACTGGGACTGACCAGAGTGGGTTTCTTTAATTTTCACAGTGTAAGTTAATTTATTAGCACTACCAACTTTCTGCTGAAAACAAGCACTTCCAGAACAAAAGTTTTGCAGCTTTATGGAGGAAGGAAATCACACTTACAACTGATGCTGCATTTTTAGGAATATTTAAGACCTCTTCTGGGACCGCATTGTATGAGCAAGACTTCAGCTTCAAAAACCTGTCTATTGTCCAAAAATACTTCATATTCCTGCAATTTATTTATGCAAATGTAACCAGAAACTGAACGTAGTTGTAATAAGGTGGAATTCTTTTTAAAACAGAAAAGGATTCTGTTCTGTGTCATCGTTCTTGATAACAATTTCCAAATTAGATTTGGAAATCTTTCTTTCCAGACAGCTGGTCCAACAAATCAAGCTGCGACACTTCTGGTTAAGCTTTGTTCTGCAAGCATTCTGGAACAGTAATTTAGTTGTCAGTTTTGGGGCTGCAGGAGCATAATTAGGTTTATACAGCTAAAGACATGTCCACATGTCTCTGTGGGAAATTAGATGAAGGGAAGTCCTAGGTTGGGCTAAACTTGCCAGAAGTCAGCTCAGAAATTCTGGAGCAAGCTTGAATAGCTCTGTGTACAGTATAATGAGAACAGCTTTTCCTGTAGTTACAGCTATGGTATTACTAAATGGTAATGAAATGTACTCATAAGCAATGAAGAATAAACATTTTAATTACTACGGTGCCCTTCAAGAGAAGTTCTTTCTGGATCTGGGGAGCTGCACTAATGCTGCTTCAATCAGACAAGCCTGATGGGCAAGCACTTCTTGCTGACACTCCAAAGAGCTACTGAGTATTGGCATCTTAGAGGTAAACTAGTTATGTCTACTGATACTTCATGCAGGTGAACATCCTTGTCTTTTTATAATTCCTTCATGTGTTTTTCCTGGAGCATCCCAGCTACCTGAGAGGAGGTTGTAGCCAGGTGGGTGTTGTCTCTTCTCCCAGGCAACCAGCAGTAGAACAAGAGGGCATGGCCTTAAACTGTGCCAGGGGAGATTTAGGCTGGATATTAGGAAGAAATTTTGTACAGAGGGAGTAAACTTTTTTACAGAGACATTGGAATGGGCTGCCCAGGAAGGTGGTAGATTCACCATCCCTCGAGGTTTTTAAGATGAGACTGTATGTGGCACTTAGTGCCATGGTCTAGTAACCACGGCGGTGTTGGACTGAGGGTTGGACTTGATGATCTCGGAGGTCTTTTCCAACATGGTTGATTCCAAGATTCTGTGAACTCTGGAGAAGGACAGACACCTGTCCATTTTTGCTGTGGTGGGACCCTGACTTGCACTGCAGCATCTGCACACTCTGAAGTTACAAAACCAAGGCCAGAGGATTTGTTGGCCACTGTGCAGTAAAATCAGAACCCTCACACCAGTGGGATATCACAAAAGCAGAAGTGGTGCCCGGGTTGTGAGGCAAAGAAGGCAGGTCGTGGGATGTGGATGGGTACCACCTCTGGTAGGGTATGGTAAGCATTGCCTTGGGGGTCTGGCATGAGGGCACATGAGTGCAGCTCTCCCCTTTACCTGGTGGGGGACTGTTCATCCTCTTACCAGTGCAAATGAGAGCAGCCTGATCCATGCAAACTGGAGAGGATAGCCTCTTACTACGTTTGACTCACCCTGTGCAATCTGGAGTGTCACTTTTTCCTTACTGTAACAAGAACAAACGGATCGGTGCGGGGGTGTGTGTGTCAGTGCCAGGGATTACACAGGGCTAGGCATCCAAAGCTGGCTGAAGAGAGCAAGGCAAACACTTCTGCGGGCTATCTGTGTTTCTGGGTCATCATTAGACCATGAAAGTCTAAATGAGCACAACAAAGTAAATATAGCAAACCAAATCCGAGTCCTCTTCTCTTCTGCATCCTTAAAAGAGCTTGTTTATCTCCCTAGCTCATGACTCCTAGAAACAAGTCCCTGAATGTTAAATGTAGCTACCTAGGCAACAGGGCATGACGCAGACACTCAAAACAACTCAAGCCTTGCCTTTCCCAGCTTTTTTTTTTTTCTTTTTCAATGTGCTGGCCACACAGCTTGAGTGTGAAACCTCACCCCAGCATTAGGCTTGGCTCATGGTTTCTGGACAAGGCCACCAGTTTTCCTGTCTCATCTGTTAGGTGACTAAAGACATGAACATTATTTCCCTTTTGGAAAAGATTTCAGCTGCCAGGGAAAACACCCCGTGGTTATTCATCACGTTTTATTAAGGGGCTGACCAGATGCAGTCCTGCTATCAGCTAGAGAGAGCTATTAGAGCAAATTTCTGTTGCTGTACCTCAGCTGTACCTATTGGCCCAGCCAGGGCAGGACCGAGCCCACTGTGTCCTGGCGGCAGGAAAACCACCTGCCACTCGGCGGCGTTGGCTGAGCAGACGGGATGTTTCACTCCCAGCAGCGCAAAATGTGAGGGCAATGATGAATTGCTTCTCAAGGAAAGCAGTGGCTGGCCACTGAATAGCGACTGAACCAGTGATCTGGTTTTCATTTGGTTTTAGTCCTCCGGGTTTTCTCCTGTTGGGTTAAGTGAAGCATCCCCAGATAAACATAAAACAGTTTAATCTTTCTGCTTCCGGGCACCATCAGCCTTGGCAATCCCAACTTGCAGTCAAACCCGGTTAATTTTTCTGTTGATTATCACTTTGCCAGACAAACAATCAATACTAGAACTGTGCAGACTTTGTATAACCTCTATAAACCGAGTTTTTAACTGCTGAACAGGTGGCTGTCTGCATGCATTTCTCACAACTGCGACCCTACAAAAGTGTTCTGCATTCCTCCTTTTTTTGCATTTATACATGAACTCAATTAATTTGTGAGAGCTTCTATCCAAAACGTGGCAGAAAATGTGTTTCTGGTGAAGTGTCCTCCAGTAACCATATGACTCAGAGCGAATGAAGAGAGGATTCCCTGGAAGCAGCGCTCCCTCAAGTACTAATTACCATCTGCACTAGTTAAGTGTGTCAGCCTTTCAGCCGAAACAAACGGGGCTCGAGCCCCTCAGTCTGCCGGGGGCTGTGGGGGTCTCCGGGCAAATGAGCTGAGAGCTAGGATGCAATTATAGGTAGCAAATGGAAAACTGGCTCTGGAGAGCACACAGTGCCACTTAAAGGCACTAAACCCCAACTTTTCTACTTTGTGGAGAGGACAACGGGGCTGCTTGTCAGAGCTGAGGTCTCGGGGGGTGGGGTGTGCTCTAAGTTTACTTGTTCCTATATAATAAATATGGCGATGAAAGGTGCGTCTTACAGAGCCTGTGATCTCTTGGCTCTTCATGTGAAGGCAGATGTTAAAAAAGTGCAGAGTCCTTCCAAGCACCTGATTCCTACTGATAGCAGCAGTGTAGGAGCATAACTTCACTGGGGATTTAAAGTGACTGCCAGAAGCTTTAATAAAAAACAAAGCAAAAATAAGCAAAAAAAAAAAAAGGGAGTATAATTGGACTTGGCACTAGTGAGGGGTGCAGGAGCGGGGAGGTAACTCTGTGGGGCAGAGGGGTACAAATATGTTCAGTGAAACCAGGGAAGGACTTTGCATTCCAAAAGAAACCTTTTGACTTGAGCAAGGGATCCTACCCAGGAGAAACTCCAGTTTGGACCCCATGGCAGCTTTTGTGGAAAGAGGGGCAGCAGGGCAGAGGGGAGAAATGTCCTTCCCAGGCGAGCAGCAGCCCCTGCTCCGTGTGGCGGTGCTGAACAGCTCTTGGGGAGGTTTCAGGCAAATCTCATTTCGCCCTGGTGTGAGACTGAAATGCCAAGAAAAATACAAAGAGAAATGCTGGTGCAGGTGAGGAGCACCTGACATCTTGAAACTGTACTGAAGTGCATGTGGTGGAGAAGGAGCAGGGATGGGTGCTTGGTGCTCCAGGCTGGGCTTAGGGAAGGCTTTCAGGGATCTGGCGGCTGCAGAGACCAAAGGCTGAGCAACACAGGTGCACACAGACATATCCCCATATTGGAAACCAGTTTTTTTGGTTTTTTTGGACAGGAATGGACTAAAAGGGGCCAAACCTGATTTGAGCAGTAACAAGAAAACCAGTCAAAACATGCACTTGAAGGGTTCCTCTTCTGACTGAACCTGCTGGCTGCAGGCAATGCTGGCCTCTAACAGCAATGCTGGGCTATAGCAAGCAGGCCAGAAGTGTTAACTGGGCAGCTTTCATGCTTTTACGGCTGACAATTAGCATAACAAGCAGCAAGGCTAACACATCTGCCATCTGGCCACTGCTGAGCGTTATGTAAAAAATGTAAGTCATGAGGAAATTAATTTGCTAGTGGTAAATTTTGTTGTATTAAATAGCAAACTACATTCTGCAGCATCACACACCAGTGAAAAAATGCACCAGGGCCTCCTTCATTTCCTTCCAAGACACAGAAAAACAACTACTC
>JAWWES010000081.1:108864171-108965674 GCA_035583135.1 Lophotriccus pileatus | reverse complement strand
CTCTGAGCTGCATTAACCATCTTATGTTAGTTTGCATGATGTGGCTTCATGATTCCTCTGCTGACTTGTGCACAGCACCCAGCCTTGTTTTAGGACGTTGCTTCCCCAAAACAGCATTTTTAAAAAAGCTTTGGAATTGTGGGCCCTCAGAAAGGATTATTGCAGTCTGGGACCTGCTCCCAGGAAAATGGGAAGTCAGGGAGAGGTGCAGCCTAATTCTGCTGCTTTGCCTTTTATAGCCACAGGTGTGTTGGTGCAGTGCTGACAGCGTGGGATAGCCATTGTAATCCACAGGCAACTCAACCGGTGGCAATCACTCAGGAGAAAGCAAAGAAGAATCCTTAATATGCAGATTATCTAGGGTATTACATTACAAATGAAACAATTTATTTCTTCCCGTGTAAGTCTGTTTTCCTTGTGGGGAGCAGAAAGCAGCTAAATTAACCAAGAGGAAAAGAGGAAAACAGCCTTTGTAAATTAGTTTTCACTGGCTCCTTTGTTCCCCAAGGGTCCCGGACTTGATTGTGGGTTAGGAAGGAATATAGCAATTTGGGATTATGTATGGATAAAACAGAGCTATCCTCATGAGCTGATGATATGTCATCATACATTACAATCCTGCGGATATGAATTTGGACTGCGATAGTGGAGGCAAAGTTCAGCGGATCTGGCAAATAATTTACAGTGTAAAACGATCCTCTTTATTGAAGAACGTCACCATGTAGACAGGGGAATTAGGGCAAATAAACCCTGGTGATTTATAGGTTACCACAGCAGTCAACACTGAAGGAGGCAGCGGACTTGGCTTTATCAGCTTCCCAGGACACTGGGATATCTGGTAAGTAGATAGAGAATAGTTTTGGTGTGCTGCTACTGCTTTCCTTCTAACAGATCTCACCGGGGTGCAACTAATTGGCCAGCTAACAATGTTGTGTGCACAGCTGTGGACACTTTGGCTGCCCTGAGCTGCCAGTGCCATGCTCTGCCATGGCGGTGGCAGAGCTGGGAAGGGCTCCCACCATGGGCCAGCAGCACGGCAGGGCAGTGCCTCCAGATCTCCAAGCACTGCATCAGGACACAAACTTGTTGCTTTAAGCAGGAGCTCTTGCCTTGCAACTCCATGCTCTTTTAGGTTAGCAGGCAGTTGTAATTACCAACAACTGATATAGAAAGATATCTTCAAAGTGTAACTGGAAAAACAAAGACTTTTTGTCCTGCAATATAACATGACTGTGTATGGTAAAGCCATCCAAATGTGCCTGTTCTAAGGTTTTGCTCCTTCTAAGGCCAGAGAAACACACTGGGTAAGAAAAAATTACACCACTGCAGGTAGTACAGGTTCCTGAGGACCAGGGTCCCCCTTCATAGGTCTGTACCAGGCACCTTGTCAGGCTCTGGTGTCTCTGCTTATGGTCATTTTCATTGCTGTTAAGTGGATACAGGGGCAGGTGCTTTACAGACAGAGGAACTGCATTTTCAGGATGTGAAACTGCTGAAGATACAGAAAATTAAGAAAGGAAGAAAGAAGAAACTACTTGGTCCACTGAAAGCAGGTACTGCTCTGTACCATGTTCAAAGCACTTCCGAAGGAGGTGGAAGGAGTTATCTCACGAAGAGGAGGCAGTGTAGATGAAGCAAAGACTGCTTGCTGCACCATGGGGACAGAGTTTCCTTCCCTGCTGAAAGAAAACACTGCTTGGGCTACATTGAATAGGACATCCAAAACCAAAATAAGCCACAAACACGATGCTCTGTAAATTCCTTTTAAAAATCTTTTTAATGAAGAAATAATTCCATTCCAAAATATAGACACACAATTAAATAGTTTAATCACTTCAAAATATAACATGTCCCCAGTAGGTTCCAACACACACACACAAAACAATACTTAACAGCAATACAAAAACCCCATACAATAGCAGTTCTGTTACAATACCAATGAATATCGTGACATCTTTAGTGTCTCTATATCTGTCTCAAGTGGTGTCAAGTACAGTAGTTTTAAAAATGTCTTACAGTTAGTAGCCTCAAGATGTAACTCCTCATACCTTTTTCTTTTTTTTCTTCTTTTTGGTTCAAAGGTAAAAATGCCCTTTTGTCTTCAGGACACAGTGGAGTGCTTGTTGTTCACAGCTCCGTCTGCTGAATTGAACCAACGTGATTACAGCAACCCGAGGTTGCAATATTTACAAGGTCTATCTACAGTAATTGCCAAGAACCAATAAGGATGGGAGAAGATGACGACTGAAAGTAAAGGTGGACACACTTATGATAAATTATGATGCAACAATTTGGCTCATGCATATAAGAAAATACATATTATATCACAACAAAGGCCACACACCTTTTTATGCAGTTTAGTTAACATTACTACTTACAGACAACCCATTCTCCACCTTCGCTTTGGACATTCAAGGACCCTATACATCTTCACATCCCTGTCTCCTGATTCCAAACCACTCGTTTTCCTCCAGTGACAGTAAAACCACCCCGAGTTTTGACTGCTGTGGTGGGCCATTGGTAGTTATAAGAAAGGGGCCATGCCAGGGACCCCTTCTGTAACCGTTTTAATGACCGCAAACCACAACCAAAATAATATTCAACAAACAGACAAAGACCAGCTGGGTGAAAATGCAGCCAGCTTAACAGTTGGAAAATGCTTAAAATAGACGTTTGGAGAGCTAAGTAAGAGGTGCTTCATCTCAGAGCTCCGGGGCATAAGAACTCCAGCTCTAAGGGATAACCTTGTTGACACCAGCCTAAAAGAAAGGTGCTTGATTAGTCAGCTTTAGTCGTTACTCCTGGTTCAGAAGCTCTTGCAATGGATTTAGTTTACTGCATCTATTTTAAGCGTAGTGATAATGAGCACGCAGACATTAAGGTGATGAGAGGGATCTCTTACTCTGGGTACAGTTAAACATGAGATGGGTAGAATTAATCAGCCATTGCATGTAGCTGTGTTCTAGCTTGTCTTCTTCCTGTTCAGAAAATGCTTGCCTGGAATCCTGAGCTGACAGCAATGTCTACAGGTTCACTGGAGAAGCTTAAAACATGGAGTGCTAGGCACTAGTGGAGGCTAACCCATTCCTGAGAGGAGGTTGGAGGAGGAGGCAGTGGAGGATATGGTGCCTGCCTTGCCAGGATGGCACATACCCCAGGAGCAAAGACCAGTGATGGCAAAAATGAAAGGCTTACATGAAGATATCTGGAACCCTTAGTATGTATTTGGATGTCTGAGACCAAGCCCAGATATGCAAGGAGATGTGGACAAGAGATCTGCATACGCAATAAAACGACATGGAAGTGAAAAACGGCAGCAGCTCTTTCATACAGATACTCATTCCCTAACACATGGTGCCCAGGGAAACAGCCATGAGCCTGGAGAGTGCATGCAAACAAGTGGACTGACTAGGTGGAGCTACAATCTCACGTAAATACGGCAGCGCACATCCACATCACCATGAAAGCAAGGACAGACAAGCCATGTTCACCTGCTTTGGATGGGCATCTCATCACTTGCTGTAGGCAAACTGTGCTGGTGTGAAATATCTGTATGAAACACCACTGTTTTTAGGGCTGTTAGACAGTGTCACTTCAGATCAGCCAGGTACTGGAAGCCTAATGCTGTATTAGGGCAGTAAAATTACCTTGGCACAGAGGTGGTCCTGATCTCATACACTGTGCAGCTCAGGAGGGCTGGGCAGCCAGCATGGAACATCTCCTGGTGTCCCTGGCTGCTGCTGCTCCAGCTCTTGAGGGCCTGGCTCTGGTGTCCCTGCAGGGCAGTGCTATGTGCCATATGGGTGTTGCCTTTATTTCCAAGCAGTGTGCTCTGGGCAGCACGTTACGGCTGATTTGTGCCAATCCCTGCTCAGGATATCTCTAGGTTTGTAGTCACAGCAGAGCAAACATTTCTTAGCCAGCAGTCTCACTGTCTAACCCACAATGGCCAGGTCAGTCTCCTTTCTCCTGAAATGCCTTGATACTGGAAAAATACTAAACCAGACCAATCTCCAATTCTGTAACTGTATGGCTGTCCTTTTGGAAAAATCCACCGCTCTTCTTGTGCTTTTCACTGATCACTATTTCTCCATCCAGCTCTGAAGGAGTCTCACTACACATTTCCAAGAGAGCATGCAGAACATCTGGTGGCTGGCTAAGGCAGTACACATTCGGAAATCAAAAGAGAACAGTTGCAAGCGCACTTTAAGCCTGTACATTTAAAGCTGAAGGCCTCGAAAATAACATAATGAAGGGGGGCGGGGAGGAGAGGAGGGGCAGAGAGATGGAAAGAGCCGGTTTGTTGAACACATGCCTACTAAAGCTAAAACATCAATGAAACAATACCATGGAGGATTATACGTAACATCAGTCAGTTCAGGGATCTTATGGCACCTGTGGTTTATAAACAGCTTTAGCAACGAGTATTTCAAAACATAGTTCACAGTTTTAAGAAGATCTGTGCTGATTTAAAAACTAGATTCTATATCATTTGAATGTCACCTTTTGTATATGATATCTATTTGGAAAAAAAATATTTACACTAACTTCTATGGCTGATTTGTTAGATTATTTTGAAAGAAACATTCCTAAGTTACACTTTAGCCCTAAATTAGAGAATTTTATTATTAATATTAATTATATTATTATAATTATTATTTTAGTACATTTTGTATAAGCCTTAATTTAAAGACTTGCAAACAAATTGCAAAAGATAGTCTGGTACTTTGTTTTTTGGGCTACTAGATATATACACTCAGGAGTATTATTATTCAGTGTTAAATGCATAATTGTCGCTTTTTATTTCATCTGTGGAAAAAAATGTACAGTGTATAGTAAACCAATCTACTAAAATCTCAAAGTATTCAGAAATCAAATTTCTATCTATAAACAGTATTGTCATTGTAAACTGAACAGGTTCAATATCATGTGCAAAGGGTTCACGTGAGTTATTAATACCACTGTCCTGTGTAACAGCAGTACGTACGTCAGTCTGTTTGCTTCACCAGTAATGAGCCATGTTACAGAAGATGTAGCTAATATAAGTTAGCTTTAAACAGAAGTCTTGTTGTCAAAAACACACATCTACAAACTACAACTCTTAGAACAAAAGTACTGTGCTACAGTCCTCAGAACTTAGTTATGTGATTTTTTTGTCAAGAGACGCTGCACCTCTTGGTTCCATTCTTCTGTGAAGTTTGCAGCTGAGTTTTCTTCATCGTCTGTCCGAAAGCAGCTCTCCTCATCATCAGTTCTTACGTAGCTTTCATTGTCTGTCTGACTGCAGCTTCCCTGTTGAGAGATGTTTTGGGAAGGTTTTTAAAGAGTGCAGGTTTAAGATGCTGCACCCACACAGGCAGAGCAAGTAAAGCCTCTGACTGCTGCTTTATTGAGAGAGAAAAGGAGGAGCTGGCCAGTTCCTGTGGTTACCCCTTAAGCAGTTAAGAAAGGGAAAAAGCCATCCTACCTAGGTGAGCCTAGGTATTTGAGCTGTAAACAGGAACTTACAGGGTATGGAGGAAGTTGGAAACTTTCCTTGCCGTGGGCAAGAAGACTGTTACCTGCTCTGCTGAGGGACCCTGGGGTTACTCAGTCTGCACTGACACAGATTTGCAGTGTTCCCATTTTCCCCTTCCATTTTACCCTTCTGGGTTGCCCTATAAATAGCCTGTTGGCAGCAAACCCATGGATTATTCCCCCTGAGCACAGTGTTCAGCCACCTGATTAACAGCCCCTCACCATCATGAGCATCCCCTCACATATTAATGTCTTGCCCTGGGTATGTTTTACTGTGTCTAAAGAAACCTGTAGTTACTTAAAAGGATGATTTATGATAGCTCATAAACAGCCTAGTCCACTGGTGCACCAGTTTCTCCTGGTGCTCCTCCATACCCTGAAGTATTAGTGAGCACCTTAAATTCCTATAGAGGAGTCATCAAAGTGTTAGTTGGTAATGGAAAATTCATGATAGATTACTGCTGCTCTTTCTTAGAACTGTCAGGATCTACAGTCAGGTAATACTGCAAACTTCTAGTTTTGGCACATTTATTGTAAGGACACTGTTTACACACTTGACTCCTCCAGAGTTAAGGAGCTCATCCCTTTTTCTCTTGAACTACCTCAGAGAGAAAACCAATCTGCATTGCATGAGATATGGTAATAACAGTGTAATACCACACCCTACTGACATGAATTCTTTTCTACTCATTTCAGGCATAAAGCTGGTCTACAAGATGGGAGATGAAATGCAAATTACTTCAGCAAAAATAGTTAAATCAAATGTGATGAATAAGAAAAGTCAGGTGCTTGCTGCTTTTCCTTCCTGACACCACAAACAATTCCATCCCATTCCCTAATACCTAAGAATGCCAAATGGCATGATGAACTTAATTTAGTGTCTCCTTGTGTCAGGCAGTTACAAAAGACAGGCATTAACATTTTGTTGATAAAAAGAAAGGAAACCTGCACTGCAAGTCTAATGAGAGTTCCATAAAAAATGTCTGAGGTACATCTTAAATGATATATTTTAAAAATCAGACATGCATCTGCACTGCTTAAGTCTGCAAACTCACTTGGAAATCTTAGTAAAGGAACATTTTGCTCTTCACAATTCAGCCAAAAAATGAAAATGAAAGACATGGAAGAGGTCAGTTCAAAGCTGCCCAAGACTGATTTTTACTGAATCAATTTCAGGGTTATGTAAATCATAGAATCATTTAGGTTGGAAAAGACCTCTGAGATCACTGAGTCCAACCATTAACCCAGGTCTCCCATGTTCACCACTGAACCACGTCCCCACGTGCCACATCCACCTGACTTTTAAATACCTCCACGGATAGCGACTCAGCAACCACTTCCCTGAGCAGCCTGTTCCAGTGCTTGGCAACTCTGTCAGTGACAAAATTTTTCCTAATATCCAAAAATATAGGAACATCTTATATTTCTTGACAGTATCATTATAAACCACAACAGTAAAATAAGAGGGACTTGTGAAACATGGGATGCATTAAGATGCATTGACAGTAATGCTAAGTATTTGGGTTTGCTTCAAATTTTCTGGATAAATTACTTCTCTTTGGTGGAGTGTGGGAAGGGTTATTCTAAATTCTCTCAAGGATTTTCTCTATTCCACAGCCAGAACTGGGATAGAGAGATTTTCGTACAGGAAATAATGAGCACTAATGAACCTCAGAGCTTTAAATTCATTGCAACATTTTAGAAGTACCAAAATTAATTCCAAGTCAAGATTCATATGATTTGTCATGATAAAATCGTTTCTTGACCTTTTCTGTAACTGAATCCACAGGTTCTTTTCAGTTACTTATCATTCAGTGATTTTTCAAAAAACACCCCTATCACTTGTGTAATTTTAGAACTGAATTCACTAAACTAAAGCTGCTTTTCCCCATTAATGTGGTCACAGTTCTTTTACAGCCTTTTTTACACCTACATCCTAAGAAGAGGAGGACTTAAGGAGAAAAATGAAGAGGAAAACCTAAACATAACTGAGTGAATATAGCAGACATTTTTGAAAATTACTGTGCTGCCAGCCTCCTGTTATTTTTCAAATGGAATGGTCCCAATAATGCTGTTTTTTATGTATTTGTTCAGGAAAAAACAAAAAGAGGTGCTGAATCATTTGGTTGTGCTAGTAGAACATGACTTCTACGTCGTATATGACCATACGTATATGACTAGCTCATTTATAGCCTGTATCCTTCTTCTTCACTGCTGCATCACTGGCTTAGGAGGAAGAGGCTGAAGAAACTGGGCTTGGGGCAGAAATGTCAAGGGAGGATCAGTTAACAGCTATTTGAGGGGGATATACAGGGCTAACAAAGCAAAAATCTTCTTGGCACTGGTGAAGAACAGAAAAAAGACAAAGGCATTTTGGGAGGTTCAGCTTGGATATGAGGACAAAATAAAAGCTACTGGTGAAATTTCTATCTGTGCAAGTTTTAATCTTTGCTAGAGAAAGTCATGGCTGACATGGTGTTGGAGCATCAGGTGGGAGACTGGACCAAATTGGCTTCTGAGGGTCCAGTCAACCAACACACTCAACTCAACTCCTCTGTGATCTCCTGAGCTCCTGGCATGAAGTCTGTGCAAGGAACGAACTGGAATGTGTGAGCTGCTCTGAGTAGTAGCATTTAGGGCCCTAGAGCTGAAGAGAGGCCAGGGCACAGCTGGGAAATGTGACCTCAGGCTGTGGACACAGCAAATATGGCACTCACATGTCCATCAGCTGAGGGCTAGTAACCTGACTTGGGCTCTGGGCTGATCCTGCGTCACATCTTTCCCAAACAGTAAATGGTGAAGTCCGTATTGCAAAGGACTGAAAAATGTCAACAGCCAGTAAACGGTATGCTAGATTTAAAATCTTCCCTTCCCCCAAAAAAACATGGATGCAGGGCAATTGTGTCTTCACAGCACTTCACACAATTCATCTGTGTTGGCTTAGCCAACACCAAGCCCTTCTCACAGCGGCACACTGGGTGGACTGGACTGACCACACCATCTCTCTCCCAGCAGAGATACTCCTAATCTCTGCTGGTAAACATGAAAGCAGAGTTTGAAAACAAACAAAAAAAAAAAAAAGCAAGAGATGAGAAAAATATGGAAGTGTTACTCAGTAAGATTTCTGTCTTGGAAAAACAGTCAAGTTGAATATATAGTATTTTTTTAAGAATGCATTAATATAAAAATTGTGGGGTTTGTGTTTGAAAAAAATTCCACCTGTTTCAATACAAACCATTGAGGCACTTTTGCAGTGGAAAATGTCACCCACAGCCACCCAAAGCCCCAGATCTCACCACAGGACATTGTTATAAGGTTTTGAGTCAGTGAGAGGGTTTGGAGTCGGAATGGATCTGAGTCTTTACCTGAAATTACTACATTTTGACTGAGAGAGAGAAAATCACTGTTAAAAAACTGAGAACAAAACTTCTAATAAAGACTCCTCCCTGTACTCCCTCTCAGTGGATGCTTTATGTCTGATTTGTATTAGCTCTTCACACCTTCTTTTCTGTTATAATAAAGCATATAAATGAATTAGGCACGACCAACTCAAATGTGTGCCAGCATTAAGAAAGAATAGCTTTAGAAAGCTACGTGGGAACATGTCCACTGCACAAGTTGCCAGCAATTAATTGAAAATTACAATTTTTCAACTAGTTTCTGAAATGGAAGTTTCCTGTTCCCATTGGCTATCCTTGGCAAAAAAACAACTGCTATCAAGGGGATAGAGGCAAAATAACATCAAAGTCGCAGGTTCACCTGATGTAAAGATCTGCCTAGTGCCTGCTGAAAACAAGCTCAAATTCACTTTGTTCCTTTACTAAAAACAAACCAAGTACATTTAACATAAAAAGTAAACTGAAAACACGATTAAATTTTGTTTTATATATTACTGGAATCACTTGCTGTCTTGGGAATTTGTTATATTAGATGTTATTTCAAAATCAATTCAAGAAAACTGTACATAGCACTTTTAAAAATGCAAATAGATTGCAAAAAGCCCTAATCAAATGACACCAACCCCAGATGAATGAAATGAGGAAATGAACAAAACTCTGTGGCTGGCCATCAGCAGCAATATCACTCATATGCAGTCACAATAAACTAATTTCATTTCCCCTATCTTTTTTTTTTTTAAAAAAAAAAAAAGCACAAATGTAATACTGCTGGGAGATAAGAAAGTTTGTTGGCTTTCTACCTCATATGGCCATCTAGGGTCATATGGACTGTATTTGTATCATTATTGCCTGAATTTTAGCTTAGAAATAAAACTCTTCTTGCAGTTTCTAAGCTTCAAGCAAGAGCCCAGTGTAAACAGCAAAAGCACTTTAGGTACCATGACTGGTATGAACTATTTTGAAATTATTTTTCCAGTGCCATGAAACATAAGTACCAAATAAAGCACACAAGATATGACAGACTTCCATATTCACAAGAGAGTGAATATTGAGAAGACTAAGGCACACCACATGTAGATGTATTTATCATAATGTACCATAATACAGTTTGTTCTTATGCATGTACGTGAAATGCCAAACCCACCAGATTTGAATGTTAATTTCTGTACTGTTGGGCTTTTACAGCTGGTGGGAATATTACAGTCTTTGCTACTGGCTAAAGGGCTTCCCTGGGAGCCAAAAAGAATTTCACTATGAAACTCTTCTTTCTTTTTGACAGGATTTCAAAATGCTTGAAAAAGCATCCAGGAGATGAGATAGAAGTCTCAGACCTCTGCTAATTTGAGAGAGGATACACATTTTCAAGAAAGCCAGGCTGTACAGCAGTTTGTGTTTCCTCACATCACTACATTAATATTGCTTCCTAACAAAACCTTAAATGGAATTGCCTGAGTTTTATAATTCTAATGAAAAGGATTTTTTTCAACTTACTATTGAAAACTGTAATTAAATTCAGTTACATATAACATTTCCACTATATACATTTATATGCACACATTGTTGTTGAAAGACCTATTTTCTTTTTCCTGTGACCTCATCTACAACAGACAACTGCAACAAAACAAAATAAAAAAACTTATTTTGCTGGCTGTCAATGTTTAGGAAACTCTACACGGCTCATGTTTTTAACAAGGCTACTGGGAAAATGAATGTAACCTGAGGGGCAAAGTAGGAGAATTTTTATGAGCAGTTATTTGGTGTTTATAGCACTCTGGGTGTTGCGGTTTATTTGCTTTTCACATCCATTTATTCTGCTTTAGCTGCAAGAGACACTGCTTTGGAAATACCTACTAGCAGCTACTTTCACAAGGTATACACTTTAACAGCCAAATTTTACTGTCAGCAGAAGCTGCAAACCCCTTGAATCAGGGTCAAGTTTTACTATCAAAGTTGTCTTATAAATAAGGAGGTCTAGCATAAAACATGGCATACAAAATGTAACAGTATGAGTTCCTGCTAGAGTTGGCACAGGCTGGTTCACTGGTTTTGATTATCAGAGCAGGGGGTTATCTGAACGTGACCCTGCTCCCAAGTTGTGGTGTCCATTTGATCACTGACCTCTGTTTGCCTTTAGTTCTGGCTTTGAGGAAGAGGCTCAGTTTGCAGACCAGGCTCAGACCCCTATTCTGACTTCTCCTCCCTTTCTGGCCCCGTTACGCCATGGTTCAGCGTCTCAGTAGGATGGACAGCATTGTCTCACTGCCATCTCCACAGCAGGGCACTCTCCTAGGAAGTCAGCAATGCAGAGCTCACAGCTTCAGATGAGGCAAAAAGGAAATGTGTGGCCTCCCATTTCCTGGGCAAGTGTTCAGAATAACAGGCTACTTCATAAAAATAGACTTTGTCTGTCTTCCTGAAGAAAAACACAGTTGCTGAACTTGGCAACCTCAGTGCTGCGACTGCGAGGTTGGCATGTGTAAGGAACATGACCTGAATAGAGGACAGCAGGGAATTTATAGATCTTCTTACCATGTCTGACTTGCCAGACTCTAGCTAGTAGCTGAGTGCCTTGCACTTTGGATTGGGGCATTTTAAACTTCAACAACACGTCTGAAGACACCTCTGTGGTTAAGCAGCTGGTGGATTGTTCTCTTTAATATTTGCCTAACTTCTGTTTCACACACTAGAGTAGATGTTCTGATCTCACCAGAAATTATATATTTCAGTTATCCTAGCATTGACTGAAGCATTGAAAGGAATGAAACTCAGGTCTCCTGAAATGTAATCTGATTCCTTATCTTCTGGATAAGGTGTCTCTGTACTGGCTAATATATTTGTTGTCATCACCAGGCATGAAAAGCCCACGTTCTCACTCTGATGGTCAACAAAGGAAAAAGATAAGAAGGGTGGTAGCTTAATGGGAATCCTCAGGACTAGGAGCACACTTCAGTAAATTAGAACTGCTTGAGAGAGATTCCTAGGCATCCCCACACAGGTTAAAAGACGAAAGAAACAACATCCTTGCATATATTCAGATGGCTCAAGGTGCATGGCAACTGAAACACACATTATGAGGATTAATTCCAAACAGTCTTCTAAATTATAATAATACTTACTTGAGAGGAGAGAGAAGGATATTGCACTCAACTTTGCAAACTGACCTGTAGATAACAAAGGATAGAAAACAAGAAGATGACAAATTAAGCCCGTGAGCAGCCAGGCAGTGTATTATTCTGAAGAAAGCCATGCACAAGCCTAGAAATAAAGGGAGGAATTAGGGACCCAGAAAATAAAACCAATGAAAACTGTCTTACACAACACACCCAGCAAAAGACTGTAACAAGAACACAACTGGAAGCAGATGTTGGAGGATAAGCACTGTTAGCATTTAAACTTGTGCATAATATGTGTGGGTTTTTTTTCTGATATGGATACTTGTTATTTACAAAATGCTTCAAAAACAAAAAAGAGAGAAAGAAGCCTCCTTTGAGGTTCCCTCATTTCCCCATGTATCTTGGTTTTTTTTATTCATACTTTAATATTAATTTAGAGTTTAGCATGAAAATCTTGCTTGGAAACAAGGTGACATGAAATAACAAGAGTGGGTTTGGACCAAGCATTTTCCATGCTACAGGACATCTACATGTTTCTCTAAATGTGCAGCTTTTACACAAAGTGAGACATTTAATAACATAAAAAAGGTTACCAGATTGTTATCTGTAACCTTAGTATGGGTTCCTCCCCGCAGTTTTCAGCTGACAATTGCATTAGGACAGCTATAGCTTCCAGCTTTTTTTCACAATCCAGATGAATGCAGTGTACATGTGAGTACAGACAGTAAAATAGGTTGTAACAAATCCCAATGGTTTGATGCAAATAAGAATAGTTGACCTGGCCACTGTTCAACAGGATACCCTAAACAGAAATTTCCCAATTTTCCTTTGTTTTTGCAAGTAGGAAGTTCTGTCTTTATAGAATACTCAGTGGTATTAGTAGAAAAAGGAATAGAATAGCAAAACACCACAAATAAGCAGCAAATTGTAGAAAACAAACCACTGCCAAAGCACATGTCCCAGGATCGATACGTGACACTGTCAAACCAACTCCTAATGATCTTAGTAGTCCCTACTAACTTAATACCTTTTCTTGCTTCCTTTAAACCTGTTCTGTAATTGAAATGGCATCAGCCATACTGGGAAGGACTTCTCATGCTTTGGGTCTGTAGTTATCAACTAAAAATAGATTCCACTTACAAGTCACTACTGTCAAATCATTGCCTGATAGGAGCTGACAATCTCACAGACAGTAAAGCACATCATGAAATTTCTTTTGGACAAATACTGTTAAACAGAACTTGTCTAGAAGTTCTACTGTTCCTTCAGTAAATATATTTTTTGGGGAAAAAAAAAAAGCCTTTTTTTCCCCCTTCCATTGTTCCCCTGGTGGAAACAAATAATGTAAAACAGTGGGGAATAAACTTCACCTGGGTGTAGCCCTGGCTGACCTAAATTCAGAAGGAGTTTTATTCTGACATCGATAAGGAGAAGATTTCCTCTCCTTCTTCTGGGAATGTTGGTAGAGGACAGCAGAAAAGCTCTGTTTTGACTGAAGCAAGAGTAACACCCAGTGGCATTGACCTACATGTATAACTTTCACTGCCCTTATTTGTAGTGCACATGCATACTAACTTTTATGCATGTACAAAATCCCCTTGTAACTTGTGAAACTCATGAACACTGTTGCTCATGCCAACACTGTTGCACTTCCACACTGTAATCGAAATACAGACAAACTGGTCTATTATTCTTTTTGAAGAAAATGGATTTTTTACCAGCAAGAATAACACTTATTGTTTAATGCCTGACAGCTCTGACTATTGAGGCATCCCTTCTTTATAACTGACAATTACTTTTCTTTTTATCAGCAGTACCTGCTCATCCTGTTCAGAAGTTTAAAGGCTGTGATTTTTGCCATTTCCTATCTTGGATAAAGAATTCTGACAACCCCCCATGTCACCCGCTATTGCCTTTGTAGATAGGCTGTAACAATTCTGCTCCTTTCGTTGTGTCCTTAAAGACCTTTGCAATGAAATGACTTTTGGCAAGCTATAAAGGGCATGTAGCAGGTCTACAGAAACAAGAACAACAAAAAGATGCTCACATCAACCTCAAGACTACCTGCAATTTTGATAAGACTCAATGAAGTTCTACAAGACTAACACATCCTAGCAGCTTTACAGAAAAGAAGACCAAGAGAGCAGACAATCTTCATTCCATCACAAGCCTGTCAGTCCCAGATTATTGTCTCCAAAGTGACTGGCACTGGACACTAGATGAAAAGTACCAGAAAAAAAGGCTAGATTTTGTTAGCTCCCAGAAATCATCAGTTTAACAAATTCCTGCCCATAAAGTGATTTTGAATCTCATTTGTGTACATCTGATCTCTCAGAACCTGCCTAATCTGTTTTTTTTTTAGCCCATTTAATCTTTTGTTCTCTGTTCTGTAGGGGTGAGGTCCAAATTCAAACTGATCACCATGTGGGAAAAGAGTTATTTCTGCTCGGTTCAGCTCTGCTCCCAAATAACTGACCTAGGTTTGCCCTCCTACTGATACTATTACGAACTTTTTAAAAAGTAATGTATTTTATACTCAAATGATCCAAGTCAGAATAACTTAAAGGCTGGCAATAATCCATTACACCCAGCAGAAGTGCAGATCAAGACGCAGACATGGATATCTACAGAATTCCAGCTCCTCCCTGGCATATCTGCTTTACTCAGGTTCTTTAACACATGCCCTTTCAGAACTTCCTCAGGGAGGTGCTTAATAAGAAATCCCCAGGCTTCTCTGTACCAGATGCTTGTTGAATACTTGGTCCCCTGGGATAAAATTTGTTTCAGACCCTTTTCTGTACTTCCAAATTCTGACAATGACAATAACACACAGACTGCACTTTAGCTTCAGTTCACACTGCAGAAACGTTATGAATGGTTCTTGTTACTGGAGAAAATAATATCTGAAAACAGCAAGACAGCTTGACACTAACAGCCAGCATCTACAGTAGGGGAGAATTAGGTCTAAGTGACCTGGTGGGCAGGGGCAGAGAACAAGTTCAGAGGCAATTCTGTCACACCTGGAACCCTGCTAAGCTTATGGACTACCGTTGTGTGCCTCAGGCAGTGTGGTCTTCCTGGATATGTACAAAGGATAGATGCATGTGTGTCTGTTGAAGGGTGGCAGCAGTTTTTGGGATGTAGCTGCTCCGTTAACTCAGAAGAAATCATAGCCCAGAGCCCAGGACTGGTTAGATGGCACAGGGTGTCTACGGCGCACTGTTGTTTCTCACTTATGGAGAAATATGGGCAGCTGGAGTCCTTCTCCCACCTGGTATGCCTCATCCTGCAGCTTCTGCTTCAGGTACTCCTCCATTTTCAGTTCGTTCTCCAGCTGGCGGACAGAGTCATTCTCATAATTTTCATCATCTGCTCTGACATAGGGGTCTCCATCTTCTGTAACCCTAAAGACAATTATTAATAAATAGCCTCCTGAGTCGAATGACATTCAGAGTCAATAAAGCTTCCCTTTATTGTAAGCTATGAGGAGTGTGGGATACTTTTAGTTCAACCACATTCTCCACTGGCTAGTATTTTTCTGGCAGTGGAAAACACTTCTGATATTTCCCCTCTCCAGTGGTTTGGCATTGATGAAGTACACCAAAGGGCATATTCTGCTGAAGGCATTTTCCCTAAGGAAATGAGTAACAAAAGTTCTGAATAACTTGATACAAAGAGGTTGAACTATAAATAACTAGAAAGATGCCTGCTCTCTCTGAAAGGAAGATTCAGGTGCTAAAAATAAATGTTCGTTGATTGGTTGAGTTGATCAATGAAAAACATTCTGCCTTTTCCATTTAAAAACTTTTTTTTCCCAATGAGCTCCAATAGGTCCCTCAGTCTGGATAAGCAGGGAATAGGACTGCAGAGCATATTAGGGAGAACAACTGCGCAACAGCATCCACGCTGCCTGAGTGTACCAGGCTGGATGTGAGACAGCTCACTCCTGAGGGAATCCCAAATTCCGGCCTTTACAGAGCTCCCTACTATCTAACCATGAAGCAGTCCTCACCTGGATTTATGCTTTTTCTTTTTTTTGTAATCAAATAGTTGAGGGAAAATACTGCGTGCTGCACACTGTTTTCAAAAGAAAAAGAATGTGATTAAGAAGGCTGAGCAGGTACCCACATGTCACTGCGGATGGAGCCAGTGGCAGCAGCGCTGTGGATGTATCCCGGCTTCCGGGCATGGATCTGCGCGAGGAAAGCCTTTTCAGATGTTGGGGATGGAACCAGGTCATCAAAATGAGTCCGTCCAAATTCAGAATCCACATTGCTTTCCGTCTCGCTGCCCACTTCTGTGTAGGAAAAATTTCCATTTAAGTTTCACAAAAGTAAGTATTCTTGCCTATTTCTCTAAGAATTTTTCTGCCTTTCCAACTGAGAATGCAGTGAATAACAGTGTGTTATTCTGCATATATTGGTAAAGCTTATAGTTTTCTTCTTGTGGTGGGACCCAATATTGAAGCTTTTGCTTATCTCAGTTATTAGGTAGGATATTTTAATGAGAATACTACAGACTATATTTTACAATAGGTAGTATATGTTCTATACTGAATGATATTTCTAAAGAGTGAAATCCCACTCAACGTGAGTAACAAAGTTTTCACTATATCCCGCTGTAGCTCTACATCCATGGCTCTGGGAACTGCTGTGTTCCTGAAGCTGTTACATAGGGATTTTTTTTCTAAAAGCATAACAAGCTTTAAAGATACGTTACATTGCTTTTTTGTTGCTTTGTATCTTCCCACCTCCCATTTTTTTCAGAAATATGTGAAATGGCAAAGTGGTGACTATCCACCCTCACCAACCTCACTCACCAGAATTTAGTTCTTTTACCAAAGAAGACATGGTGTTGGTGATTGAATCCGCTGCCACCAGCAGATCATTTCTTAAGTTTCGTCTTGCACCTGAACGGACAAAGCACAGTGTTACTATTATTCACATGACATATGTTTTCCTCTTGAAGGCAGTTTTAACCCTGCTGAAAGCTGTCATTGTGATAATTCAGGGTATCAAAGTCCTTACGAAGGACACGTGCAGCAGAGTTCTCTGCAGAATGGCCTCATTTACTTATGCTGTATGCAAAAGCAGAAGCCTACCCTCACGCTTCATTTAATCACAATGCCAGATATCTGGAGATTATTCATTGCCATCAAGCTTGCATTTGTGTGGTGACACCAGCAGACCAGGCCTGGAAGATTAAATCCAGCATGAACTCATTTACAGTGCCTGTGGGGGAGGAGGGAAGAAATGAAGCGTTTTCTGTAAGTTCCCACAGCTCTGTTTAATGACACCATTATTGCCAGGTATTTGCCGGATAATTATGGCAAATGTTGAAGAAACACACTTGACCTCACCAAGACTATGTGGATTTCTCTTCTCCACTCCCTTTCAGCCTCTCCTCTAACTCTAGGACTTTCTTGTATATTTTATAATTTACTGTCTCTCTTTCCACCCCCTCCTTTTTTTTTTTTTTTTAATAAAGGAAGTGCTATTGCCTCTCTAAACAGCCCCAGGCTGCTTTTAAACTCTTTCTAATAAATGCATCTAGAAGTGCTTCCCTGCTGAACCTGGCAATATTCCATTAACCATCAATCATGAAAGATTCTTGTGAGCTGCATGAAATACTCCTTCCTTAGGAGGGGTCTGTGGGTAATGCATGCTTAACTCCCCCAAATCCCAAACATAGATACTATTGTAGCTGAATAATCAATATATCCCACAGAACCTCTAGTCTTCCAAACAGAATTATTTACAGGAATTGGCAGGATTTGGCTGCTGTAAATTTTTCAAAACTGTCTGAATGCAAAACAATACATTTTAAAAAGTTCCTCAAATCCTAAGGAGTTTTTTTTTTAATATATCCATTAGCAAATGATTACTGGAATGTAAATTATAGTAGTTAGTTTCTCTTTGATAAACACACAGCCAGCCACTCCCTCTCTAAAGTCTTCTCACTTTTGTAACTCCGAACTATTGAAAACACTATGCAAGGGAAACAGAAACAACGAAGAGAACTTGTCCTTTAACCATGGCTTGTCTGCATTATGTATATACAGGCAGATCTCTGTTGGTGCAGCAGAGAATGAAGCCGTAAAATCTCAGCCCAACCCCCCTCACAAAGTCGTATGTCAAGATGTGACAGAAAGGCTGGCTTCAAGTTCTTGGGGTTTGACTTTCCCATCTAGAGAATATAGTAAATAATGACATAAAGCTACATATTTATCAAACGCAGCAGTTTTAAAATGTGATCACATAACTTTTTATACTGCTTGTTAACTTGACCAGAACACATTTATACACTTAAAATGCATTTGCCTGAGGCAGCCTCAGTATTGTTTATGGATATTTTATTGTGTCCACTATATTATTTCTATTACTCTTAACTCTGGAAGAAAGCGTCCCATAACAGCAAAGGGGTTATTAGCAGTTTATATTTTTGCCTGTCTCATTTTTTTTTTCACAGCAGAAAAAAAAAAACATCTTTTCTGTTTCATTTTCCATAGAAAATGAGATCAGCAGCAACCTATTATATTGGGACTAGGAATTATGCCTCTGTTCTATACATGAATTGACTAGCACTTTAGGAGAAAGTTCTTGATTGCATTACAGATTCAGCCTTCTCCTAAGATACATACAAAGACACAATTCCCATGGAAATCAAGGGGAAGGGTGCATGAGAGGATGATCTGGGCTCTCGGGAACAAACATGCTTCCACTGTAGCAGAGGAACTTCAGAGCTTACACTTAAACTTACATTTAATTCGTACTAGGGAAAGAGGGAAAAAAATTATTCAAATCAGAATTGCAGTTACGTAAATATTTCAGGAGAGAGCAGACTCTTCAGTATTCGATATAATAATTTAATTTGTGGCCTTAGAAATTCAAAACAGTTTAAAATTTATTGTTACTTGACAAAAGAGTGGGAAGGGGGATGGCAGTTTCCTGGAAATGCAAAGAAAGGGTTCACCTAGACTTCTTCAGACTCTATTCCTGTCCAGTCTAGTTAGACCTTTCTCAGAGGCTCAAAGCAAAAAGACAAGCGACAAGAATCACAAGTTACATCATGGATGTTCCAATCAGATACAAGGACAAGAAATTTACACAGTAAACACGATCAAACACTGGAACATAGACTGTGGAAAATGTGTGCCTGGAGCCATCTAGAACTCTACTGGTAAAGATCCTGAATGGTCTGATCTCACTTTGAAGCCCTTTTACTTGGAGCAGAAGGGCACACTGACTTACAAAAGCCCTTTCCTCCTGAACTAATTCTATGATTGTATCATCTATTTCTAGCAAAGTCTTTACTTAAAACCAAACACACTGACAATGCCTTGCTGAGGTCAATAGCAATTCTTCTGGTGAACAGAGCATTGATAATCGCTTTGACCATCTTGATCAAAATTCCCACTTACCATAAAATCCATTAACTGGCATCATTGTCCAGTTTTTGCTTACCTGATCACCAAGGTCTGATGGCTGACAAAGTTGATTTTCAATGGCAAAACCCAGTTGTTGCAAATATTTTTTGTTTTGTTTTGTTTCACTGCATGCAACTCTCAAGCTCAAGTTCATTCAGTCAGTAACCACAAGAAATAATGATTCTTCAGTCTCTGGGTACCTCAGACAAGCTATGAGACCTACTTTGTGCAAAGGCTTCCTGCACGTCTCCTCCCACTCCGGTCAGAGAGTCCTGAGGCGCGTGGGTTGGGGTGGAGCAGGCAGAGGCAGACCTGATGGGCATTGGAATAGGTCGACTGATCGTGTGGCTGGGTGAGGAACGTGGGGACCCTGCCCCTTGGGTCTGCAAAACAATCACAAGGGGTTAAACAGGTCTTTGCAGGAGTCTGCCTGCTGTCCTTGTCACCCATCCCTCAGCTTTAAGGCATCATGCTGTTTGTAGATCAGTTGGGTAATGTTAATTGTGCTAGAAGAAATATACCACAGTCAGTTGTTAGTGGACAGCAGTGCTTCTGTGTAGAAAAAGAGTAAGTACGAAAATATGAGTCAAGATCTGACTTCCTTTAAGCATGGGAAAATGTCAGGCAGCTAAATTAAAAGAAAATCCAAGTTAATAAACACCACACTATAGAACTCTCTGCCCTCTTCCCTCTCTCACCCTCCCTGTTCACATGAATGCCTGATAAAGCATAACCCATTCTGGCTGTGAGAAGGGAAAAGATGCTGGCACCAGCATAGCTTTCAGCCTGGCCAAGGGATTGAAACAGCCCCTTTCATCAGATCAGAGCTGATCACAGCCCTGCCTTCTGCCTCCCTGCAGGACAAGTTCATGGTACATGCGATCTCTCAGTCACATAAAGTCTGACACTCGCCATAAACAATACAACTTTCTGCTTTTTATTTGGAGCTAGAGAACTATTTGAGCTGCTATTAAATCATACACTATTAAATTATTTTCTCTACAGGATATACTCAGGCGCTCCCAAAAAACTGTGGGGATAGGGCAATATAAATTCCTTCTATGGGTTCAGCTGCTGGAAGTGAAGATGTTTTAACACCAGTCACATAAATGTCATGCTGTTAGCACCTCACAGTTAGGATCACTTAGCTGAAATTCAAGAAGACTTTACAGAATACTAATTTTTACTAATGCAGCTGGGTGAGTGAGTGATACCAAGAGACATGGTATTCCTCTTGTCCACTGATTCAAATCCCTGGGAATGTTTATCCACATAAGGAAGAACAAATGCTGGAGCCCACACCAAACTGCACATGGCTTTTGACTGAAAACCTGTGTTTAGTAGATGCCAAAGATGGAAGTGGCTTGAGTGCTATTAAAGGGGAATTGTAACACAAGCCCTTGGTTGTTTACAATCAAAAGTGACCTGAGGGCTGGTATTTACCCCATTTATTTTGAGAATTCAGGAGGATTTCTTAATTCTTCCCATGGTGTTTATTTTGACTCCTGTATTGGTTGCCACTGCAGCCCTGATATGGTTTGGCAAATATGTTCCAAAAAGACAAAGAGCAGTCCATTGCAGGATGAGTGAAGCGTTGCCCTTGAGATTTTTATAAATTCCTGCCCTGAACCATAAATAATGTATCAGAATACTAGCCTATTTGTTCTTTTCTCCTATCACCCCTTTCTAAGAGACATTATCCCCAGAAAGACATCAAGGGCAAATTAGGTTTATGAGGAATAAGCACATTACTGATGGAAGGATGGAGGATTTAATACTTATAATTTCTTTAATGATCGGTTTTAGAACATTTAAATGATGGATGAAAGGCAAGCCAAATATATAAAGGCCAGATGCTCTCCTGTTTCTGGAATCATCTGTACCAGCTCTGGCACAAATGCAGATCTCTAGCCCTACAGAACCAGGGCACAGAGCAACCTGGGTATGTTCCAAGGTCCTTGGAGGTCACACCCCCTGCACATCCGGCAGGGCTCTAGGGATCTACAGTTTTCTCCTTTTATGCCCCAATGGAGCATATTCATCCTCAGTGAAATTTACAAAAGAATTTTTGGTTTCCAGCTCCCTGAAAGAGGAGTGCCCTTTTTCACGTGCCTTTTTTTTCCTTAGCTCTCTTTTGCCTTTGATCTCAGTTCTGGGGAACACCAACAGCAGTGGGAACTTTCAGAGAAGATGAGGAAGAAAAAAAAAGAACAAAATTTGCTTCCTACAGTCAAGTAACATTCAGGAATGAATTTCAGGATAGGCATTTTATTTACTAAAAATAACAGATGCCTGCCAGTACTTCTGAGCTGGAATTTTCCCACAAGAGAAATGCAAAAGCTGCTGCATACCCAGTGCTTGTCCTGTGTCTGCTTTGCAGTTATGACTGAGATCTTGTGTTTATGATAAATGGTGTTCTCTCATCTGTAACTTTTGCTGCTGGAACAAAGTGTTAGGGAAGCACAGGGAGATTAAGCAATTGGAGTCCCTTGTCCAGGAAAAAAACCTCCTCACTTTTTATACTATTTGGGCAGTATCAGACAGAACTGATGAAGAGCAAGTTGAAACATTAGGGAATGCCTGGTTTCAGAGAGGTCAACTCTAAATATATTTTACTGATCTAGATCCACCTCAGCCCAAGTTTGTGCAAATGAAGCGCAATTAGGATTGTATTCCTGCTTAGTGGTTACGGGGAGAAATGTGGTTCTCAAAGGCTAGAGGTAACGGTCTGAAATCTGCTATGACAGTCAGTAGCAACTTCTTGGTAGGCTCAAAAGAGAAATGGAGCACTGAATTCATCCTAAAACTTGGCAGCTCCACCAGCTGAGAACTAAGGCATGCTGAAAGGGGAGCTACCACAGCCACCGTGGGTATTTGCGTGGCTTCAGCTTTTGTGTTGTACTTGGCTGCAGCTATCCACATCCTCATGCCTTTTAGGAAAACTTTCATGTATTTTATTTTATTCACCATCCCTAGTCAAACTACTATGGCTTTTAAGTTAATTATTGCCAGACAGGAAAGGTTTTCCCACTACCAAGTGTCACACATGCTTAGGATAAAATGCTTGAAATGAAAACTGGCTTCACAGGAGCTTTAGCCCATTGCTCCCTCTGCCGGGACTGAACTGGGATAACATATGGGGAAAGCCCATCTCACAGCCTCATCAAATGACAGGGATGTGAAGAACTCATTATCCTTTCTCAAGGAAAGGCAGCAGAGAAATAGATAGCTTATAACCATTAGAGGAATTGCCAGGCTGCTCATTCCGATTGAATTCCTCCAGAAATTAATTTAATCCTGTTTCTCTCAACAGATCATGAAATGGCATGGCATAATGAGGATCATTAAATGGAAATGGTGAGAGTAATTCTTTAGCATCATCACCTGGTATTCAGTGAGGCTATTACTCTCAGAAGAAAAAAAATATCATAAAAATATCCCGTAACAGCCTGAAAATGTGCTTTCACTTAACTGGCCAGCGAACATTTTATACGATCAGGAAACTCCTGCTGCACTGGAAAGTTCTCTTTTGCGAATGGAATATCTCTTAATACTGCAGAATCAAAAAAGACAACCTTTACATGGAGGTGATGTTTGGTCAGCCTTATTTTTTTGTGTGTAGATTGATGCTCTACAAAAATTAGCCAGTTTTAGCTTCATGAAGGTGAGCATTACCTACAAACTCTGCACTCTTTACCATAGACAGAACAAACCAGAGTTGTGACTGTACTTTTGCTGATGAAAGCAAGAGGAAGTGTGTTTTGTTAGAATGAAACATTTTTATTGAACTCATAAATCAAACTGCCATCTGAAAAGTGCCTTTTTTAAAAAGCCTAATATATTTCCAAGATCCATTACAAAACTAATAAGCTCCAAAACAAATCTTTTAAAATTTACTATTAGTAATGTAGATGCTTGTTCTTTTTGATTTAGGTTGCAGAAACCACTTATTCTCCTGAAGACTCAAGGGAATGTTAGCATTAGTGCTTGACTTTTAAAGATGTGCACGCTATGCCCTGACTTTTCCTGGGTAAAATGGGACTTCAAACTATTTGCCCTGGTCTGATTTAACCTTAGTTACGTTTTTCTTGAAGTTCCAAATTTCTCATTACATCTTCAAAATGTTATGTATGGTATAAATGTTCTTTAATGCATATTCTAGGCTGGTTTCACCACTTTTACCACGTAAGGTAAAAACCTCACATGTTTTTACTTAGAGGAGTGAGAAAAAGATCAAGATTCCTTGTAGTCATGACTCACTTTCTAGAGGACTAAGATATTCAGCTGTGAAAACTGCTCCAAGATATTTGAAAATAACGTGGGAAAAAATTGCAAAATATTAATTTTGATCAAAAGAACACACACACTTCTCAAGCAGAGGAAGTAAAAGAAATCACAGGAACACAATCACATTTAGGAGTTAGTGAGGCCTGTAATAAGGAGGTAACTTACTACCTGTTTCAATTCTTCTTCCTAAAGAAAAAGAGGATCAGCACATGAGATCAGCTGGGATTTAAGTAAAGTACAGAAAACAAATCCAAGTTTGGAGTACAGGGTTAAAGGTACAAAGATAGTTGAAGGTGTGTGACTAGGTTAAGGTCCCACCTCCACACACTTTGAAACACCATAACAGTGCAAAGCATGCAGAAAGCTGCTATCATTTCCTACCCCAAACTGTCTTTGTCCAGGCAGCTCACTGACATAAGTGAGCAGCCCTCACTGCTAGTTGTAGCACTGCAGCATTTCATAGGTAGAGCAAAAATTTCCTGCCTGATCCAGCTCCCAAAAATATACTGGCTACTAGGTGGGCTCCACTGCTGAGGCGCCACCAATTCCTGCATTATGGATGCAGAAACCTGTGTCTGAGAAGATGCAAGTGACATAAGGGGTCAAACTCATCCTTTAATGCAAAATACATGTTGTCAAATGGACTTCAGTGAAATTCCTTCTGCTTTTATCAGAGCCACATATAACCCAAGTTGTGCTGAATTTCCATGCGCTCATCTGATCTGGCATGGCCAACAACAAAACAGACTCCTGCACTATTCAGAGCTCTTTCTTCCCATGTGAATTTCTGGCATCACCTGTCCTGAGGTACATCAGGTAAAATAGGGCTGGACTCCGCAAATAAAGACACATTTTTCATCTTACCCTAGTCTTTAAAAATGCACATGCTTTTTGATATCTTCATTTGTAACTGAGATCCTTTGTTGAGGCATGTTTTATCTGTTCAACAAGGGTGTGTTTCTGTTTTTCTGAAAATGAACAAGGGTTGTAGGGGCAGCACCTCCAAGGCAAGAGAGTTAGACTGGGTTGTCAAATGGCACATCTGACAGAACCAGCAAATGAATGGGCAAAGTTAAAGGAACTAGCAAAGCGATTCTAGAGAGTCAGCTGGAGTAGGTAACAGTGTACAGTGCTGAGGTTTTTTTCTCATAGCTTCTTCATAGCTTTCTCATATATAACATATATTTTTTTTCTTTTCTTATTCTTACTCCACTTAGCAGTAAATGACAATGATGATGCAGTGTTGCTACAGGAACAACATTATCTGAGCATCATTTGAAACCCCTGAATTGACAGACTGAGGCAAAAAATAAAAAAGGAGGGAAACAAAGCCAAATTTTGCGGGTAGAAACAGTCAAGTTCTGCAGAATTCTGGGGTTGCATCTCCTCCCTCTCCTCTCCTGCTTCATTCTGTCTGTTGTCCTTGGTAGTATCAGGTGGAGCTCCTTACCTTTAGCAGTTTCATGAGGCCTTCTAACTGAACCATAAGCTCCCTCCGGCTTTCCTGGAGAGCAGACATCCTCTGTTCCAGCTCATCCTTCCGCTGTCTGAGAAACAAGCAGATCTGATCAGAGCTCACACTCACAGTATCAGCAGCTTCTAAATGCATCATTTTTCCAGGCCTGCTATGAGATACATGCCTGTAGACTACAGGAAAGCAAACACACCGTATGAATTCAGCACAGTGCTTAGAAACAGGGCTACACGAAGGCTAGTGAGTTCCCCCATACCGACAATCCCTCGTGGGACTGAATTAGGGAAAAGACAGACACTGACACAGACACTTCTTCAAAGAACAAATGAGGTTCAAACAAATTTGTGTTATATTCCCCTGAGGAAATGCAGACAATTTCTGTCTTTGGAACTCTCTAGTCAATAACCTCACTAGCTGCCAGGCGAAATTAAAGCTGTGCCCTAAAGGACAGGAAATTACAGCAGGGGCACTGAACACAGTGAGATATGAAAGAAGTTAAGAGATTTCAGAAATTCAGACAGAAAACTGCTTTTGTTTCTACTTTTTTCCTGAAAGCAAGAGAAAGCTATCACATAGCGCAGATATAACTGCTTGAAATCAGCTTTTTGGACTCGGAGTCCAGTGGTGGTCCTGTGACAGCACTTGCACATGTTCGATCACTAAACTATGTGAGAGGTCCCCACCTAAAACCAAAATAAAATTGTTTCCTCCTGGAAGCTATGAGGTAATTAACAACATTACTGTTAAAAAAGTATATATATTAGGGATATTTTATAGACTATTGTGTTGCAAATAACATAAAACCAGTATGTCGTTAGCCTTCTGCTACCTACAAAAACATAACATTTTAATCCTAAATGGGAAAGTACAGTAGCCAACAAAACTTAAGTACATTTCCTGTATTTAGGGAAATACAAAACCCTTCTATCTAAGTGAGCACCTGCTGATATAAGTAAGCAACGCTGATTTCTACAGGACTGCTCATGTGCGCTATCTCTCATCCGTATAATAGAATCAGATAGTAACGGTGCCAGGTTGCATTCACTCTTCTGAAGGATTCATCTGTTTTCTGCTACAAAATGCCTGTGCTGGCTTTTCTTTTCTGGGCATGTAATGGTTGGAAACTCTGTGAACTGTACAAAGGCAACGGAATTTAAAAACTAACAAAAAAAATAAGGTCCGTGCAATTCAAAGAGGCAGGTCCTAGCACAGATCTCTGCTGGGTTTTAGGTTCATTCCAGGGGGAGAGATGATCTAGGATCTAAGCAGTGTGTGCCGTACAGACCGTTCCTCTGAAGTTTTTCTCTGCTGTACTCCAGAGCAACTTCTTGGAAGTAATGGGTTTTCCAAGTACTGGTAATAGGAAGGAATGCTGTGTTCAGAATCTCATTTCAGTGACTCTGCAACTCTATAACAGCTAGTGAAAGATGCCGGGAGAGGTTCCCACAACATAATTTACAGATTCCTGCAATTCTTAAGACAATGTGAACTAAATTGCCCTACTGCCCTAAGTGCATCAAGCCTGAAAAATCTGTGAGGTAACAGACATAAATCAGGGCTACTAGTCTGAGTCCTGCTGTTTTACACGTAAAAACAGCCTTGTTCCATCTTAGGTGTCTAAGAATTGGAGGTGGTGTCAAAATTCCCCAGTAAATAAAAAGTCAGACTTTTGCCTTTCAAATGGTGAACATTTAGAAGGCATGCAAAGCAGTTCAGACCCACAGATTAAAAGTTATTTTCTGACTATGACACTTCTATTAAATCAGAGAAGATGTAATTGAGGAACTCACCATCACTGCCCTAGGGACATCCCATGTCAGGAAATTAAAATATGTGTATCAAAATTGAAAAGAAGGAAAAAATTAAGTAGTCAGCCTGCTAACACTGCACAATCATTTTTTTTTTTAAGTATAATGAATTTTATTTATCAACTACATAGAAAGTTAATCTCCTAAACCTGCTGAAAATAGAGTTCAGCTTTGATGCACATGAGCTACCATATTGGTATATTTTATACAGTGTACATATTTTCATCACTGTCAGTTTTATGTCTCACAGAATGTCACTTGCCCGTAGATATCTAGAAGTAATTACATACTAAAATCGCTAATAGAAACAAAGAAGCTATTTTGTCTTCAGATTGGAAGGCAAACATAATTATTTGTGAATCGGAAAACTCCATAATAACACTATGAAGTATTTGTAAAGAAAAAAGATTAGCACAATTTCTCACAGTAATTTCCTTTGAAATGTATCAGACTACTAAAATGTTAGTTGTGCGAGGAGTGGCTAAGTGGCCAACAGTGTTCTTTAGTTGTCTCATGAGAGAACTGCTATGGGGGCAGAGCAAACTAGCATTGTTTCACTGGAAGGAAAGTGCTTACAACCCTATTCTCTATTCACATGAAGCATTTTGAATAGTTCTTATTGGATTCTCTGTCTGGCTCTCACAATATGAACTTCGGGACTTGCAGAGAGCCTATGGATTTGGGCCAATGACAACTGCATTTCTTCAATTCATGGCAATTAGTAAATCCACGTAGAGTATCATAATTAACATGCAGACACATTGATATCAATGATTTTAGCTTGAGTGGGATAACTGGAGAAATAATCCTCTAAAACTTCAGCTGCTGCAGATAATGCTACTCCTCACCTCCCGCATGATAAGGAGGATCATTCTGTAGCCTGTTTTTGCAGCATGAAGAGAACTGTCCTCTCCTTACAGTTCAACACTTGGGGGGGAATTTCCAAAAATTAACACCTAATTCTGGCTGCATTTTCATGTAGGTCTGTATTTTCTTTAGCATAAACTAAAGCCTTCTTAAAGGTGTTTGTTCTGACAGAACATTTGTCCCTGTATGATTAATGGCATTTGGCCGAGGCTTTGGGGACCTATTGCAAATGACCTAAGGCCCTTAACTCCACAAACACTAATGCACATGCTTAATTTAATGTAGATGTGTAATATGTGGGATTCCTCATGCATGCAGTTTAAAGCATAAGCTTAATTACTTCCAGGATAACAGGCTGCACCAAAAATGGAGAAAGAGTACACACAGGTTTACTTACTTTAAAAAGCCCCCAAAACCATAATCAAGGTTTGTCTCTTATTGAGGATAACTCTTTGGCTTGTGTCATGGCTGGAGGTTCTGTGGACTTACCTCAGCAGCCGGAGCTCTGCAAGGAGAGTGGGATTTTGTTGTGCCTTCTCTGGTGTGGGCTGAGATGCTTGCTCATGTTCAAGTCGCAGCCTCTGGATCTCCTGTAGGATTTCTCTTGGGGAGGAGAATAAGCAGAAGACTACAAGTCAGTAATTTTCCACCAAACCAGCTCACTGACCATCACAAGAGGAGAAAAAGTGTGACTGTATGTAGTTTTTTATCAATATAGATGTAGATAAAATGACTGGGCTGCAACCAACCAAAGAAGCTCTCAGCAATGGGAGACAGCTCTGGATGTTTTCTAAACAAACTCTTAAGATTTTGCCATAAAGGGAAATATTTCTTCATGACTCCCAAAAATCAGAGGTAGATACAAAACAGCTCTAAGCTTAACTGAATTGCTCCCTTCTAATTCTTCACCATGAACATTTCAAGCACTTCAGGAACTTAACAAAAATTAAAATAACCTTTCTGGCCCTTCTTGAGTATGAGAGAAAACATTTGGCACTTAAAAAAATACTTTTAGCGTAAGCAGAGATGTGAGAGCAGTCAACAACTAACAGAGAAGCACTTTAATAGGTCTTGTTACGACTGGCTTGTCAGCTCTGGAGTGCTGTCAAAAGGCTAATACAAAGCTTTACAGCAGAAGGTAGAAACCTTCGTGAATTTTGTCTCTTCTTCACAATGTGCTGGACAGCAGACGGTCAAGAGGCAGCCTTGAACTATGAAAGACAAATTGAGACTGGAGCTGGTGGTGCTCATTACACGGTGACAGAAGGCAGTGAAGAGTTTGGAATAGGAAACCATCTGGTCTGGGGCGGCCTCTATTTTACAGTCCAGCACTAAAAGCAGAGCTCTGCTGCCATACGTTTCATGGCATCAGGCAGTCTGATACCCAGGGCCTAATTCTCTGCTGTTGACAAATAGGCATCACTCCTTTTTGGGCCCGGCTGGCCTATTTCTCCTGGACACCGTCTCTCAGTCTCCATTGCATCTGTACCTCCTGTCTCATTTGATCAGCAGTCTAACTTGCTGCTAACCTTTCTGTAAATCTTTCCCAGGCAGACTGTGTTCTGGAGAGCTTTAATCATCTTTTTCCCAAATAAAAGCAGGGGAGCATAACATTACAAGCGTGACTGATCCTTTTATCATTTTATGTTATAGGGCTACAGAGGATCCGACTGAAAGTTAATCCGGTTTTGAAACAGGATAGGCTTTTTTTTTTTTAAACTCTTTACAAACAGCAGCTGCAAACATAAAGTATCAGTGATTATATCATGCCACTGAACAATATGCTTATGAAAACACAGGGTAACTATGGATTTCAAAGCCTTTGTCATATTGTGTGGATCTTTTTGTAGGGTGAGATGCATGTGCGTGTATAAGCACGTTGTATGGGTGTAGGTGGTAAAAAATGCTAACAAACAAACAAACAAACATATGGTACTGAACAAAACCAGGTACTTTGTGAATGCTTACCGGTTTTTATTTTCAAGCTCTGCAATCAGCTGCCTTTGTTGCTTGTTTGCATCAATGGTGAAGGAGATATCTGATGCCCCTCTCTGCTGACTCTGCTGCTGTTGTAAAACAGAGAAGGCTGCATTGAAAGAGGAATAGCCAGCATGCACCCATGAGTTCAACGCAGATCTGTTCTGTGAAATCTGCTTACAGAAAATGCAGTACCAGGCTTGCTTACACTAAAAAAAAAGAGCATCCGTGTTGTGCTCATGTCTGTATGGCTCCATTGCTAGTAAAAGCAGAGTAAGTGCTAGAGTAAATAAGACTAGTGTTTACGATCCTGTCATTCATTGCTTTTTCAAGGAGCTTCCTCTGAACCAGTCATAAAAGGCAACGGCGCTGCTGCAGGCAGTTGCTGTAATATGGCTCTTGATTTTGATGCTACAGACAAGAATGCACTGAAGCAAAAACCAGTGTCTGCCTCCAAAAAGAAGGGGATGTGTTTCCAGTGCAGTGATGTTTCACTCTCTTGAAACTACAGCTTTACACTCAGTTTGAAAGCTGTAGTCAGTTTTCAGACTGGCTGTGTGGCCCATCTGGCCAAGTATTCCTATACACTTTGATGATACTTCAGAAAGCCTCTTTCCCCAGTCCTTCAGGTACAGCAAAACCTTTTTCCCACTGATAAAATGAGGTGGGAATTAAACAATTTCTTACCAGACTAGGCAGTGCTCCAAAGCTTCATTGGACTATGCTCTCTTTTTGCATGTTCATTAACAATAACCAGTTACTGTTTTCCCTATTCTCACAGCTGTATTTCAGTATTGTATCAATGACAACACAGAACAACATAAAGTTTCACAGCTACCAAAGATATTCATTTATTTCTAACTCCAATCTGAAAGAATCAGACATTTAAAAATACTCTGCTGAGTTACTGCTGTGACATGAGTGTTCCTCACTGTAGAAAGCCCTGTGAAGTGTAACCCTGGAGCCCTACTTTATGTGATGCCAGGCATTTCCTTCTCTATGAGGTGGACCCTCAAAAAGGATAAAGATACATCTCAATAGCCTAACGAATCTGACAAAGGTTAGGACTGTCTGTGAGGAAAGGACAGTATGTTTTTCCTGGAACCACATACTACTTTTTCTGCTATGGATTCATGTTCCTATTAACACTTCAACCACAGGGAAGCAGAACAGTGCATAAAGGCAAAATGATACATGCTGGTGGATGTCATGACTGATACAGGGGGAATAGGGATCTTTACCCTGAATACACACTGTTATTAATAGATTTTGTTCCTTAAAAACCAGAATGACCATCAGTAAGGCTTTAAAAATTTCCACTGTGCTCCTATTGTGGTGCCACTCTTATGCTTGTGTCTGTTTTGTTCTCTTCTGTCTCTTTTGTTCAAAGAGCACAGATGAATGACAATGAGAAATTCAGTATTTTCCTTCATACCAGTTCTATTTATATTGTTTCCAAAGTTTTCCTCCATACTCAGGACACATGTTGTACACAACTGATTTCAACCAATTTTTACTCAGAGACGTTATTAAATCTTGTTCCCATAAAGGATTACTGTCCTTCAGAAACAGCACCATCACCTACAGGTTGCCTGAAATTTGAAACACCTCTGGAAAGGACTGATTTTGGCTTGGCTGGCAAGAAGAGAAGCTTCCCATGTAGCTGCAGGTAGTCTGAAATCTTTCCATGACAGACAGCTGTGCGGGGCAGCATATTCGTCTTCTCCTGGCATGAGCATTAATCAGTGCCTTTACACAAACTGTGGTGCCCACCTTCACCCTTTCAATTGACCCTGCAGTGTAAATCGCTGTGTGAAAATGGTTCTGGGCACTCTGTACAAGCTGCTTTTCACTTAACCATCGTTTATGGTCCCTTGTTCTACCAAATGGGCTGAGATGGAAAAAGAGTAACTCGGCTGACCTTATGTGTACCATTTAAGATCTTATATACTTTGATTAGGTTCCTGCTTCATTCTCTCTTGTTCCTGAATGCAGTTAGTGAGGTTTTAGCCTGTCATCACCTTCTATCTTGGGATACACAGAGCAGAATAATCATCGCTCTGAAATGAAAATGGGAGCCGGGGCTAATGCAGGGGGTCATTACAGTCATCCCACTGAAGAACAGTCTTTAAAATCCTTAGTACTTAGGGCCCTAGTGGCTGTGATATTTGAACTAGAGAGTAAAATGGATTCGCCACCCATTTTTCCACTGCAGTAAATCATTAACCTTTAACCAAACTAGTCCAGACAGTATTTTCTAGTCTTTCCTGAGTTCAAGATGTCAGATTCCTTTTGATGTAATTATTTAAATACCACTGCATTAGTATATAGATTATATGCATTACTATTTGGATTCTTTGGTTTAAATGGACTGCATTAAAGTGTTATTACTAAAGCATAAGAGCCTCTGATGAAAAGGACAAGGAAATATAATCCATTAATCATTAGACCGTCAGATGCAATTTTCCTGATCTTGCCAAGCCCCTAGAACATGTCAGAAGGAAAGTACCTTCCTTTAATTATAACACTTACTGATGAAGAAGTTTCTGCTGCCAGCCTTGCTGCATACCTGGCGATCAGCTTATGTTCTTCATCCAGGCGACTTGCGCTGTCGAGCACGCTGCTCAGGGTGGGGGGGAAGGAGGGAAGACATGTTTATACACTGTGAAAACAACCATTGCTCTCTCAAACCATCATCTCACAGCCCCTCGTTACAGAACTCAGAAGCAAAATGTCACCAAATTAAACAATGGCAGATGTTAATTGAGCGAAGGGGAGAAGAGGGAGGGTAATTTGCCTGTGAGGATCAGCTTTAGGCGCCACGCGGCACCTTCCCTTAGGGGGAAACAGCAGCAGTCTGCAAACCCTGGCCAAGGGAGTGCAAGATGCAACTTGCAGACTACTCTGCCCAAAAAGGGGGTGGGAGGCGGTTAGGACCACCAGTCAGCATTTATTTTATATCTCAGGTTTATCATATTGCCTGGAAGAGAGAGATTACTTTTTGGACGGTGGATTAGTGGGAACCTCAGTGTTTGTTGAGAAAAATTTTAGAAATGTTGTCAGATTTGCAACAGAAAATAGTATTTAGGACAGTTTTGCAGGGCACTTACCAAGGCCTCATGGAATCACTGTTTGGAATCACTCATCCAGGAATTTATAATCAGACTTTTTCTCTTATTATTGGTTTCTTGATATTTGGGAGTAAGATTTCAGAGAATTGCATGACTGATCAAAAAGTGTAAAAACTAAAAAGCAAACACCTGAATTGCTTTAAAATATGGCAACTTATATATCACCACTGATCCCAGACTTGGACTCACTCTAACTTGGAGACAACTCCTGCTGGCAGGATTCAGGAGTCTACTAGCACCAACTGTGATGGACTTCAGTTGCAGTTGCAGACCTCAATGGAGATTGGAGATCTCTAATCAAATCTCCAGTTCAGAAAGTGTAAGAAACTAAAGAGGAAATATACTGACTTCTCTTAAAATATTGCACCTTATTATTTTTTTCTCCCCCTAAGAATATAAAATGCAATATTTCTCTCAGCCTTTCCAGCTGTCCTTATTTTAAATGGACGCTATTATTTGGTTAGATGAGCAGGAAAAAGGTAATACAGTGAGTACCTTTACTATTTCTAAACATTTATAAGTTTGCAGAGAACCATCAAAACTACTGAACTGAGAAAACCAGAAATCTGAAGAGGACTTAGCTGACCCTGGATAATCCTGGGCTTTAGAATCCTATACTTCAATAATTCTAGTATGTAAAAGAGAAAAAAAATGAAGCCCCTAAGAAGAGGAGAGAAGAATGTTTTGCTGTGCAGAGTAGAAGACAGCTTGCAGACTGTCCCAGACAGAGGTAAGTTTGACCTCTTCTTATTCCTTGGCAACTGTATGATGGTTTTTTTGGCTGAAGGGAGACAGGCATGCACCTCCCTGTCCATGGGCTCTTCAGGCTATGCAATTGGTTGCTGGTGAAATGAACTTCATATTTCAAAAAAGTGTGCAAAACAAGAATTGCTCTGGGCATGGGATTTTATCCTGATTTGTTGCCAGAAATTGTATCTTGAACTTGAAAAGCCTTCCAGAGGAAACTTGTGCAAAAAGCTCTGCTTTTGAAGACCTGACATCTTTAGAAGGAAATATTTCTCCAAAATTTCTCAGTGAGTTCATGCCCCTGTGTACCTCAGGGAACTAAACGGGCATCTTTTGGTTAGCTTGATTAAATCCGCTGGGATTTAAATGTTATGTTTGAAAAACGGGTAGTGGTTGATACTCATTGATCATTAAACTAAACTTGGGTGTCATGTGGATTAGTTATGGCTTATTGATGTAAAAGAAAAGAGACATCATCTTTTTCTCATTCTGACAATGAACTGTGAGACCACAAACATGAAGTTTAGAAAAACAGTAAAGCTCTGAAAAGTGAGACACAGAGAGGTTCTGTGTAAGCAAAGCTTGTGCTGCAGACTGCACACAAGACTTCTGGAGGTAGATGGACACTGACTTTTTGGTTTTCATTGTTTTGTTATATATACAGCTTAATTTTATGCTTAGATTCTTTTGGGATAACCGATTTACTTTCTGAAAAGACCCAAGCTAAAGGTATTTTTCTAAATTTATATAGTTCTGCTTCTTACATACTCATGCTTACTGTACTGACAAGTCACGCAGACAAAGAAAGGTGCAAGCAACTCTTGCAGACACATAAAATTATGTAAACCAGGTAATAAGGGTTACTTTCATGACCGTTTATTAAATTTTTAATTTTACCATGATGACTAAAACACTGCCTCCTAACAGATGGTTGTAAAACCAGCAAGTGTTCAGCATCAATTCTCCTTTTTACAGTGACGTGCAGCCATATTATCCATCCTGGAAAAATGGAATATGGTTCCACTTGTTGGCATAACACAATCTGCACCATAGTTCTGAGATGTGAACTAAACCCTGAGACAATGGCTTCACCGAATGAACCAAGCCACTGCAGCTTTTTGATTCTTACTTGTATTTAATGTACTTGATATGTATTCATGCGTAGGTGGATGACATAAAATAAATGTAGCAGTGAGTCAAATCTGGTCTATGAATGCCACCAATCACTAGCCCCAAAGCTCTGTAAATTAAATTTCAATGTCTGAGATAAATTTAGTTCCAGAATAAACCTATTCTATGTGACCATTAAGCACAGAGATATGCACAGCAGCATTATGCTTGATGGACACAACTTTTATGTCTCAGAGTTCTGATTTGCCCTAATTCACTTCTGGTTTACTTCGGCAGCTTCATGGAAAATCAAGCAATGAAACAGTATGACAAACATACACACATTTAAATATTATGAATATGTATGCTGAATTTGGGACCCTCAAGAGAATGATTCAGGCAGCCTTTTGAAAGAAACTGAACATTTTGCACACAAATATCCTACTGCTTCTTCTTTTCTAAAAACATTAAACGCTTAGAACGCTGCTTCTCCAGTAGTGACCATTTCTTTAAAGACTTTACAATTGTTAGCAATAATTGGTCTGGCATATATCACTACTCAGATGTAGAGTGAATATCCAGTATTATCACCTGTACTGTAGGACTTCTATGGTCTAAGGGAGATCCATAAAAAATGGATCTCAAAGGAGGAAAAATAGGATAGCCTGTGAGCAAAGGAGTGACACTGAAGGATCTTTGCTATTTCTCAGGCTTTAGACGTGTCAAACCAGCCTGTTCTGCAGTGTGCAACCTGTAGTAGTTTATATAGATGTTCCCTGCTGATCCTAAAACTATGCCACCACTGCTTAGAAAACTCTCTTGTGAAATTTTTGCAATAGAGATACCAATGTGGTCTTCATGATGTGCTCTTATTCTACAAACCTTAGCTTAATAAATAAACAGAAAATACAGACAAAGGGTAGGTTTCCAAGCCCCATGGCTGTAAAAACAATAAAATACACACCAAATGTATTCTGAGGAATGTTTAACTGTCACACTTTCAAATTTGGCCAGGTTTTAAGGCACTTTAAACTGAGACACATCATTTGAGCCCTCTGCTATTGTTAATTTGCCATTTACTTTAGAATTACCAAGACTTTACCACCAAAATGTTAATTACAGTCAGCTATTGGGGTAAAATCATAAAAACTAACTCCATTCATGGGAACCAAATGTCTGTAGATTTCCTCTGTAGCAGCTGGTCTCTGAGTGTTTTTCCTCTTTTAAAGGAAGACTAGATGAACCCTCATAGCTACAGTTAGTTGCTGTGAATGCTCCCTTAATAAACATTTTAAAAAATTCCCTGGAGTAGCATGGCACTTTTATAGTACAGAAATAGGATCCACCACAGAACTACACAGTATAACACAGAAAACGCAAAAAATAGCTTTCTGTGGAACCAAAATAACCTCCTACTTTTAATACATCTGATCTTACTTTCTTCTGCACTTGAAAAGAAAAAGACTGAAATATGTGGAATTAATATTCAAAACTAGGCAAAGTCTCTAACTTACAAAAGTGAAAACTATTTGCAGTTAAAAGTACTTTTTTAGAATCAGACACTAAAGATGAACTAAATATCGAATATTGGTTTTACATATTAAACCAGACTTTACAATTAAACTATTCAAAACATCTGGCTAAGGCATACATTTTCTACCCATATAGTTACTATAATTAATGAATTAATTATTTTTCTTGTTACTTAATTTGCTCTGGAGTACTGGCTTCTAAAAAACCCTTAAGTAGCTTATTAGCGTGTGGTGGATGGAAAGGAAAACTTGTACTTTTAATGCAGTATCAAATAACTGCAGATTAAAAATAAAAATAAGCAGTTAAAAATTAATTAAATTAATTTTACACCTTCTCCCCCAACTCAGAATATAAGTACTAGCTGCATTTACAATGGAAAAAAAGTTATACTGGGCTATATTGGACTGATCATTAGCTACTATAAATTAGCTTGACTCAGTATCTAAAAAATACCAACCTCGTTTTGTTTTCAAATGTTACTATGTAGATCTTAGGGTAATTTTATGTATTACGCTCACAAGGTATTTCTGCAGGTTTTTCTTGCAGATAAAGGTCCAACTACAATCATTCCTCTTTTCATCTCTGGCTGCCAGAAGCACTTGAAAACATGTCATGGCACGTCTGGGTATGTACAAGTGGTATTTTGCAGACAGATTCAACTGCAGAGCTGGCTAGCTGCAGCCTCTCCTACATCATAAGCTACTTGATTATGGTTAAGTACAGGTTTTATTCAGGTTACCAAATCTTCTTAAGATGCAGGGCGAAATAAGTTGAACTCAGCACCATCCTAACACAATTGTGTGGGTTTTGAGCAAACTGCATCTTGCTGCTTCAGGGTTTGGGCAGGAGGAGTTCAGCTTTGCCTCGAGACTACGAGAGATGCAGCAGCTGTGCCTCCTGCAGAGGCCTCATCTACCTGTCCTGGAAACTGGCTTCACCCAGGAACTTCAGTATGGCAAGACTTTGCTCGTCTTTACCAAAATGCAATCATTCCATTTCTCTACCAGCAGTCTCTACCAACAAAGCAGCAAATGGCAATGCAGCATGGTCTGACACATGACTAAGACTGCTGTCCCTCTTAGTTATGTTTCTGTCAAAATCTAATTACACAAATAACTGAGATTGTTTCTCATCAGGATGCGGTGACTGCAGTGATTTAATGTCAGTAATCAGATGTTATGTACTATGCTTTGCATCAGCTCTTTAAATGATTAAGTCCATTATCACTCACTCTCCATTCATTCCTCAAAACCAACACATGTTAGGTTTTATGGCAGATGATTTGTATGTACATATTTGGGTACAAATGTACTGTGACTTGGTGAGGTTGGCTCAAAACCTTGAGGGAACAGGTCAGAATATACAGAATCAAATTTAGAGGAATGAAAACGGTAAATACAAGGCTAGGCACCCACAAAGAGATCTGGTGGACCTCACTGAAGATAAATAAATCACAGACATGGCATCCAAAATGCCATGCCTCACAAACCAGACTATCACAAAGAATTACCCTAAACCATGTCCATTCTTTGCTCGCCTCTTGAACAACCAGATCAAAACAAGTCACTTGTGTAGACATGGCCAGATTTTCTTCTCCCTGTCAAACTAGACCGAGTGGTAGTGCACTCTGTCCTTGATCACAGATGGGCAAGGACTGCTCTACACCCATATCCCCAACAGCTTGCTTTCACAGTTACAGTGTAAATACTCCTCCATAAGACTGCTTTCTGTAAGTGCTTCTTCAGGAATGAGATTCCCCTTGAAAGTGCTTTTGTTTTGAGTAAATGGTTTTCATTTTCCTCACTAAAAACTAGTTTGCTTTTTTCCCCCCACTGGCATATTCCAGGGGGCTACAGAGTGAAGAAGCAGATCCAGAACAATGGAGGGGAGTCTCTTTGTTCCACCAGGTATGACAAATTACTCCCATTTTCAACAGGAGCTACACAAAGAAAATTTTGTAAGACTGCAAAGAACCATTGCATTCACTCTCCCAAATGAAGTTGCTTGTTGCTTTTCACATACTAGAGTAAATGGAGACTTTCTCCTAACCTGGGAAATATTCTGCAATAGCAGTACTGGAAAGTGAACTGAGCAAAATAAACCTCCTGAGAACTGTACAGTTTTCTGCTCAGCACCACATTTTCTAGGGTCATATACCACACTGCTCACCACCTTGCTGCTACAGGCCTGCAGAGCCTAGAGTTCTGTTGTACTTGGAGAGGGGAGCCAGCATTTCCCCTTCCTCATGTGGCCTGCTGCAATGCCACTATCTCAAGTGCCAGGACAGCTGGTGTGTTTAGTAGACAATGCTTCATAATGACTCCAGCAGAAACAACGAACTATGTTCAAGACAACCTTGAGTCTGAATTAGGTAAGAGAAAAGTTATATGCAAGATTCAAATAATTCAGACATCAGGCAGATTTAAAGACAATGCCTGACATATGTAAAAATAAAGAAGGACTTCTTTCACTAGGTTAAAAAGCAAATTATCATCATCATAATCATCTTTGTTTATGTACTATTACCATTTTTTACTTTCAAGGAAGGTGAAGCTATAAATTATGTATCACCTCAAAAATTAATACCTGGAAAACATGGACTTGGTAATCATCTGCGTGTGAAGATTTCTGTACCCCCACCAAGCCCTGCACTGAGTAGAGCACAAGTTCCCAAATCAATCTGCACTGCCATTCTCAACTAAGCAATTATTTGCAATACCTTAGCGATACCTTGCTAACATCACTAGAGAGAAGAGCAGCGACTGCCAGAACCCACCAACTTTGGGAGGACATACCCCATATTCATAGGCATTCCCTTTAGGCCAGTGCTCAGGAAGAGCTGCTTCAGCTCGTAGCCAGGACGAAACAGAGAGAGCATTTGTCTGACCAACATCCCTTTCCTGGGCCCCCCAAAGGTGCCAAACCTGCACTAACCGTGCGGGGTTGCTCTGTAGCATGTTGACATACACCCCGATGAGCACATGTTCATCAGCCAGCCTGTCTGCAACATCGAGGCTGTACTGTAACCTGGAACAGGGTCGGGGCAGAGAGGGCGCGATCCGGACAGACAGAGAGATAAACAGAGAAAGCAGGAGCAAGTGAGACTCTGAAATGGGAACTTAGGAATGAACACCTAGGTGTTTTTAGAGAAGAAAAGGAAAACAAAAAACCAACACACCACATGCAGAAACTGATTGTTTTGTTATTACTGTAATTTATATATTTAGTATTCAGTGACACAGGATGGTAACATCCCACTTGATGACAGAGCCAGCCTCAGAAATCAGTGAGATGCCAGACTGGGCCAGGGACTGGGGCTGTACAGTACCATTTATTACAAAATACAGCAAATTGTGAGGTCAGCATTATTTATTTTAATATACTATGTATTGCATATAAACATTAAATATACATAACACACATAATTGACATACTGAATTCAGAAGCTAGATTTGCTTGGAAGTGTCTGATCAAGACCTCACATATCCAGGTGTACATAAATATATTTAAACATGCTCTACTTAGTTCACTGGATTAATTGGTTATCACAATTTTTTCAGGAAAGATGTTTATAGAATACATTAAAAATGAGAGGGATAGAGGAAAAGGTTTTGGTTTAGCTTTGTTAGTGCAAGCTACGAACATACTCTCTCTTTAACTTACCCTTTGCCTTTCAAGAAAGCTGGAGCAGCCCTAGCCAGCAGTTTGCTCTGCTCTACTTCAGTATTCTTGGAAGGAGAGCTAGTTAATAAGACAGAAAAACTAAGAAGAGCGTAAATAGTGATGTCTGAAATTCATTACAGAACAGAGTTTGGAGAAACTCATTCAAGTGGCCTGGACTGAATAAAAAAATGAATAGAAGCTTTAAAGAAATTTTAGAAAACTTTAGGAAATGCAAAATGACAAATTATGAATTTTCCCTCCTGTTCTCCAAAATCCAACTATAAAGCTTTCACTACAGAAAAGAGAAACAAAATGTGCATCTCTCACAAATGGAGAGATGAAGACTTGTGTAGTTTCCAGATGGAGTCCGAGAAAAACACCATCTCAAATGCCACTTTCAAGCTGGGAAAGCTTCACCGTAACAGCCAAATTGCTTTTCTCCACCACAGTTACCATAGGATGGTTTCAACAATCTACAGAAATGCCTTTATTTAGATGCAGTGATGGGATACAGCAGTTTAATTTTCAGAAGTATTCTTCTTCTGATGATTTAAAATAGTTATCAAACTTCAATAACTGATAACTTCAAAGTTATCAATAGTTCATCAAACACATATTTTCACCCTAACTATAATATTTAATGAATTGCAGTAACTGCACCTTTCCCAATGCTTAAATATCCACATTAATAGGATAAAACTGGCTAAAAATGTGAGAGATTGAAATGTTAATTTGTCTTTCATGCTGCAGCATTTTTGGTTTAAAAAGCAACAAAGCAAAACAAAATTATATTTTATTTCCTTCTTTTTAAAAATTATTCACTTTTAATTTTTGGTTTGGCACCTCAAGGGTACATGAGCATGCTTGTACACCTGTGCATCCAGGGGTGTATGGAACTGTGTGTGTGTGGATAGGCAGATGATGTTGCACAAATGTGATGCATGATAAATCTGGGCACGTGTCTCTGATGGACTGAAGATCAAAACCTTTAATATTAGGACAAAGAAGTAATTCAGTGAGACAAGATATATGCCATTCCCTTCCATTTAGGAAGGCAAGGTTGGCAGTGGGGGTTTGAAAAGGATGGGACCAAAGTGTGTCATAAGAACTTGAGCATATTGATTTGTAATAAATCTGGAAGATACCTGAATGACATGCTGTACTGCACAGCAAGGAAAAATGCTTGCTTCACATTTCTCTGCCCATCAGCATGCTACTTATGTGTGTTGTGCTTCCACTGAGGCAATATTCATGCATATAAACATGCTCCATGCCATCTAGAGGGATATGTTTTCCACACATTTTCTTCCCCGTTACAGAAAGAAAATGCGTTCAAAAGGTGTGCCATTTCAGCAAAAATGCACCTTTTGGTTTTTAAAATAAAGATAAATATGTTGCCACAACAGGAGACCAAAGACTCTAGAGCAGATTTTGTCTTGCACTCCACCAGTGTGGTATGATGCCTCAAGTTCTCCTTTCCTATGCTCCAGAAGCATAAGTTAGAGTGGAGAGCCAGGCAAGTAAACATTATTAATTGAGCAAGTGATAGTATGTCTATCAACCTTCTTTTCCTTCTAAGTTGAGTAAGCAAACTTTTATCTTCCAACCTCTTCTCACGAGTTATGTTTTCTACGCTTTTCTGATGTTTGGGTGTCTCCTCCTCCATGCTGGTTAGCGTATCTGTCCTGTGTTTTTGCCCTATACCAGGTGCAAACCTCCAGGCAGATGTCTCCATCTCCAGGGAATGAGTTTTAATGGGTTTCCACATGACATTCCAGGGTCAAATGCAATCTAACAATCGTACTGCTGACTTCAATTAGTTTGTGGTTCACTGCAACTGCTAAGTACTCTGTTAAAATACTACTGTGCATCCAATTATGCTCCATCTTTTATTTGATTATTTGCTTCCTTGCTACAGCACTTTTCATTTATAATTACTGAATTTCCTCTAATTGATTTCAGGTAATTTGGAAATCAATTACTACCATTGCAACTGAGCTAATTTTTTTTTTCACTTAGAAACTGCTCTCCAAGCACTTCTTCCCAGAACTATTTCAACCTTCGTACCATCTACAAATTGCATACAATCACTCTAATACTCCCATTAGGTCACTACATGAAATAGTGCATAGTGTCTGATTTAGGATGGCCTTCAAGAATCCCAGCTGGTATGTCCTCCTCCTAGAATGACAGCAAACTTCTGAAAATGTGATTACTGATTTTCAGTGTTGGTCTTACACTAATTTCCCCATGTCCATATTTTCTTTGGGTACTTCTATGTCATCTGGGACTGTGTCAAAAGTTCTCTTAAATTCAACCTGTATCATTGCTGCTGCTTCTTTTTTACCCAATGAACCAGCTGTCCTGTCACTGAAATAAATTAGTTAGGTTTGATATGAATTTGTTCTTGACAGATCCATGGTGGTTGTTTCTCATGGGTTTATTATCCTCCAGGTGCTTACCAATTCTTTCATAATTTCAGCATCTCTGGATACCAATGTTAGGCTGTCTCTTGTACAATCCCTTCAGCTTTGTCCCTGTTTCCACCTTCAACCCTCTTTTACAGGGAAGAGCTGACATTTGTCCCTCGTTTTTCCACATCTTCCTACATCCTCCACGTATTCCCCAAATTACAATTAATACTTCAGAGATTGTTTTGGCCACAGTGAGTTTCTAGTTGGAACAGATATTTTAAAGATATATTCCTGCTAAAATGGAACATTTTATAAGATGCCAAAAAATGCTTCTCCATCAAAATTAAGAGACAAAACTTCCAACAATGAAAACATGTCTTTAAAGATGTAGGGCTAATAATACTGGTATAAATGTTAAAGGCTCATTAATGTCTACCTGTCTACCAAACAATGAAACATAAACCTTTCCTTTAGCCAGGTAAAATATTGCCGATGAAATAAGGATTCTCATCTTGTTCTAAAAACAACATGCAAAGGCAACATGCAGTTCATGTCTACCACACTCCTCAGAGATAGAAACATGGAGAAGAGCAGCAAACAGTATGTTTTGCTCCAGAGTCAGTTGTCCAGAAATTTAGTCTTAATCTCTTGCTATGCACAGGTAGAACATCCAATTCATTTAGTTTTTTATATGGAGTTCAAAAAAGGCACTAGCCATTCTGATTCAGCATTAAATAAGACTCAATTTCTCCTTGGCTGGGGGTATCTGATAGCACAGTGCGTTCTATCTACCACAAAATTGCCAAGTCATTTCAAGTTCAGCAGAATGTGCTGCATCACGCCATTTATTTCAGTTTATTACTCCTTTAGAAGAACTAAATGTATTATCTGTGAAGGGGAGCTGAGAAAAATGCAAGAAAAATCATTCTGTTTCATCTTATCCCACCCAAACTCAATAATTCAATAGCTTAAAGAAAACATTTATTAAGAAAGAGCAGGAGATTGTACCCATTACTATGGCAGCTATGCACTTTAGGGCAGCACTGACAGACTGCAGCTGGGGAACAAAAGTATTCAAATAAGGAAAAAAGCATTAATTCAGAGTATAGAGTTATTCCTCTTGGCTGGGCAAAAGTTTCCACAATGTTGTTTGCTTGTTTTTGACATAATATATCTAATTCACTGGGTTTGCAAGGGCATTACCTACTCTGCAATAACATTCCCTTGTTCTGCTGCCCTCTAGGCAATTGGAAATCACAAAAATAAATGACAGAAACCCCCCTGATTATTAGCTACAGTAAAACAATTACAGGCCTTGTGGTTTTAATCATGTTAGCTGTCATCACAGCAAATGACCATGTTTTGGTATTTGGGAGAAGATTACAGACTTTTTTTGTTTCTTCTTTTCCAACATAAGTGCTCTAAAGTTGTTCTTGAGCTGTACAGAGCATTCTGTTGATATGAACTTCCACACTGTATATATTTAGACAAAAGTGTTTGTAATTGTTAAGCCAACCTCCTCATTAAATCTCTCTTAGAGATTTGGTGGCTCAAACTAAGCAAATAAGCAGAGAAATTTTAAGTGGACTTTGATTCTAAAGTGACTTGAAGGAACTAAGAAGCATCTTATGGAAAGCCTGAATTCAACTTCCTTTGAGCTTTGGAATAATTTTTACCCCATGAATCCAGAAATGAAGAAGATATTGTACTGAACTTATGGGATGCTATCCATTTCCAGCAGCAGAATGAGCTGGTGTGCTGAATTTAGCACTTGCTACTACAGGGAGAAACTGTTTGGAATGGTTATGTTCTTTATGAACACAACTAGCTGAAATAAATACCATGGGAATGCTATGAATGACCTCGTCTGCCAATTCTCCTTTGAATAAACATTCTAATTACATAAAAACTTTATTTAAAGCTATCTGAAACCTCTGGAATAGATTGCAACACAAATTAAAGTAACCATAAGTTATCTGCAGTGGAAACACAGCCAGCAGAGCTTTTAATGTTGATTATGTCCAGCCAGAAATTTTACCCTGAGTTTGAATAATTTTAATTATAATATGAATCATGGAGTATTTAGTACAAAATTAGCACAACTGCAAACAGAGCTGTCAAAGTCTGTTTCTCTGATGTACAAGAGGATGAGCTTCCACTAATGAGGCCTGATTTTCTCAGGGCAATAATAACAGTAAAACCTAAAAGAATGAATGAAGATACTGTTATTAGTCTAACATAGATTGAAGACCTTGGCATTTATCAGAAAAGTACCTTGATATCTATAATTCTTACTGAATTATAGCTAATGCTCATGGATTAATCAAAAAAAAAAAAAGGGGAAAAAAAGAAAGTATATTGCACTCCACAGTAAAAAAATTAGGGAAACTGTTCTTATCCAACTGCATATTTCTTTCATGCAGAATGAAATAGGATCTTCCTTTAGGTCACTGAGATGTCAGGGAATACTGGAAAAACCAGAGTCATGGGACCAAATCCAATGCTCACTATGTAAATGGGAAGTTTTCATTAGCTTCAGCAAGACTAAGATCTGCCTTTCCCGTAGTTGTTTTCAAAAGCAAAGCAAAGCGGTCTGGGGAGGGTTATTGGCAAGCAGCAGTAACTGCAGAACAGCAACCAGCAGCAGAGAAAGCTGTGGAAGATGAGGCTGGCTGTGAGACCTGGAGTCATTTACAGGCTTTTGTGCAAGCCTTTTTTGTTCCTTGGTCAAGAACACAACAGGCAAGTCATACACTGATGATGAAACCGTAAAGGTGTAGTTTTTTTCAGTTTTGAAAAGCAATGTTTCCAGCTTCCACTAGACACATTAATATTAATCCTGTGTGAAAGGGTAAAACGAAAGACTTGTGCTGCGCAGAAGCAAGAGAAGTTGGCAGAGCCCACAGAGCCAGCAGGAAGTCTATTCAAAAGACTAATTAGAGCCACAGAAACCCTCTAGCCCATCCTTAAAGAATAACTTGAGTAGTTTAGCAGAATCACTAATGAATTAGTGTGTGAGCTACAGAACTACTGCAATTAGTAGGTTAGTGCTCTCATACTGACCGTGAACTGTTGTGAAGCTGATTTACATACAGCTTTATAAGAGAATGCTCATCAGCCACAGGACTGGCTGCATTTATACCCCCAAGTAACCTGAATGATTCAAACAATGAAATCTTGTTAATAACTCAGTAAGTATACACAGAGCAGGGTGTTCAGAGTGGGTTTGTAACAATAAATGCCACTTATCTAGAAAGAATACTGTCTTGACTATTTGTGGGGTTCTTTTTCTTTCCAATAAAAACATGCAAATTAAATTTATAAGAGGTGAAAATAAAAATGCTGAGCATAAGCTGTCAAGCACCTAAAATCTTGCTAGGTAAATAAAACAAAAGTTACAAAACTTTTAATATACAAGCAATGTAATTATTTTACACATCAGGGTACAGTTAACTCTAAAAGAGCCAGAATGACTGCTGCACCATGGAAACTTTTAACTGTATAAGGATGTCACACTATCTACCTATAAGGAAGTCTGGGTACTTATGACTGAGGGGGTTGGTTATAATCTCCTGCCTTCAGGGGATTCTCATCAAGTAGTTCTTCCTAGCAGAAAAGGAATTCTAATAGCTCAGGAAGCATGTACATCTAATCCTGATAGTTAAAGACAGTCATTTACTGAAGACAAAGTAAATTATCAGACATTTTTTACATGTAGAGAAAAACAAGCAGCACAGTAGAAAGTGCTATGATTACTACTGCAGGTAACTGCAAGTTGAACAAGCATGGAGACTTCTTGGAGATAAACAGAAGCAGTGACTACACTCTTAAAGATCACTGCTCTTAATGACCTCCCCTGGACAGGCCACAAATACATTATCCTGCCTTGCACATAAACCCCCATATATGACAACAACAGAAATTAATTTGCATTTGCGGTCTCACAATATAGGCAGTAGATCCTGGCCTTGAAGGCTGCTTTGGGACTGGCTTTCAAAAAGGATCTCAGTCACACCCAGCAGCTACTTGCATTAAGTTAACACTGAGAGTTTTTACAGCTCCTGGTAACAAAATTCGTAAATTGAAGTAGTACTAAACCATACTTTGACTTTGCAGTGTACACTGCAGGTTTGGTTTTGGTCTTGACGTTAAAATATGCAGCTATGCATACCCAGAGATTGTGTTTAGTCATTTGGGAATGCTGAAGCACTGACACATACAGCAGGAATCAAGCAATAAAATGCACCCAGGGAAGACACGTTGCTCATCTTCCCCAGTGCACAGGAAGTTATTTTTCTGCCACCTTGTGCACTGGTAGGTTTACATACGGGTCAGACAGCTAGCAAATGCTACATACGTATTTTGCTATATGAGCCAAAATACTGAGTCAAAGTGTACACAGACAGCTGCAGTCACCTACTCTTTGGTATTATTGTTTCTGATGCTTCTTCCCTGATTTGTTTAGTGAAGGGTCAGTCTCCATATTCCAAGACTAGTTCTCTCTTGTAGCCGTTAATGAAAATCAGAATGGTTTAACAGGAGTAAGGATGTCTTGCTATGACTTGCAAGTATGAACACATTTTCTCCTTGTTCATACCCTGTCTTGCAGCATGATGCAGGCATTCCCAGTAGGCAAGGGCATGTCTCAGTGCCTATTCCCATAATGTTGCTACAAAACGGCTTCTTACCAATAGCCTATTTTCAGTCCTTATGGCAGGGTGCTTAGGTTGCATGTGAGCACATTTTAGGGCATCATAATGGTTCAAATGAGAGCTAAAATTCGGTGCTCTGCGGTGAGGAGCTTGGGATGCCTTAACTCCAGCTCTCCATCCATATGTCTGGGTATCAGTCCAGAATAACCAGGGCATTTCTCTGCACACGTCTCTTAATTTTTCTTGGTGAGTATTGTTTTGGTTTTGTTTTGCTTTTCCTGTGAGGGAATTGAAAATTGAAACCTCCACCACTATGTTTAACATAAAGAAGGATAAGAACTCACCTTCTATTTGCAAAGGGACTTCCCGAGGGAACAGAATGGGAGAAGAGTGTGTCGTTCATGCTGGTTACAGGTCGGGGAGGCCTAGAAGGCAAAATATCCAGTTGCATTAATTTTGCACCAAAAACCCCTCCATCAACAACAATATTAATGGAGAACAGAATGAACTTCTTGTTAAAATAACTTTACTAACTGGCATCTTCTGCTTTATGTAGCAATAATTCCAAATTATAGATGCTATGTTTTTAAGCAGAAGTTAATAAAAACACACTGATACTTAAGCCTGGAGGGAAATAATGCTTTCATGTTTTTGTGTGTTCGGAGGTGAGTTTTAACCAACTTGACGTTTTTTCCGCTGCTTTGGCAGAATAACCACTATGCCACTGCTCCTTTCCAAAGACAGGGTGCAGTCACTGCTTTCCACCAGTCAGGATGAGCACTGGTGGTCAGTTTGCTGTGGCAGCATGGAGGTCTGCAGGGGGTAAGTGCCAATAAATGACACACCTTTTCATGAGGCTATCCCTGGTGCTAAGGTCCATGCTACCACATCCACCTAGTGGCCACAGTATACACGCAGCCCTCAGCGTCCCATAAAATACATGTAGAACTAAACTGGTCTAACAGCAAAGCTTTTTAACTGGTATATCAAATCCCCAAGTCAAAATTTAGAATAAGTATCTAGTTTAAGAGGACCCATTAATAAGGATGGTTTTCTTATTACACTCCTTATTTCCTGATTTTATAAAATGGAATGAGAAGGAATAGTTCCTCTGCTTTCTTTTATTGTCTACTCTTAAAAAATAATCTGTGCATAATTTTTCCTTCTGTATCCATTAAGGAGAAATTTCTCCTTCATAACAGACTTCTTATGCAACATAGGGTAAAAGATCTACATGCCCTGGAACAACTACAAAATATGTTATTTAAATCACAGGGTTTTCAATCAGATATGAACAGAACCTGAAGCCTCATATAATTCAGACTTCAAATTGCCTAGATTTCAGGTTGCCTAATATCCCCTTTAAGCTCTATGAAAGATCTGTCTTGCTTTCTGAATTCTGCAGATATGCAAATCAAAATATAGAAGCTATCTGCAAAATATTCACTGAGCTCCAATTGTGCAAGACAACCGGTCATCCAAAGCATTTGTAAGAAAGCCAGTACTGCACAGAAGTGAACATACATCTTGTTTTTAACTTGTTAGAAAACAAGCATAAATATGGTATTTGACCAATTCAAGTGAATTTCTCAGCATGATAATGGCACATTGATTTTAAAAAGTTTAAAACTGTGAATAGAAAGAGTTAGGATTTGCCATGTCATTTATTTACATGAAAGTATAGTTTTAGCCTAACACTGCTCTGCAGAACTACATGAAAACCTCCAGCTCTTGTCAGTCACAAAATTCAGAAGCAGCCCTTTGTCCTGCATGTACTTATGGATAAGTGTTTAATATTATGTTTTAATGGGCTCCATCAGAGCTAGGAAGAGCTCAGGTGAGGCCATGATCAGAGACAATCCACTGGAAGGGCGGTAATAGGATGAATCTTGAAATACAGAGCTTTGAAAATATACTTTGTAAGATTATTAAGAAATGAATTTTATTTAATGTGTAAGCAACCGGTATTTTGTTGCCTGGGAATTGTAAACTGGTAATTGATGAAGGTGAAATAGTTCACACCAACTACATGTGACTACTGCATTTTTCTTCTTCTCAATGCAGTTACCGGACAGTGAACACATTCAAAAACTAATTGGGCATAGGCTGGTGTTTCTGAAAGATGGGTCCAACCCTACAGAGTGGCTGTGAAGTCCTAAATAGCACAGGGGAAGGGAGAAGAGACTGGTTCTCAGCACTGCCCCAGAGAAGGAGTCAGGAGGAGTGTTCCCTTGGCAGAGCTTGCTTGGACTCTGCTTTGCCCTGCACTCACTGCACCTCTGCTGACTTCAGCAGATCACCACTTACATGCTTCAGGTTAATGCCTTCTCTAAGCTTTAACTCAAAATAGGGGTGGACCATAAAGTTTCTGACCTCCAAAAGAGCCCTGCCCTTCCCTTCCAATGTCTCTATTCAAGGACAACTATTTATTTGACCCTGGACTCAGATAAAAGTTAAAGACTGGTAATATTGAGATTATTGCATTTTTTCAAAGCTCTTTCTCCATAAGTATACTAAAGAAGAAAAATACTCACCAAGTATCTCTTTTGCAGCCAGAATAAAATGGAAAAGAGATCATTAATTAAATTGCCAGTTTAATATGTTTATGGTCTAAGTAGTACATTGGACATGCTCCATTTTTATGACCCTGATTCTGCAAAAGCACGAGAGCCTCTGTGCATAAAAGGTCATTAATCTATTTACATATGCAGAGTTACTCTTGTGTACAAATGTCTAGAAACTCCAAGGCTTTGCTAAGATTTTGTGATTAGCATTAGGTAGTAAATTCTTATATGAAGAAAACTATATTAAACTAATTTGTGTTTTCCCAAGGCAAGTTTCTTAAGGGCTGATGCCCACTGTCACATTCCTCAGGTTAGGCTTGTTCAAACACATGCAGTTGTGTGATGTGGTAAGACAAGAACAGCAGACTTTATGGTAAAGGAAAACTCAGCTATTGGACTATAAATAACTATTTCTAAACTTGCAGAAGTGAGTGATTAAGCTTTCTAATAAAACTGAGATGATGATAATTAACTTTCCTCAAGGAGACAGAAAACACTTAATGGTATTGAAATATGCTATGTAATAAAAGTATGCTATGGCACAACACATATCCACAGTAATAAACTAAATTAAATAAGAGGAATTTTCCAAAGTGCTCCAGGCTCTAGGCTGGTCTAACCTGTTCACACTGATGTAAAAAATAACATTCCCACAAACTTAAGAAGTCAGGCCAGTGCAGAAAAATACCTTCACGACCCACTGGCCATGCCATTTGTCATCTCTGCAGTCTGGAATTTTTTATGTTGCTAATCTCATGGGCAGAAAGCAAAAATGACCCCTCCATCAGTGGGGGGATTTCTACCATCAGGATTGTGACAACTTGATAACTACAATTACTTCTCTAGATGAACCCTTAGATGTGTTTCTTGCTTAATTGAAAATTCTGTGTGGCACCAGCAAAAAAACCACCCATGCAGTCTTTCTGTGTGGTGCCACTCTAAAGTGGAAGAATGATCAAAAGGAAAGTCTGTATGGGAGCATTTGTCCCCATTTAAGCTAGAAGCTAAGAAAAGGATACTGTTTTGTTGCCAAAATTCTTCCATTTAATGCACATATAAAACCTTTCTTTGCCTGGATTCCTGCCCAGAGCTGTTTCTCTCAACTTCCATTATGTTTAAAAATAAAAATCACATCAGCAAGAAGATATTCTCAATGAGGTTCTGTAGCATATCTCTCCCCTCAGTTAATTTGTGTGAATTATGCTGTAGATCATGCTACCTCCACAACTTCCAGGTTTTCCACTCATGCATCATTATAGCCAATATATATTGCCAAGTTATATTACCATCAATCTATGAATAAAGAGAAACTCTGTCATAAAACAAAATAAATGGTGGTTTGTTCTCACATCCAATCACTCTAAATTATGTCCATATAGTTAGGAATAAGGTAAGGTGTTAATTTCACAGCAAAGATTTGGATCAGTTCCTACTCAATTATGGTACCTTCCCCTTGCCTTGCCTAAATGCATTTAATCAATTTATAGTAGCCCAGTTTTCACCACCCGCTATCTTCTCACATAACCCCAGGCCTTCAAGGGCTTCCAGCCAACAGGGAACAGAGGCTTCTCTTTCAGTTTCAAGCTCCCTGCCTCTTCCCATTTCCCTTCAGGACAGCCAAAATCTGCCCTGTGAAATTATCACTGATTTGCCAGCGGAGCCAGGCTTTTACACCACGCACAGCAGTGCAGTAGCTCAGCACATCCAACTCTGGATCATTTCTTCCAAAGAACAACATCCTCTCATTACTCCTCCATAAAGAGGTGCAAGGATTTTAACTGACAGTTGAGCATAGGAGGGATTTGGCACTATGTATCTGACAGAGGCACCACCTTGTCTCTTAAAACAGAACACTCATACATCTTGAAAAAGTTCTGCTCTAACCACATGAGGAGGTCCATCAGCATGATTTATCCTTAAAATGTCAGGCAGGTTAGGTGAACCTTCCAGGTGTTGCACAACCCACAATGGCTGGTGTGCACTTGCCCTTAAAGATGCCACATGCAAATATTCAGTACTGACAAAAGTAAATATGTATAATAATTACAGACTGGAATAGTTCCAGCAGCCAGTAACACATATATGCAGCACGCAGATGCAATTATAATAGCTGCTGCCTGAAATGCTTCAGTGAGGACCCCAGGAAGATGGTTAAGAAAGATATTTTCTTAAGAAATATACCAGAATAAGAGAAATACTTTAAAGACAGTATTTTTAGAACAAGTTTTCCAAGTTAATTTCTTTGTACCTTTCTTCCAACCAATGTCTTGATTTTCCTGAATTCTGTGAAAAATTTAATGGGTTTTTTTCCCCTCTTTTTTTTTTTCAGGACCCAGAAAGTAAAGGTAAATCAAACTGATAAATGAGAAAATCTGAGCAACTTCCACTATGGATGGTGGATGTGCTTTAGAAAGAAAAATAAATAAAAAAAACCAAAGTGATAATTTCCCCCCACCTGGCACAAACACATTTTCTCTCTGCTTTGAGTCTCTTGACTCCTGCAGAAACAAAGTAGTGACACAAACTACTATACAAAAAAATAATTCCGCTTTCTCAAAATATCAAAATGTAAAAATAACAGACTCTTTTCAAGTGACTTGGCAGTTCAAGACTCACTTTCTATTCAGACTCATCCAAGTCCTCAGAGCTGGGTGAAGCCACAGCTCCACCAAAGTCAGTGAGAACTCTGACACAGGTTTCAATAAAACTGGTCCAATTTCACTTTTCTCTGGTGTCTCATGTCAAGACATACCTGTGATACACTGAAGTTGAGAGTCTCTAGATGACAAAACTGATGTTCTCAGCATCAATACATCCCAGAGTGCTGAAACTATATGAAATTGCCTGGAAATCTCTTGAGGAGAACGGGGACATACCAACACCGTGTCCCAGTACTTGACTGAATGTATATATCCCACTGACTTTTCAAGTGAAGTCACACCAGAAGAAGATTTTCATACTAAATACCCTTATCAGCAAATTTGCACCTGTGATGTATTGAGCTGGGTAAACCACAGCTGCCTCCTGCTTTGTTCAGAGCTATAGTATCTACACGTGGTGTAAGCAACTCCTACAACAAAGCTTACTTTGTCTACAGCACACAGATACTTACACAATATGAGCCAGGTTTAGAGGTTTTTCAGGCTGGTCAGGGAACATTGGGTGCAAAGGTTCACGGCTGGAAGCACAGCTTAAAGACTTGCTAAGTGCATTAGTTAGCTTCTTAGCAGGTGATTTCTGGGAGGAACAAGGAAGGTAGAGGTAATCTGGACAAGTGAGGTGCATACTGTTTATGCTACAGGAAGCACAAAACAACAGGGAGCTCTAACAGCTTATGTACATATGGACTGACATTCCCCTTGTCCCCCTCCCACCCTGACAGTCTGGGGTAAGGCAAAGGCTGCTCCGTTTGGAGGAAAGATTACTCTTATCTCCCGCGGCCTTTAGAGTAGGCTCAGGGGGTGTATCTGTAGGGACAGTTGTCATGGCTCTTTTGCAATGCTGCACTCAGGCAATATTGCCTGAAGGACAGCACAGTTAATGTCACCTGGACTGGAGCTGGCTTGTACCTCACCAACTTGGGAGTGCAAGGAGAACAAATCTGTATGCCTGTCCATATAGGTGCACTATATGGGACACCATTTCTTTCCTAGCTGTGGGCCAGGCACAAGGCTGCTATATTCTCTCTGCTCACTAGTATTTCTCTCCTCACCTCCAGTACTGTTCAGGTGCTATTATAAGCTCCTCTTTCACCTCCCACAGCCACAGAGGAATGAAAATTTGAGACATGGGCACGGCAGGAATTGCCCCACTGTGGCAACAGCATGCCAAAAAAGGCTGAGATACTGTCACAGTCACCAAAACGTGGGGAGGCTCTGTGCAAGAAGCATGATTTTTACATTGAAATTTCATCAACAAGTCTAAAAAAAACCCCAACCAAACAGTCTTTTCTGCTTTATAATTTTGTTTGGAGCTCTCTGAGGAGCAAACTCAACTTCCCTTCTAATGAAGGGCTTGGAGATCTACAACGTCTTTTAGGCTGTGTGAGAGATTCTCAGGGAATCCAACCCAGCTCTCTGTGATGCAGCTTCTCTGCCAGTAAACGAGAGATAGTGATCCTTACACTGTCTCCTTCCCCCAAAACACAGCTCTACATGCTGAAATTTAAAAACCTTTTAGGAACTAGACAGGAACGGCACTGTATTTGTGCATACACATCTTGCACTGACTTATGACTGTAATCAACTTAATAATGAAATATTTCTATTACAGAAATCCAACATAAATATGTAAAGTTCAGACTCTTCCATTATAAATGCAATTTCACTCTGAACTGAGAACAGTTGAGTTCCACTGCACCCATAAACACTCTTATCTGCATGTGGAGCTTGATGTGGATGCATTATGGAGAATGCTAACCAGGTTTGAACAAATGCTAATGCATGCTACAGAAAGGCAATTTCAAATCTAAAGCAAAACATTTGTTTCTGTCACAGAAACATTTGAAATCACTAGGCATGTAGTCACATTTTTGTCTTCTGCTGAGCAGAAATCCTAAGTCTTCCAATTACTTCCTACCTATAACTACAGCTCCTTGGCTATAGCAAAAAATGATTTTATAGCACAAACTGCTGTTAGGAATAGAGTCAGAGCAACATAGTCGGCACTTCCCCTATTCAGAGACTAAACTCCAGCCATTTGTGTCTATGCAACAAGCAGCAATTAGGACCCACAAAAAACAATTACAGACCCAGCTCTGCTGGGATACAGTGCAGGGCTGTATGACTGGCATACAGAGCAAATCACATCAAATTTAACCCTTAAATGTTCCATCAACAGAAAACTAGACATTTAAAAAGTGTTAAGCCTCAGAAGTTTGTTAAAAAATACACACTAAGTAGTGTAAAAACATGAGCTCTTGCTATATGCGTAATTTTAGTTTATTTTTTAAACAATATTTTTCTCTTACGGTTAAGATTAGCTAGAATTTTTCTGCTGCTCTCTGGATTTGAACCCTGAAGGACTGTGATGCTCTGTGACCAAGGGCTTCTGTTGGGGCTTTGCTCCAGTCCACGGAGCGCTTAGTCCCCAGGTATGATGCCCTTCAGAGAAAGTTAATGTAGCTGTTGATACTTCTTTTTCAGCTTAGAAAAAACATTGCATTATTCTGATTAACAACAAAAAGTTTGAAGTGTGTTTTTCTCTAATAGTAAACACTACTGTGGATCTAAGCCTGTGACCATGCTCAAATCTACAGTGCCAGGACCATCCCAAACGCTACGCATATGCTGCAGCCACTCAACTGAAAATATTGATGAATGAGCATTAAGTATTCACCATCTCATTTACACGTAGCCAAATAGAGCAAGCCAATGACGATTTTACCGTGAGTCCTGTGGGAATGGGAGAAGCTGCCATGAGCCTGGTGCCCTGCTGCCAGCCCCTCCTGCGCTGCCCTCACTGCGGCACACACCGTCACAGATGCCCCAGATCCTCACACAGAAAAGATCATTACCACCTCCACGCTCTCCCGATGGCTCCCAAGACCGGAGCCTCCCAGACAGGGTCACTAATCCAAACTGGCAGCCCAGCTCCCCGGCTCCAGACAGCTGCCCAGCGCTGCGGCCCGGGGGCTTCTCCGATGTCTAGAGGGCAAAGCAGTCTGCAGTGAGGCGCGAGCCTTCCCTTACCCATGACGTGTACTCTTTCATTTGGTGCTGGTTGCTGTGGGAACCGCTGGCATGGCCCCTCCAGAAGCAGTCCTGACAGAGCTGGTAATTGTGACACTGCTGGCAGCGGTAGCGAAACCCCATCATGCTCTCGCTGTGGCAGTAGGAACACTCGACGGGGTGGAAGACTGCGCAGGAGAAAGAAATGCCGAGCAATAAACCAAAACAAAGAAACACTCAGCAGAAGTTTATGGACAAAGCCCCAAACTGAAGGGTGTTCCCTCCTTTGTTTAAAGAAATCTGCAGTGTCAGATGATGTCAACAGCTCTGACCCGTGAAAATAATGCAACCTGTGCTGAGCCATGGGCAACATTTCCTACACTGGACAACAAACCCTTCTTCACTTCTGAGCTGATGTCTGCACATCCTGCTTGGAGCAACAAAAAATGTCTTCACCACCTAACAGAATGACAGAGTCCAAAGGATGGCCACAAAGATGGTTAGAGTACGTCTCCTGTGAAGACAGGCTGAGAGAGCTGGGGTTATTCAGCCTGGAGAAGAGAAAGCTCAGGGGAGACCTCAGAACACCTTCAGTAATTAAAAGGCTAAGGAAAGATGGAGAGGGACTTTTGACAAGGACATGTAGTGATAGGACACGGGGAAATGACTTCAGACTGAAAGAGGGTAGGTTTAGATTAGATATTAGGAAGAAATTCTTCTCTCTGAGGGTGGTGAGGCACTGAACAGGTTTCCTAGAGAAGTCATGGATGATCTGTTCCTGAAAGTGCTTGAGGCCAGGTTGGATGGGGCTTTGAGCAACCTGGTCTAGTGGAAGGTGCTCCTGTGCATGACAGGGGGGTTGGAACTAGATGATCTTTAAGGTTCCACCCAACCCAAACTATTCTATGATTCTATGATTCTATGTTAGAGGAAATTCATATGTGAGAAAAACCTTCAGCTGCATTACTGGGGGTAGCTGAATGTTTTGGTGTGCTGTAATGAGCTAGTGATGCACCTTGGAGGAAAAGTCAAACTTAACTGTCTGATCACTGAAAGCACAAAACTGTCCTTAGGCATGTCATTGTCTCTTAATTACTGCTGTCTCATCTGTACAACTGGTGTCATTTAGGTATCTCCTTATGGAGTTGAACACTTGGCTTTGGATACCCAGATTTGGAGAGCTGGCCATTGAAGGGGATCTGTGTGGTCCTGTTCTCTGTTCAGAAGCAGATATGACAAGGATGCAAGTCACTGAGCACACTAAGGCACCAATTGAGATATTCTGAAACACCTTCCTGGCAATAGTGTTATTTCTGTTCCTCTCTCCTCAATACAGCATGTACCCAATTTACCACAGGGTACTGAACATCTCCTTGTTCCCAGGCACCTTCTGCTTTTCTGTTTTAAGGTTCAGTCTGAGAGAATTTGTATGTGCTGAGTATGTCAGGGTTTTAACTTCTTGCCAGAATTTTGCATCAGGAGGGGTTAGTGCTCTAGGCTAGGAAACAGTGTGAAGCTGGTGAGGGACAGAGATGGATGACAAAAGCTTGAGCAAGGTGGGATAGATAGGTTGCTCTGTAGCCAAAAATGACTTGGGAACATCACCTTTCCCACCTCAGGGCCTTTCAGTGTAAGAGGGATTTATTCAGTACAAGAACACATACAACTTCCTCCTTTTCCTTTTATCAACAAAAAATAGATGCACATCTTTTCCACCAGCCCCATTTTCTTGATGGAAGTATGGTATAAATAATTCTATTGCCTAACAGGATGAGTATATATTTGATCTTTTTTTCCTTCTGTCCCACACTTCTTTTTCCAGTGTCCCAAAGCTTCAGTTATGCTTGAGGTTCCTTCAAGGGAGCAACAACACAGAAATATTCAACAAGCCCCTTACACAATAACCTCTGGGGCAAAATATTGGGTGGGAAAATTGTTTGAAAAATCTATTAATCTTGTTAAATTAATATTTCAATTTTTTTTTTGTATAAACTTCCTCCATTTTAAAGTTTTCTAGATTTAAAGTGCGGGAGTAATGACTACCAGAAGCATTGCATCTTGATGATCATGAGCAAGAAATGCCACATTACATGCTCATAAATAAGACAGTAAGAAGGTATTTCTTGTCTCATTTTTTTTTTTTTTCTATTTAATATTGGCAGTTGTGATCCTTCTGGACAACAGAAGCCGTCTGCATTGGAGCTGGGGAACTCCTCCAGAACTGTACAAGGAACTGTAGAGTTTGTGGGCTGCGATTTGGTGGTACACACAGTGAGATGAGATGCACAAGCCTTCTAGCTCTGCCTCTGCACTTTCAGTGTGGCAGCACCCTCTACAGAAATGGTGTTTGAAGGGTTTGGCTGGAGGACTACACCTGGGAGCCTGTGAACTTTTCCCCCAGTGCTTAAGAAGTTGGAAGCCTGAGGAAGATCTATGCTGTTCAGGGACATGCAACAGGAATTGGGCACTAATTAGGTGAGTTCATCTTCATGGTCCCTTTCTATTTTAAAATCTGTGATCTACTCATTTTGGCAAAAGACAACCCTTGAGGAGAAAGAGGCATCTCAGTTAAATCCTCATCTTCCATACACGCAAAGGATAAGGATGAATCTAGAACCTTCTCTTCAAAGTATACAGTCTGGCAATGTAGGCTTAGGAGGAGATCCTTCATAAGGACCTTTTGCTGGTATTTTGCACTGCACTGGACATCTCCTGCCAAGCATACTGCATGAATGGAAACTGCCAAGCTGTTCCTTCTCTGCTGCCATATGTTGTAGCTAATGAAAGCTGTGGTCTTGACAGTCTACCAAATAGAAGTGTGTGAATGGATCAAGTTCTATTGCTCTCTGCTGATCCAGAGCACAGGAGGAGACGACATGATCTGGTTAATTTCCTGAACATAGCAAAATTCAAGCCACATTCACGGCTGAATGATCAACAGAATTCTTCAAATATTTTACCAGTCACTGTAAAAATTGCACAGGGAGTCAATGAACCCAAGCACAGTAGCTTCTATAAAACCATCTACAGAGTGAGAAAATTATCACAGAAAAGTTTACTCTTGTAATTCTGTTTTGGCAGCGTCTCTTACTTACCATTTTCAACATTTGCCAGTCGATGCAGAAGTGGTAACCACACTAGACACTGTGGTGGGGGATCAGACATGAGAGTATCCAAGAAAGTGTTTAATGTGACTTTTTTCTGCCCAAACAAGCACACAAACATGCAAAAAAATCAGTAATTAGACATCTCAAAATAATTTTATCTTGTCATCACAGAAACACTTGGGAACAAGTTTCAAATACTGTTTGCCCGAAGCCCTGATTCACTAAAAAGAACAAGTGATACTAGCAAAGCTTTTCTGGACTATTTTTAGTTGGTACAATGATACAACTGATGCCTAACAGTCCTTCTCACAAGGCTGGGTTGGAGACACCTAGCTCCCACTCATTTCCAGACTCTCTTCTAGAATCACTGCCTGAAGATGCTTTGTGATTAAGGGTAGCATTCAACCCTTCATGTTCTTATGTGTTTTGAGTATCATGTAAGTACAAGTGCATGCAGGGTATCACTATGTATGATCAATTTTCAAACGAGAAGTCACTGCAGAGAATGGTTCATAGTACTCCAAAATAGAAAATTAAAGAAAATACTGACAAGGGAGTACAAATTTGAAACAAATACAGGGTAAGAACAGAACATCACAGGCAAGTTGTTATTGTAATTTAAGAAACTATGCTTATCTGAGGAGTGATGGCAATGAGTTATGGGTGAGCTCTGATTGTGGGATGTCATGTTTGCATGCATTCAGGGACTGCAACCGTTCCTAAACTCTCCATGCCTTTAAGCACTCAAAGATCTATGCCTCTTTAAATTTCAAAGAGATTTAAACTCTAAAATAACCCTCTTGATTTTAAAAATGCAATCTAGGGCCTTAAGTTTCTTAGGTGTCTGGAAAAAGCAATCACGAATCTTAGTTCATTTGTTTTTTCAATCAGCAACTGAGTCTTCCTTAAATAAAATTTAAGATGCAAAAATATAGAGCCCTGTTGAGAATATATGCAGATATATTTTATAGACATACATATTTAAGTAGTATCCCCATATCCAAAGGGATTACTAAATCTTCATCTCTGATTGCATAAGCTACCGCTTTAACTTGCTAAAGAACTGTGGTTACCCCATGAGAAAGCAAAGCAGCAGTTATGCAGTGACATGTATCATCTCCGTGTGTTGTGGAATTCTTTTAAGAGCTGAGATTTCCAGATGAAATGTCTGTGCTCCATTTATACACAATTACCACTAGATGTAAATAAAATCATTATTTCTCTTATATACTGAGTGATCAATGGAGAACATCTCACGCTGTAACCATCCCAGGGCTGAAATATTGCAAAACACTGGGAAAGATATAAAGATATTTGTCCCTAGGAGAAAATATTTCAGGCTAGTGTGAAATTGGTCTTGATTCTCTAATGAACAGAAATAGCCAGAATATGAGTTCTAATTCTCACTGGAATACTATCTTTTCCCATAATACCTGCAGTATGAAAGTCCAGTCAAACACTACCATCTGCTTGTTGTATGAATTATCTTCCCAGCCATGGTGAGTGGACAATCACTTCCCAGATAGGCATCTTATGCTATAGGCATCGGCTCACAGGAAATGATCTTCCTTTCGGAGACCTGCTGTGGATGTCCAGCATGGCTCTGCTGACCAATGCTGCCAGCAAATGTCTGTGTTGTTGGCAGCAGAACTGAGAACACAGGAGGAAAAAAGGGACATCCAGTGCCCCATACTGCTGAGCTGAGTAGCCCCCTGCTCTTGAAGGGGTGCACCCATTGGGCCTAAACAAGCAAAGAGATGGGGAGACAAGAACAGATGTTCCACAATGCAGTAGGCTTTTGAGTGCAGCTATAACTTCAAACCTGATCTGCACCAAATAAAGCAACTCAGTTTCAAGGACAGCTTTATGGCCAAACTGCTCAGATGATCACTGATTTTATGGATTAGAGAGAGCAGTGTCCCTTAAAATGACACCACCAGAGCAATTTCCATACATTTTCTTCCTGCAGTTTTCTTTCAGCTGCTGGGAAAGTTGAAACTGAAAGCTGTTTTCTAAATATATGATACATACAGATGGAGTCTAGGTTTGTGGAATAACACTTAGACAAGTGCTAAAAAAATGAAGCCAGTGCCGATCTTTTCAGTTTGGGATAAGAGAATTTTTTAAAAAGTGGGTTTTACAATAGTAACAACACTGTTTAGTGCACACATTATAGATAACATCACATCAGTCCTACCTATGGGAGAAAGTGGTGGTGATAAAATTCTTTTTTGAGCCACAGATTTGTTTTCTGAAACATTAAGTCACTTGCTTCGGCATTTCTGTTCCATAAATTTGCTGATGAAGAAACAGTTGTTTCTACTTTGAATAGCCATTCAATCTAGCAGTGGTTCACAGGCAGGGGAAAATACATGGTTTGATCAAGTAAACCAGTACAATGGGGAATAATAAAACATTTCTGCAACAGGAAAAATCCTTTCAGATGTAAACTGAAATGTATTTGACACCATGAGCCAAAAGGTCATTCCCAGGATCTTTTCTCACCCTGAAATTGAAGATTCTATATGTATCAGGGGGTTGAAAGGCTTCTAGTTAGAAAAAGTGATGCACAGTGAGAACAAGAGAAAGTGCCAAACTTATTTCAAGGTATCAGCTTTTGATAATGCTAAGTGCAATATGAGAGAGTGAAAAAATGACTTATAGTGTGACTACGACTATAAATACCATTTATCATAGTGTCACAGAGATCTGGGGGATTTTTGACTCTCATTTCAAAACTTTGGTTCATCCCTAGTGAGGATGTAATGAGAATTACATGAAGTCAATTTAAGTGAAATATTAGACTAGATTTACAAGAGTACTTGGCTGCCTCCAGATGCAAAACAGCAGCTTTGTAAATCTGCTGCGTACCTACATCAGTCAGAGACCTAACTCCTTAGCTCCAAATGGAGCTTGTGAAAAAAACCATCTAATGTCTGCTTGAAAACTTTGTTTCTTAAGGTCCCTTAATACATCCACTCAGTTGGTTGCTCTCAAGGTATCATTTCTGATGGCTACTGAGATAGAAAACGAGGCCTGAATTACATTTTTTCAGGAAAAGAAATTCCTTTTTTCATCTGTAATAATAGCATGTCCAACATGCAAAGCTTGAATGCCCTGTTGCCAAGCAAGAGCACTCTTCCATTACTTTAACACAAAACTACAAAAAGTCACTTCACTATGTAAACTCTTCAACATAACATAAGATGAAGTGCTGTATTAAGTCTCCCTCTGTGAAACAAGACTAGTTTCACATATGCAATTTAAATGATTTGAGAGATGATTCAATAAATGAATTTCAACAACGCCTTCCGGTTGACTGGAGTGCCTATTAATTAGCGATGAAACTGAGGGAATACAAAAAAATGAGACTCTATTTTGCATGAAAACGGCGCTATTCCCGCTCCGTTGAACTTACTTGTACAACAGCATTCAGTTAGTGAATGGAAGGAAAATACAAGTTTATTTATAATGTTTTCCCAGTTTCTTCCCTTACTTTATATTTATGGAATTATACAGTGTGATGTGTGGCAAATGCCAGCGGAATTCTCTCTTTCTCCACTGGAGAAGTGGACAACCAGTCTTTATTATGGGATCTTTCAAAGTGCTGTGTATTACCTGAAGCCAATGTACTGTACTTAGTGCACCTACAGAGTCTGGTGAGCTGTGAAAAGATCTTGTATTTTCTTCAGGATAAATCCATTGCTTTCCTGAGCTATGTCCCTGACGGTAAGAGACCAGGGATTTCCTAATACATACTGACTCCCATTTTCAAAAAAGTTTTAAGGCGATTTTCTTCTCACTCCTAAACTTCTTGTGTGTGTCTCACTCAGAAAACCTGCAGTCTGATCTTTTTGGTGGGACTTGAGCTTTTTATGGAGAAGTTAAAGTCCATGCTTATACCAACAACAATTAAGTGGAGTGTAGCACTGCATGTCTTGGGGTATATATATCACCTAAATATAAATATCTAACAGGTGGTTAAATTAGGAAATTAGTCTCCTTAACCTCCCTAATTTAGGAAGAATTAAGTCAAAATCCTGCTCTGAATCCCTTTCTAACTAAGCCTCTCTGTCCTCTCTGTTATATGTAAAAATTACAAAGACCAGCTTCCCGCTGAAGGCACCAAATCTACATGCCAAAAATCAGCCAAGTGGACCTTCCCTCCATCCAGCCACGTGTTTTCTGGGCACATGTGCACATATGAGTGAGAAAGGAAGAAAGTGTTGGCCTGCTCGAAGGAGTGATTGAGATCCCGTGTCTGGGACGCTCACTCTTCATTTACCTGCTGTGAGAAACAGGATTTTGCTGACTGCTCAGTATAACCAAATGAAGGCCCTTCAAAAACAGCCGTGGGCAGCTTGAGGACCTCCCGCAGAAACATGTCGTATCTGCCATAAACCATCACTCCACTGGAGTCGGAAATCATTGAGAAGATATCTGAGGGGGGAAGAAACAAGAAAAGGACACAGCAGTTTCAGTGAGAGCTACAGATTTGCTCTGAATTCAGTATCATCTGACTTGAACCAGAAGCACTGAACATTTTTTGCTTATGGAAACCACTATTACTGCATCTTTAATTCTAACCTCTTTCAATAGAAAACTAAGAGAATTATTTGCATATAAAAAGGAGCTGATTTTAATACTAAAATATTCCTGACTTTTTCTTTCTTTTTGTGTGGTCATTTTTTAAGCAAAGTCTGATGCATGGCATGAGGCAGTAATTTAATCAGATAAGAAGGCTCTGATACGACAAGATACGCAACATCAGCTTTTTGCCTACTGCCAGCTTGCCATGTCAAATCAAAATCTTGACAACAAGTTCATTAAATCACTTATTATTGTTTTGGACACACAAAGCACTGAAGGTCTTGCAAATTCATTACTTTTCACTCTTCTACCTTTTTTATGTATAAAAATGTCACACTTTTATTATTGCAGAGATGGATGTTTGTAAGGCTTTACTTTTCTGCTTGTTTAAAATTATCCTGTGCTTAGCAGGAGATCACTGACTAAGGAACATTTACTGTTTTTCAGGCTGTCATGTCAGTTGGTTCATTTCCAGGAACCTGGATGGGAAATTCTGACAACAGGACTCTGCACTGCTGACCCAAAAAAATCATCATTGTACTCCAGCCTTCCACTGAAATGACCCTGCTCCTATTCCTAAAGCAGCTAAAGGAACAAACAGTGCTCAATTTATAGCACTGCTCAATTTATAATTTATAACTTTAGTTCAGTCTGTAGTTGAGTTTCTACATATAAATAATATAAATGGCACCAAATCTGGAAGACTAAATCAGCACCTGGGATATCTACCTGTCTACTCTAATCAACACCAACTTGCAAACTCTGTTTTCTTGGGCTAAGGTAGAAGGCCCAGGGGAAACTGAAGGTTTTTTTGGTCCAGAAGTCTGGACCTGATCTACAGGCACCATATCACTAAATAGAAAGTCGTCCATTGCACCTACAAGTAAACTAATCCTTTGCTATTGGAAAACTGGGAATTAATCATGTGGAATGAGAATCTGTTCACCAAAATAGATGGCATAAGAATGTGCCCTGTGGGAAGAAATATAAATAGTCCATAAATATATCATACTTCAAGGCGTGAAATGAGGGAGATTGTTATTAAAAAATAATCAGAAGAAATTGCTGAATAATGCTTCATGATGTTGAGGCTCTCAACCTGTACTCTGAATTCAATAATCCCAAAGGAAAAAAATAGAATCCACCACTCAAGCTCAATATATGCAATGCTTTAAAAATACGAAGTTCAGTGAGAAGTTCAACCAAACACTTAGTGGGATTTATCTGGAGAAATATATAGTGCAAATCCCAAACCCATCTATGAAACTCTAACTTAACCTAATTCCCTCGTACTGTTACTTCTCCAAAAATAACAGATTTTTAACAGACAAAAAATGTCACCCAAAAGACTTACATCTTAATTTGTCCATGATTTTTCCTCCACAGAGAGTTGCCAAGGCCATTTTGACAGCAAAAACGGAAATTTTACCATGTCCTTCCCTGTTCAAAAGTAGAAAGCAGCCATAATTTATATGTCCATTTTATAATATGATATATAAAATATATCATATATAATATAATATGTTGATTTAAAATGCATATCACTGACATCACTTATTGTAATGCACAATATATGTGGATCCACATACAAAAAAATAAGACCTTTAAAAGGAAAGTTTGTTTTGTAAGAACACACATCAGTAAACACACTGTTCTGTAAAGATCTCAGAGCAGATTTATTATATATATGAAGCTTAGTATTACACTGTTTGTTACCCTCATTCTTTCTCTACATATCCATATACTTGTAAGATAGACATGAATTGTGTACTCAGTACCAATACCAATATTGTACAATATCTGTACAATAAAGCATGCTACGTGTTTCACCGCTACGTTCATTAAGTCACTCAGATTTTAGAAAGTGAGCCAGTTCCCTAAGCTTGACTAGCTAATAATCTTTAAAGTTCAGTGAATTGGATTTAGTTCTACATCAGTGTAACCCGTAATTCTAAATATTAATTCTAATTATCCTTTACAGTCATTTAAAATTCTTCTTTTTGTCAGAAAATCAACTGGAAATACAGGTAAAAAATAATAAATTCACTACTTCAGTATTTAAGAAAGAAGTCTGTACTATGTTCTTTAATGCTGACTTTTGTGCACATTTTCTTTTTCATTACATTGAGTTCCCTTTGACTGGTTTCATAAGCTTAAAATCCCAGCAGAGTAACTTCCAGACTTCCATATTTCCATCCTTTATTGACTGGATTCTGATTTGTGTAAACCAGGACTTAGCACTGCTATGGCTGAACATGCAGTCATTTTGTATTTTTTTGTGTGCGTGCTACCTTTTAGACCTTTAGGAATTTTTCTGCACTATTTCATCATGAGGTTTCCACCTGCCTTTAAAGATTTGTTATACTTAAAAAAAGAAATGCTAAGAGGAAGCAATGGCATTATTAAGAAGCAATGGAAGGTTCAGAGGGAAAAATAAAGCCCATGTGGAAGTGCTTCAGATTTGTTTTTCCCAGGAGGTTTAGTTACATTTACTAATAGGATTATAATCTTGAATGGCAGACACATATCAACTTGGCTTCAGCTTTCCAGCCCAGAGCCATCGGCTTTTCCCATACTCACATGATTACAGAACAGAGGAAAAGATTATAGAACAGAAAAGGAAAAGATTTCATTTATCTCTTCAATCTCTCTGTTTGAGTTGATTAGTTTTGACACTGTATTTTGTATTGGTCATTTGTATTCATAAAAGCATCACTAGAGCCAGCATAAATTCCATTTGCCCTCCAAATATGTGTGTGTGTGTGTGTGTGCATACATATACACACATGCATATATAAATACATACGATGGATGAACAGACAGGATAATGGGGGCTAAGACTCGCCAATGTCATTTGGATCCAGAAGGGCCCTAAGCTACATCTAAGCACTACAGATGCCCTTGACTGGCAGCCACTGGGGTCTCACAGTATTTGCCACGCAAAAGCAAATGCTGAAGCAGTGGCTCACAGCAGCATGAAGTGCTCTACAGAAGTCAGTGCTCCCTGAAAGAAGCTTTAGGCTGGCTCATGCAAAGAGATAAGAATTTTACTAGTGGAAATAGGAGAGGACAGAAAATATTTTGATTTTATGTAACACCCCTCTTACTGAGGTTACTCTTCAGAATCCTACAGAAAAGCACTAGGAGCATAAATGATGTAAAAAGAAAATCTTGAAGCTGATGTGCACTTAGCAACAATACAGGATGAAGTACTTAAGAAAGGCAAAGATGGCCAGGGCTTAAGGTTATCTCCTTCTGCTTGGGGAAAAAAGGGTAGAAAATAATACATGCTGTTGGACACCAGAACAGAGCAGAAGGTTTCATCTTCTAATACATAGCTGCAGAGAGAAACAGCCTGTCCCCAGGGCAAGAAAACCCCACAGACTGCCTGACAAAATCCACAGACCATACAAGGCTAAGTCCAGCTCCAGGGCCTGAATTTGCCTTTTGGGTCACCCAGGAGAGCAGTACCAAATGGATGACACTGTCATTGGTCAGGATCTCTAGCAGTGCTCATACTGAGACAGCCATATGCTGGGGAAAGCTATAAAGAAATGACATCACAACTTTAGAAGTAGCAAATGTGTCCCATGAAATGGACACGGAGAAAATACAATTTTTCTCATTAACTAGGCATGAAGTGGTGCTCCCCCAATACTGTAAGGTATCTTATCCAAAAGTAACATAATTTCTTTGGTTACTGGTGGGCTTCCTACTGCCTGCCCTAATCAGGGCAGTCAATTCTGAAATGTCAGACGCTGCAATTACAAATTATCATTTTCACAAACATGTTTCAGAGAAAAAAATTATTGAAATCAAACACAATTTTTTTCATGTAGGAGAGCAAAATGCACCTCTGAAATGCATTTTTTTTCTGGACTTCCTTTGTAAAAGCTAGCTGGCCTCTGTGGCTTTCAATGAGAAGCAAAGTTGGAGAAGAGAGGGAACTAAACAAATCACTGCTCTGAATAGACGGATGAGCAAGAAGTTATATTCCAAAATAGATACCAAACATCTTAGTGTATTGAAATCAGTACTATTCATATGTGCACTTGATTAAACATGGGCATGACTATTTCCTCTTTTCTATGTAGAAGTCAAGCTCCCCCAGCCAGACTGGGTCTGTTTCACAGCCCAGAGCCCACGACTCCATTCACAGGACAGGTATGTCAAGGAGCAGAAAAAATTCAGCTATTTTCTTATCAGTAAAAACACTGCAGAAGGAATAGTTGGAGATGATCTAGCACAGAATATTTCACAGTCTGTTGAAGAGAATCTTGTATGGAATGACTCAATTGAATAAGGCTGGCATTCCACCTAGCTGCCTAGCCTTTGACACCAGCCTGGGACAAATTTTTCAGAGAGCTTTGAACTGGTCAACTTTTTATAGTACTTGGCGTGCCAGTGAAGGAAATGTGTTATTATTTCATAAATCCACTTAATCACCTTAGGCCTTGAAGCAAAAGCCACTGCCCAATTTTAACATGTGGTTAAAAACAGAGATGAGGAAAGCTTCTCTCCAGAATTTTTAAGTCTGAACACCTCATTCTGCGGTTTTGGTCTATTGCGGTCATCTACCACACGATGCTGACTCTCATACACTAATGATAAATTAATTGGAGAAGTATCTCTGTGAATTTTGAATTTTTTGACTTGCAGTTTTATAAGGTTGCACCCTAGTTTACTTTTAGTAGCATGAAGGAACATCACACTCAGTGTCATGTGAAATTTTGTACACTATAATTTTCCCCCACTTTTCCTCCCTTCAGGGTTGAGCAGCAGAGAAATATAATTATCTGTAGGCTTAATGAGTCCCCAATGCCATGAAAAGATCTTAAAAAAAATGGGATGTAAGCTCAGCACGGGCAGTGGCCAAGTTGGCACACATGCCATAGCACTGCACTGTGGTTCCTTTTATGTTTTTCTAGCCAAGTTTTAGCTCCTGAGATGACATCTGTATTGAAGCCTAGGGAAACAGTCCTTGCCAGAGGGCAGAGAAACTTGCCAGGTTTTCAGTGGGCTAGAAACAAAGGAAGAAGCTCTGTTTAAAGCTTGGAGGATCTTCAGCTAGCACAATACACACAGAGCAACATATATATTAACTAGAACTAAAAAAATGAGACAGTTGTAGGCTTACTTAAAACGTGAAGTAACTTGTGTCTTTTGGTTCTTTCATATATGTTAAGTCGCAGGCACAGCACAGAAGGAGCAGCCATCACCCTGCGTGGCCACAAACACCAAACCTATCCATGATCACTTAGAACAGCCTTCTCATTTACTCTGAAGAGCTATTTGGTCTTGGTCTACTGTTTTGATCTTAGAAAGATTTTCTGGGTATTTTAGGGTTTGGGGTTTTTTTCCACTGTTGTCTATATTCATAGCATCAAATGTGATCATATAATCATTCATTAATCAACATAGAAAATAATTCCTCAGTAGGCACCTAGAAATTCAAGTAGCATCTCTGCAGGCCAACTGTTTCCTTAAAACACAAGGCTAAGAAACCAATGAGTGAACCCAGATCAAAGAAAACAGGTTTGTATTAAGAATGGCTGTTGTTATTTCAGTATGATTCATGCACCTAATAAACCACCTTTTTTCATCAGAGAAGACTGCAGATGATTTAATTTAACTTTCCAGTTTCTATAAATGAGAGGAGAGTGAGAACACTTCATCCTGCCTCACAGCTCCACCTCTGTTCTTTCTATATCATAGAAACATTGAACAGCTTGGGTTGGAACACCTTAGAGAACATCTAGTTCCAACCCTCTTGCTGTGGACAGGAACACCTTACAATAGACCAGGCTGCTCAAAGCCACACCCAGCCTGGCCTTGAACACTTCCAGGGATGGAGCATTCACAACCTCTCTGGACAACCTGTTCCAGTATCTCACCACCCTCATAGTGTAGAATTTCTTACTGATAACCTAGACTCTTAGGTCTAAACCTACTCTCTTCTAGTTTGAAGACATTCCCTCTTGTCCTATCACTACATGCCCATCTAAAAAATCTCTCCATCTTTCTTGTAGACTCCCTTCAGGTAGGGGAAGGCTGCAAATAGGTCACCTCAAAGCTTTCTCTTCTCCAGGCTGAACAAACCCAACTCTCTCAGCTTGTCCTCACAGGATAGCTGCTCCATTCCTCTGATCAACTTGGTGGCTCTCCTCTGAATTTGTTCCAACAGGTCTATATCTATCCTTCGTGTGCTGGGGACCCCAGAGCTGGAAGCAGTACACAAAGGGGTGTCTCAGGAGAGAGGAGTAGAGGGCCAGAATCACCTCCCTTGACCTGCTGGCCACGTTTCCTTTGATGCAGCCCAGGGTATCTGGGCTGTGAGCACACATTACCAGCTCAGGTCCAGCCTCTCATCCACCAGCACCACCAAGTCCTTCTCCTCTGGGCTGCTCTTGATCTGTTCATCCCCCAGGCTATACTGATACAGAGGGTTGTCCTGACCCAGGTGCAGCACCTTGTACTTGGTCTTGTTAAACCTCTTGAGATTCCCATGGGTCCACTTCTCCAGCCTGCTGAGTTCCTCTGGATGGCACACAAAGCATTGCTTCTCTCTGAGCTTGACATCCTAAGAAAAGACCCTGCTCCTCCTTCCAACAACTTGTAGACTTCAGCAGAAAATGACCTTTCTGCTGCACTGGAGGGGAGGGACAGGGGCAACATGGGAAGCAGAGACATCAGCTCTGGTTAGATCCCAGCAGCTCTCACACCATCCCTGTAGGATGTAGAACCACCTCCCTCACTCTGTTTCCAAGAAAGCATGAAATCTGGACCACCAGTGGTTGCTGTAAAGTTAGATATGCAGGTATCTAAAAGCATCAGAAAGAATTCAAAAAGTTTATTTAGAAGGCCAGAACATGAGAAACTTGCAAAATACCAACAGTGAGGTTTACTCACTGGGCCCCAGGGAGAAAAAGGCAAGTTTCCACCCTCCCAGGGCCTCTTAATCCTCTCTGTTTCTCCCCTGCCTTCCCAAGGCCTCTGTACATCTCTGTTAGGGCTATTTCTCTCAGGCATAGGAGAGAGAGAGAGAGATAACACAGCTCTTTCTGCAAACCCTTCTGGACTGCAGAAGCGGAAAAAAAATCTAACCCTCTTGAAAAGGCACTTTGCAGGTTTCCTAAGGGAAAACAAGAATTTCTAGCTTTCCCGTTACAAATTCTTCCAAAAGCAAACTATCCCTACAATTGCTAAACCAACACCTAACCCAAAACTTCAGTAATATGAACCATACTAAAGGGTAGGGCACATTTTGAGGATCAGATGCTTAACTGGTATGTTTATACTTGTGACAGTATAGACAGATGTTTAAACTCCCATTACAGCATAGGGAGACTTAGATGACACGGATCTCCATGAAGCCTGAACTTAGATATCTCAGACTTCACTTGAGCCTGATCCCAGATGTTTGGTGTATTTAAAACGGGGTGACAGGCAGCTAGTCCATATCTCTGACCTCAGAGCTGGAAGCCTCTTTCTAGGGGTTCCTTGGGTGACTCTGCCCTTTTGGGAAGTGTATCCTATGCACTTCACTCAGAGGCAGTAAGACAGACTGAGTTGCTGTTTGAGGGTCACAGCCTCCTCACCCCTGTGAGGGCCTGACTGGAGCCCATCAACAGGTCATGAACCACAGCACACGGGATGTTTTCAGGGAAAGCAAAACCTTACCCCCTTAAGAACATTCTCTGATTCCCTTCAGGGGATTAAATTCCTCTCCTCCATTTTGCTGCAAGCAGCCATGTTATCTAGCTGAGATCTTTACCCCTTTACAGCGAGCTACGAAACAAGCACATTATCACAGGCCTTGCTTCCACAGTTCTGGGTCTTACCCTGTGTTCACCAGCCTGGAAGCAGTCTGCTTGTGGCATGCAGCAATGAATGCATCTGGCCATTTTCAGCATCTCTTAGTATTCTTGTCACAGCCACAATGATAGGAATTAAAATGCCTGTTCCTTCTTTTATTGCCCTTGAGGGGAAAAAAATACTCCTGAAGGCTATGGTTTCACAATGTGTTGCCTTCTTTTCTTCCCCTCAGAGGGGGCAGAGGAGAGGTTGAGAGCAGCCTTCTCATGTAGAAGATCTACATTTTCTCCCCGTTGCCATGGTGACCGAGCCACTGGCTGGTCTGGCAACGAAAGGTGCTCAATGACACCCAGTACCAGGGCATCAAGTGAGAGGGCTGGAAAGAGGAAGAGGAAGGAAGCATCCTTACTTTAGTGTGTCATGGCCAGTGTTTTCTGCTGGTTAATTTTCAAAATGTAAGCCATAAAGCAACAATAGGTCATCAGCATCTGTCAGACTTAACCACTGTTCTCCAATAATTCAGTTTTTAGGACTGCAAATATTGCAGTACTGGTTGCCAACTATCTATTCAGAAACTGTAATAGGTATACGGAGCATACTAGTTAAGGTAAGTGGCTCGCTCTATATCAAACTTCCTCTTTGTGTAACATGAGTCCCATGCAGCAATAAACACCACGAATTTCATCACCTCTAGGTCTTTAGTCCTATTTCTGTCCTGGTCTCAAAATCATGCTGCACTGGCGTGAGCCAGGAAAAAAAAATTGCTTACAGCTGCAAGAACTTGCAGGGAAATGAGCTCTTTCAAAATAATGAGCTATTAACCCATGGCACTGCTGCAGAGGCACTGCAGTGGTGTCAGCCACTGGTGTGCCAATAAATAACAAGGCAAATTAGAAGTGCATGTAAATTTGTTTCTGTAGATAATTCTTCTTTGATATAAACTGGAACAAGTCTGAGTAGCTGGATAAAAACACAGTTGTGCTGAATTTGGCTCGACAGAAAGGAAAGCAGAGGTCCTTAATTTAGGTTGTCTCCCTAGTAAGCACTATTCACATGCTTGTTATTCGGGTCAGAATTGAGCTTGTCCAATTGTTTTCCAAAGATATTCCCAGAGCAAGTAAAATCCTTTCACCAGCTGGGAGAGGAGGGAAGAAAGGCAGACTTACGGATCAAAGGCCGCTAGCAAGAAGTTGAGCAGTAAGCTGATGGATTGCTCCACGTTGATCTGGTGAGTCGTCGGCATCCGCTTGTTGAGCTGGTAGAAGATGGTTGAGATCACAGCCTCCAGACGGGCCACGTTCAGTTCGATGTTGGGGTCCAGGTTGTTCAGTGCGTTTTCTCTCAAGGCTTCTATTACATTCCAGATGTCCACCAGGTGCACTAGGGGACAGGACAGAAAGACTCAGCCGGGACATGTACTCCTCCCACAGGGCGGGGAGTAACACAACCACGCACAACGTGCTTCGTGAATACTTAAGCAAATTAATTTATTTTCCATCACTGAAATTCGGTGGAGGAATGAGCAAATAGAATTCAAATCTGTTAATAAGCAAACAATATATTGATATGAATAGTTGTAATGTGTACAACCTCAGCTCAGGAAATCATTCCTCATTGTATAAAGTATTCAAGTAAAAGTCTATATTATACACAAATCACTGGAAGGTAAACATATGCTAATTGTCTTTTTGAACCATGCCTTTATGAATCCCCATTCAGAAATTACTCTTAGATATTAATTTGCATAGCAGATGGGCTTTTCAGAAGATCCTACGAATACTAAGTGCTTATCACATAGTGATATTTTGAAAATTCTTTTCAGCAATTTGTATGGAAAGCAAAATATTTTACAGAAACAGAATTGCAATTGAGTCAGGGTAGACTAGCTACATTTAAACAAATAACATGTAATGAAGTGATCCCAAAATCATATCTTGTGTCTTCCAAATATATTTGCCAAATGATTTGTTAAATCTCTCTCTTTAAAGTCCCCGCCTAAGCTGAATTTGATGGGAGCTGTTTTTACCTACAAGGACAGCTTAAAGGACAATTTCTGCTCACCCTTCATATTTTACCCAAAGAGAAATCTTGTTTGCATAGCACTGTTATTGTGGCAGTACGATTGGCTTGCCGCAGATTGGCATTTCCAGCAGTGGAGAACCTTGCCAAAAGTAAAAAAAACCCTGTATTAATCCAAAAATTGGGTTTACTTCAGACCTGATCTCAAAAATTCATCCCTTTTTTTTTAATCTTAAGTATTACCTACTGTCCTACTAAAGTGTCAGTAAGAAACAAATCATGAGGTTCAGGGTGAAAATTCTCCTTTTTTCACCAGAGAAACTACTGCATAGTTCTCATTACGCAGCATGGAGATATGTCTTATGACGTATCAAGAACCGTCTGCATGTGGAAGGAGTTCCATTTCTTTTCTGGATAGAGAAATGTAATTCTAATCCTCATTACATTTTCACTTGATTGGTTTGCAGGTGCTGTTTCAGACTGCAATATGACATGATGGTCTGACGGCAGGGAAATGTAAGCTGATAGTAGATAGATAATGAAATCAGATACAGCCATTTTACTTAGTCTAGAATTTTGCCTCATGATTGGGTTTCCCTTCTTTTGCCTTAAAAAATAACCTCTTAAACCTGCCAGTGCATGTGTAAACCCAAGAAGGAAGATACACCATATGGATGAGTGGTAACAGCAGCAGCAACTACTTTAGGGACTAGACAAGGCACTTTGTAATTTCTTCTTGCTGTTCCCTAGCAAATAAATGGGAAAACCTGAAAGATGAAGTTCCATTGTGACACCTAAATATTTATTTTATCTTTGTATTAAAAGGAAACTTATATAGGAAACCTTGTAGGCTGACAGGTTGCCTTCAGTGTGACAATCTGAATTAAGCTGGGTGGGTGGAGTATACAACTTCTCTGAACTTTTCCTTTTTGTTTTCTAGCTGCTGGAAGAGCAACTTCCCCATAAAGAATCTGGCAAAGGTCTCAGATCTTTTTAATGCAGTCATTCCCACTTAATCAGTTTGCAGTGTCAGTTTGCCACAGATGTCATATGGACAAATGGGAGGTGAATGATCTCCAGGAAGAGAGCCTGCACATAATAACTGACCCTTTCTGAGCAGCTTCTCCACATGACTCAGAGGCCAGACAAGGCAGAGAATGGAGGAAGTCACCCGAAAGCAGACAAGGCAGAGAATGGAGGAAGTCACCCAAAAGCAGGCCATCATCTGGTCCAGCTAAGAAGCGTTAATGAGCATCCCACGACTGTAAGGTAGTCAAGGAAAACCCAAGAAATACAGAGCAACATGCCAGAAGATGCAGCAACAGGCTGGACCATGTGCGTGTATTTCATGGCCTCATCAAGAGGCAGGCAGGAAGCAGAAGACAAAGTGTGATGTTTCCCTCGAGGTCTAGCTGTCACTGGCCATGAGGGCTGTTCCTGGTAATTCACACCAAACAGATGAAGGACAAGATGCTTCCATCAGCAGTTTCTCCAGGGTATGTGTGTAAACTGTCAAACCCAGGGAGGGCGTGGAGACATCTCCAGACTCCTCTCTGGAAACATTCCAAACCCACCTGGATGTGCTTGTGTGTCACCTGCTCCAGGTGACCCTGCCTTGGCAGGGGGGTGTACTGGATGATCTCCAGAGGTCTGTTACAACCCTAATGATTCTGTGATTCTGTGAAACCTGAACTATTGCTACATTAACAAGATAACATTGTGAGAAATTACCAGGCATAACAAATAGCAAAAAGAAGAGTAATGCCACATGCAGGTGGCTCACCTTGACTTGAGACTACACTGTCAAGAGAACAATCTGAGAAACAGTGCAAACAGGGGTACTAGCACTGCTGACCAAGGCAGAAATTACTCGGGTAACCTTATCATAAACACTGAATAAGGATGTACAGTCAGCAACATCGGAGCTGGTGGGAAAAGTATAAACAGCAACAGGCTGTTTATCTGTGAGTGCAAGAGCAGGGTAGCAGAAAGATCAGGGGAGTGGAAAAGGGCAATTTAAAAGGTAACAAATCACACCATCAGAGCTGTTGGGGTACCTTTCAGGCAGTCCCTGCACCTGATGCGTGGGGGAACTGTTTTGACCATACATGTTTGCTTCTGCAGTCATTGGAAACTGTGATGGTTTCCCTATCATCCCTAAAAGGATGTTCAGGGAGTGTGAACCAGAACATCCAGACTCCCTAACAGTGAGAATTTCATGCAGTAATATAACTTTAATTGCTTGAGTAAGAGAACATGGAGTGAAAGAGCCAGCAACAATGAATGAGGCTGAAATGGGGGTTGGTGTCTTTATTCTTCACATGATCTAGTACGGATACTATGTAGCTCTCAGATTTTAATGTGGGGTTTTTTGTTGACTTTTTTCCCCTACTGATACTATATTTTTCATCATGCAGTCATATCCATAGTTAGTTTTGATGATGGTCCTGGGAAGGAAAATGTCCAGAGGCTAGCAGACGTGGGACTAATAACATCAGTACACACTAAACATTTGAGAGAAAATTACTACTCCTAGTGCTAGCTCTAACCTGAAAGCCTCATAAGCCCTCCTGATGTTCATTGGTATGCCAGAAAGTAGGGCAAAAGACTAAGAAAATGACTTATTAGAAATTACACAGCTATAGCAGTCTCCTACCCACCATAAAATATTAGTCTCAAGGAACTGTTGTGTATTTGTACTATAAATAATTTTACTTGGGCTTTTTTTTTTTTTTTTCAGAAACACTTTGGTTCCACTTGAAGCTGAATAAACAATAATCCTACTGCACTATTTTATTTTGCATTTTATTAGTTAATTTTAAATCTCTCTACAGAGGAAACCAGTACTTCCTGGAGGAAGAAATGAAGGATGGACACGAGCCAGGCATTTAACAAGAACTACTAATTCTGAAAGTATCTGATGAAACATCTAGCTCAAAATCACAAGGAGAGTTTGTTAGACTGCTGTACAGAGGACTGCAGTCTTTGACCTTTAGTCAAATCAGTTGTTACAAACAAGAATTCACATACCTAAATTAAATGTAAAAAATTAGGTGTCTACTGTCTGCTGTTGATCAAGGCTCCCTCTCATCTAAGTGAAAGAAAAAAGGACCTTAAAGCATCTGTTGGGAGACAGGTGGGACGAACGGTGCTTTGAAGTTGCCCGTATTTCTTCACTGACAAAGTCTAAAGCAACAAGTTTACATGAGACGTGTAACCTCGGAGTTGGTAGTTAACACACCTTCCTCTTTAAACATTAAGAAAAGATGTCTTTTCTAGTCTGACCACTACATGACATATAACAATTCAGGTTTTATATAAAATATGAATAATAAATACTTCAATCTGTACGAACAGCTATCAGAGCCTGTCACAATCACTACCTTTTACACTGCACTGCTTGACCTTGTGCAGATTACATCCAGGTGTAGCGCCCTACTACCTTAATTCTGTTATTTTTAAATTTACTCACACAGTAAGCAACTCTTACATATTATATCATGCTGCCAGATCATGCAATCAACATTGGCAAAAGGCAGAGTAAAACACAGGACCCTGCAAGCTCTACTCATTTCTACTGATAGAAATTTATGCCTACAGCTAATGTCATATCTGTATTCTTTTAAATGTAATAACAGAATGTTAACCTTGCAAACTTTGCAAAAGCTTACATTCTTTATCTTCTCTTCTACCCATTTTTCATAATACCTGCTATGCTCATTTATTTATTTATCCATCCCTGAGACTGTTTTAATCTCACTGAAGAAGGCATATCTCCTTACTTTGCACAACACGTAGTGCAATAAAACCCAAATCTGATTTCTGCATACTACTACGGTCCTAAGAAGATGGAAGAGTTTGCAGTGTAACAAAACAGCATGCAGATGCAGGAGAGCTTTCTATCTCGTAAAATCTGCCTTAAATTCTCTCAACAGAGTAAAATTCCGCAAGTTTGTTTTTAACTTCTCATTGCTGTTGCTGCTTTTGTTGCCTTACTCACATTTCCCTCTGAAAAGTGAATTATGCCTCAACATGAGAAAGATGCCCTTTCTGAAGTGGATCAGTAAAACTAGAGAACTCTGTCAGTTGTTCCCTCAGTGCCAGCAGATAGCAGGAGTAAAAGCTGCTTGTATCTAGCACCTGTGTGGTACAAGGCAATCAAAAATCATGCAGTCCAGCCAATCCTCATGGAGCCTTCAGAAAGGCCTTGCACTCTGTAAACAACAGAGCTGTGCAGGTGTAGATCTCACTCGTTTGCCTATGTTGGAAAAAAATGTAGACAATTTCCACAAGCAATTGCTAAACTACGTTTCCTTTTAGATTTTCTGTGAAGTGATTTTTGAAGTCACAGTTAAGCTAAAGATCAGTGTTATTAGATCGTCTACGGTGAAAACTGTCTGCTAACTCTGATGACGTTGAGTAGTATTTAAACACTGTCATAGAAGGTTTCATATTTGAGCAGATTCAGCAACAGACTGAAATTAGTTAATGTAAATAAAGTTCAGTATCTGGACAGAAGTGCAACAACACAGCTAAGGAGCATCACAGATGGCTGCCATTCACTCCACAGCAATTGTTGCTAAAAAATGCACACTTTGAGGAGACCCTGGCTGAAATGAAAAGAATTAAGATTAATGCATGAAAATACACTCCAAATAACAAATGTTATTTCCTTCAGTGAACTTCTTCAGACGTTAAAACAACATTTGGAGAGTGCTTGTTGCCAGTGCATTGAGACTGAACTAATCAGTCTCTCCCTGTAGGATGAAAGGGTGGATGAAGATGTGTGGCTCAGTTTGAGAGGAGTTTTATATTTTCTTCAAACCAAAAAGTTTTCAGATACCCTTCAAGTTTTACATCCTGCCTTTCTGCCCTTATCTGTCTTCAGAACATCTTTTCCTATTACCTATTTTGATGACGAAAACAAGCAGTTAGTAGTTACAATGCAGAATTCTATCACCTGCAACTGTCAACAGGTTAATTTGTGGAATAGATGTACCCTGGATACATTTGGAGAAAGCAGAATTTAACATTACTTACTATAAACACATACATCGATTTTATTGATCTTGATCCTCCCTCTTTTCTTCAGGCACTTTTTAGTCTCTTAATCAGCAGGAAACCAATGTATTTTTAATTTATTGTAACTAGTAACTTTAATTAATTTGCAATAAGTAATTTTATTTTTGGTAGATAATAATATCTTAACAGACAAAATGACAGAGAAGAGATGGACTACAGTCTTTTTTTCAACTCACAGCAAAGCAATTAAAATTTATTTATGCAGTGAATGAATTTTTCTCTCTATCACACAGTCTACTTAAAATTACGGAAAGGCTAGGAGATACAGCTAATCTTGGATATATCACTAATCTCAAAGGAGGGAGATTACTTCAAACATCAGTTGTCAAGAAATGATGTTGCCCGAAGCAAGCATAGAAAAGAAAACTGTACTGGAAGTTTATCTTCTAAGTAGTTAAAAAAAAAAAAAAGGTTGAAAACAGTCTGTGTGCTTAAGTTTTCTTACCATTAAATAGATCTACTTGTATAAAAATCCTCATCTGTTCTACTTCATTCTTTGTATTCCACCTGAACCATGAACTCTACAACATTATCTCTCCATTTATTACTAAATGAACGTGGAAGAGGAGATTACATTTAATCAAACACTGGAAGCTATCTAAATTAGGGCTTTAATAATCAATTCAAATTTACTTAACATACAGTAGGTCTAACTAAATCTAGGTTAAACATGCCCAAGTGATAGTTAGGACAGAGTTCCTCCTTGATAGATTTTCCTTTTTTTGGTGGATATAGGAACAACTTTTAAAGAAGCATTAATTTATTTCCAAAATTTTGGTATGCATTTCATGCAGATTTTAGCCCAGCAAAGCTCTTACAGACATGCTTGAATTTAAGCATACTAATACTGTCATTTGAAATCAATGGCACTTGAGTGTATGTCAGATATTTCAGGTGGATTTCATTAAAAAGGAAAGATTTATGCTTCCTTGTCTAACAATCCTAAAAATATTATAAAATACGTTAGACAATTCTTTTTTTGATTAGAATCTATGAACCCATCACAAATCAGGGTATTGGAGCCATTTGTCATTGTCATTGCTGAGAAGCCCTGGGAAGTTACTCATGCTTTCTGTTTGGCTCCCTCTGTGCTGCTGCCAGGCAGGTAATAGAGGACTGCCCGAGGCATGTTTTTTCTCAGCTACACCTGTTTGTGGTAAAGCTGCACCTCAAATCAGTCAGCCATGACCACTGAAAGCTCTATCTGCACGTCCCACAACTACGCAGGTCAACGTGCCAGTTATGATGGCCCGAAATTTTTTACTCTCTCTGGTACCAAATTACGTGAAAATGTACCAGGGTGGTGCTTCTTAAAATGAGGTACTCTTTGGCTGGGTACATCTGGTCACAGCTGTCCCTCTACAGAGTCTGGCACACGCAGGCTACTCATGGCCCAAACATCTGAACCTTTTCTCAGTCTGTACCTGGAGATGTCCTCGATGTTCCTATTCCTGCTCCCATGTCTCTCAGGCTTCTCGTCTACCTCTGTTGCCTGCTGCTGCTGCCAGGCACTGTTCATACAGCCCAGTGACTTCTAGCACAGCTGGACACTTGCTAGGCAGACGATCCAACATGTTGGTGTGCACTTCCAAACACTCTGTGGGCCATCAATAGCTTTTGGGCTGGTCACCAGTTTTTCCAAAAGCAAGATTGGTGGACTTCTAGCTTGTTAGCATATATTTGAACGTACGAATGTAAAAATGCATTTTATTGAATCTTCTTGCTATTTCACTTGATTTCTAGGTTTTGTAGATGCAGTGATTGCATTTTATAGATGCAAACTTAGAGAAGAAATCAGCAAAATATTCAGAACATTTACTGACATGCTATTCTGATCCCAAAATGCTTTATTTTTTAAAGATGTGAAAACAATGGTATGACAGGCTGTAAGAGGATGGTATATTGATAACCAAAAGTAACCACAGACAGCACTTAGTTCTTCACTATGAAATCAAAGTCTGTTCAAAGACTGCACATCTGAAATGGAATTTGGCAAGTCTTACTGGTAAGTCTCATCTTCAGGATAAAGACCCCTGTAACAAATGGGACAGTCTGGAGCAAGAAAGACAGCCTTGGTGAAGGAGTCCCCAGTTAAGGGACGCTTAAAAAGACTGGCATGATCAAGTCCATTGGACCTGATGAGGAATGCACCCACAAGTGCTGAGGGAGCTGTTTGATGTCAATGTAAGATTACTCGATTGTCTTTGAAAGGTTGTGGCAATTGGGGAAGGTTCCTGAGGGCTGTGAGAAAGCAGCTGTCACCTCATTTCCAAGAAAAGAAAGAAGCATCCAGTGAAATAAAACCTCACCTCAGTCCCTGAAAAGGGGATGGAGTGAATCTTCCTGGAAGACATTTCCAAGCATATTAAGGTCAAGAAACCGATCAGAAGCTGTCAAAATTGGATTTATGACAGAGAAATCATATGTGAACAAGCTCTTTGCCTTCCCCAATGAAGTGACTAGCTCAAGGGACAAGAAAAAGTAGTGGATGTTCTTTATTTCTGGCTTTAGCAGGGCTTACAACACTTGTGTCCCACAGCAGCCTCTCTGGCAAACTGCTAAGTGTGGACTGTGTAAGGGGACAGTGAGGTGGACTGAAAACTGTCTGCACACATTAGCTGAAAATCTCGAGATCAGTGGCACCAAATCCTGTTGGGAGGCCAGTGGTATACCCCCCTGCATGATACTGAGTACACAACTGTTTAACATCTTCATTAATGATAGGAATGATGGGACAATGTACCCTCAGTGAGGCTGCAGGTGATACAAAACCGGGAAGAGTGACTGATACACCAGAGGGCTGGGCTGCCATTCAGAGGGACCTCAACAAACCACAGAAATAGGCAAAAAGGAATTTCACAAAGTGCAACAAATGGAAATATAAAGTCCTGAATGTGGAAAGGAATAACCCTCTGTACCAATACAAGCTGGGTGATGGCTGACAATATGCCTTTACAGCAAAGGCAGCCGACATTCTCCTGAGCTGCACTGGGCAGAGTGCTGCCAGCACGAAGAGAGAGGTACCCTTCTCCTCTACTCAGCCCTGGTGACAGCAAAGATGATGAAGGGACTAAAGCAACTGTCATATGGGGAGAGGCTGGGAGAGCCGGGACTCTTCAGGACAGAAGGCTCAGGGGTACTTTACAAGTCTGTATAAACACCTGGCCACCAAGATGATTAGAGGGATAGAGCACCTCTCCTGTGAGGAAAGGCTAAAAGAATTGGGATTGTTCAGCCTAGAGAAGACAAGGTTTCGTGGTGAGCTAGCTGTGGTATTCTGGTACCTGAAGAAAGCCTACAAGAGAGGTGAAGAGGGACTTTTTACAAAGGTGTGTAGTGACAGGGCAAGAGGGAATGGCATCAAACTGAGAGTAGGTTTAGATTAGATATGTGAGGGTGAGTGAGGCATTCGAACAGGTTGCCCAGAGAAGCTGTGGATCCCCCATTCCTGGAGCTGTGCAAGGTCAGGTTGCATGGGGATTTCAGAAACCTGGTCTAGTGGAAGGCATCCCTGACTATAGCAGGGAGGTTGGAACTAGATGATCTTTAAGGTCCCTTCCAACACAAGACATTCTATGATTCTATGATCCAGTGCAAGGAAGTAAATAACATGGAGGCGCACTCTTCTCAGGGAAAGAACAGTGAAAAGACAGAAGGAAATGAGCATAAATTAAAATACAGGAAAGCATTTAAACATAAGAAAAATATTTTCCCTGTAAGTATTGTCAAACAAAAGAACCTGCCCTCATGTTCCTTGAATGCTTGAGGAAGAGTCCTCCACATCCTCAAGTGGTTTTCTGTGAGGTTTACAGAGTGCCTTCACAGCACTCTGTGTATTCGGATATTCCCTCAAGCTTTCCTGTGAAGACCAAGGGATCTCAGAGGGAAATCATGGTTTCATTTAGTTATCTGTCAGCTGCATGGATTCCTTCTCCTCATCTTTTTCCCTGTGCTGTGGTGTGCACTGGCTCAGCAGGAAGCTTGAGTAAGGCTATCTACTTCTACCTGCCCATCCCAGTGGTGAGGAGGAGTGCCTGGATAAGGAACTAAACATTCACACCAGCCAATGGAAACACCTTTCTTCTGAACTAGTGTGAGTATGGAGTAAGTCAGCTGCATTTGGACTCACTGGATTCAGGCAGATACCACATGGGACAAGCAATATCCCAGCCATCAGGAGCTGGGGTGTCTGTGCATGTGCTGGCCAGCTGCATACTGCATGCACAGAAGACATACCTGTCTGGGTGCCAAACCTACTGTTGGGTGTCTGGAAGTCTGCAGGACACAGTATGTACAACTGAGGCACTGAAAATTCTGGGGAAAAGTTTTAAAGGTTCTCCTGTCTGCTCACCTGGGCTTGCATCCTATTATCCTTTATCTACGTTCTGCCCAGAAGGCAAGGAGAGTTATTCTAAAACCTTCTGAGATTCTGATCACTACAGCACTTTGGTCAAGTACTACTAATGAGGAATAATCATTAGGCCAATAATTAACTGAAATCTGGTCTTTTTACTTTTAATACAGTGCCAAGGTGTAAGAGTGTGTAACGATCTCCAGTAAAAATTTTCTCTTTGACATTAATTTAATTTAGAATAACAGTTCTTTCTCCCTTTCTCCTGCCCATCTTGTCTCACCTATATTTAACCTAAGCCTGAAGGGCTCTCTGTGGGTGGCAGAAGCAGCCATCAGTCTCCCCAAGGAGCAGCACTAATGACAGTCAAATCTGAAAAAGGGAGCAGTGGGCTGGGAAACTGTTGTCATATACTTGTCACCCAGATGCTGGCAAAGTGTCTCCTTTTTTAAAATGCGCTTTGAAATAATTTATTTGAAATGATGAATGAAGCAGGACATAAATAACGCGAAATAATTTTAAAAATCTATCTCTAAGCTTCTTAGTATTTGGATGACAACCACAAAAGAATTAAAACACTGCACTGTTGCTAAGAAGTCAAATGGCTTAAATCCATTGATTACACATAATTTTCTTACTTTAAGAGTTAAACACAGTTACGCATTAAAGACCAATCTGCAAATAGCAGATTGATTGCTACGTGTATTCAAGAGCCAGAAAATTTGTAACTGCCCCTTTCACAAAAGACATTGGTATTCCCAGTTTAGGTGTCTCTATTATTCTTACTATCCCACTATAAAACTATTTTAATAAGAAAGGTTTTATTTGAGGCATTGCGGGATCAGGTCTTAATCTGACTTAATAGTTCCTTCAAAAGGGTTTTGCAAGTGTCAGCTTTCCACTAGCCAAAGAGAACACGAGCTAACAAGACTTGGTCAATAAATATGTATGATAAACAACAGCTTTCTCATTTCTCTTAAAATTAGGTCAATTTGCCTTACGTTTGAGTTCTTCTGTCAACTCTTAAAATTACAGCAATTCAGTTTTTTAATGAAATAAACCTCTCAGTACTGTACTACAGCAAAACAAATACTAGGAAAAAGCTTCTGCACTCCCAAAAGGTGGCAAAAAATATCTCTGAGGCTGGGTGATACTGTATCTGGAGTTGATATTCAAAGTTTTTTCTGCTAGCGATCTGGTTAATCTGAAATTGAATAGAGAAACTGAATTATGGAGACTTCCAAAAAACACTTCCAGAGAAAATAAAAAGCCACATTTCAGCCCTCCTACTTAGGAAACTAAACTAGAAGTTCAAAAATGACTGAACATATGAGAAGGAAAACATAATTTTAGAGGCTGGCACAGCTTTGATGTTGTGTAAGTACCCAAGGCAGACCAGCTTTTAGAGAACAGGCGGGACACAGTGCACAAGCCTTCTGGCAGCCGCAGTCCCGACCACAGGATGGCACTACTGGGTATATTTTAGTAAATGCAGCCACATTTGCTCTAACAGTTTAACTCTACTGGCACAATGTCAAGGGAGCGAACACGAACCAAAGCTGTGCATCACCACTGCTGTCTCCATAAAACGGCCTTGTCTCTGTACTGAGTTGAATTAAGACTATGTGTGTGGAGATGTGGCTGTGTGGATGTCCTATACAGAGGATCACATGTGACAGGCAAACAATGACAATTCCGTGAGATGGAAAGGGCAGAATGTTTTCATGTTGAATGGCCTTATTACAGTGATAAAATCTCCTCCAGAAGTATATATCTTCAAATGCCAAGTCTGGCTAAAACTACACCTCTAATAACTTCATTTTTCCCCTTCTGATACAACTGGTGCTAGCTCTATGTCCCCTAAAACATTTCCCATGTCACAAGAGGACCTCAGCTTGCTTTGACACCATTGCCAGCCAAAAGCAAGTGCAGTGTGATTGCAAATGTTAACAAATTGGGTTATTCACATTTTTCATTAATTTTGAAGCAGTGTTAGTTACCATCTTAAGGATATAGAGTATTATCCCCAATCCCATATTAACTGCTGTTTTCTTTAACAAATAGCTTGTGATGGCAAGAGAATATGCAATTTAACAGTTCTTTACAACAATTTCTTACCTGATGGCTATAGAAAACAAGTTGAGATTACATTATCAACCTTTAAGTCGTATCTCAAAGGTCAATGAAAAAGAATGAGCACCTATTATACATTTAGAACTGCATGGAAACAAAAACCCTCCTTGGCACATCTCTTGTTTTTCAGTGTTTGATCCATGGTTATTTCGTCTTCTGTATTATTACTTTTTAAATCATTTAGGGTTGGCAAGGCTGTAAACAGCAACACAAGGTACGGAATACTAATGAAAGATGAATCATGCACTTCCTTGAACATAAAAGATGTAATATTTTACATATATGCAAATTCTTAACCTGATCCTTATTCTATTAATTTAAAAATGTTCTTATGTAACATGGACTGAATTTGACCCGTAACATTTTAATCTATTAAAAATAATTAGAAGAATACTTAAGCTGGATTTAATGCTTTGGTAAACTGACTGATTTTCAACCCCAAGGAGAAGAAACATACTAAGGACAGTTAGAACATGCTTCTCTCTTCTGAAGAGTTTGGTTCAATCCAGAGGGTTTCTGGGCCAAAATCCCAGTATCGACTTCAGCTGTTCACAGTGAGAGCATTGCTATAAACCAGGACATTCATGTGACATGCAGGACTTTGGTGAAAAAGCACCTTATGAATAAAGTCATAAGGACAGTTCAGACTCTGATCTTATTTAACCTTTTGTTGAAATTGGTAATGGAGTTGCTAATTACTGCCATAGATTCAAGTTTTCAAAGGTATTTAGTCATGTATTACATTTGAAAGCAACACAATTTATTTGCCTCAAATCTTTAGGGATATGAACTATAATCAGCTTTGAGATAAGGAGAGACAGAACCCAGTATCTGGAATATCCATTTTTTCTATATCAATCTCACTTGAGTAGACAGCATCTTGTTCAGAGAAAGTGTAAAGAATATTTGACTAAACTCTGGCTTTGTGTTCACACAATCTTTCCACATTTGCTCTGCTGACATTACTCATATTCAAAGCAATGTCTTCTGCAAGAGTGGGTCTGTGCCCCACTTAGCCAATTTGCTCAGTAACCAGGACTCCCGTATCAGAAGGCAACTGCAGTGTCTCCCCTTACAATATCATGCACTAAAGCTCTTGAGGAAATAAGGAATAGGCCAAGGAAAGGAGAAAAGCTCCAGTTGATACAAACATAGCTTGACAATCAGCAACAACAAGAAAGGAAACAAGACTGCAAAATGTGAAATGACAGATAAATGAGATATAAGTAAAGTTTCACACATCTATCCTTCCTTGATGTTGTCAGGGCCCCTAGATGGAGTAAGAGTCTCAATGTACACAGCCCCTTATCCTTTATTTTACACATGCAATACTTAAACATATCCTGCAAATCTGAGACTAAATAAGAGTTTCAAGGCAAAATATAGATGAATGAAATGTGGAAAATTAAACTGGCGGAAGATCAAGACCTTTACAAGAGATGCAGTATGATACTAATGTTGACTTCATTTATCAGAAATTGAGTTCAACCTCCTCAAGAAAAACACACACTGAGAGACCGATTCATTCTTTCCTTTGTGCCATAATGATGGCAATGAGTTCAACAGAGTTACTTTCAATTTACTTTCTCTAAGGAAAGGAGATATCCATCTATCTATCCACACGGACCAAAGAAATAAGAACTTCTTGTGGAATTAGCCCACACTTTGCTCAGTAAAGGGCCAAAGACAGCTTCCAAATACCCTGCTAGAAATCCTCTGTAGCCAACAACAATATCACAGATACAATTCAGTCTGAATTCAGATTCATAATGCCTTGATTCAGATCAAGGAAAACAGCCTCTGAGAAGCCATTGTATATCCCAAACATTAATGCCGTGAAGCTGAATGTTCATTGTGTATGTAGTGACACAGAACTGTATTAATAACCATGCCCACTGAGGACATATTGTGCAGTCTCTTCACATTTATAAAAGCAGGAAATTATTTTTATGGCAAACATCTTCTTTCTTCACAATTTGTCCTAGCATACCAGATATTTGCTGCACCAAGTCTTCCACTAAGATTTACAGAAAAAAAACTGGATGCAGTAAAAATATGATGCAACAGCTAAGATAAAGCTTCTCTTTAAATATTTTGAATGTTATGAAGTTGATCTATATTGTTAGAGTTACATAAACTGGACTTTTGATGTGACTGAAAACCAATGAGCATGAAAAAAACACTCTTTGGAAAGTACAGAAGGAGAGAATTATAATAAAAATGGTGTCAGGTCCCACATTCTGACGTCCCTTCTAGAGATTATTTGCTGTCTTCATCTCGAAAAAGCCCATAATGGCTGAGAACATTCAACACAGACAGTGTCCCTGCTGGCTCCACAGTGGGCTTATTTTTAAAAGTTACTGGAGAAGAGAATGAAGATGAGCCAACTGACAGCATAAAAACCACGACAGGGTAAAAAAAGATTAGCAAAATTCCCAACTCAGCAGATGCAATGGAGAAAGATTTCAAAAGACCAGGAGGAACTTCTTCACTGAACGGGTTGGTAAACATTGGAGTGGTCTGCCCAGGGGAGTAACCACCCCTGGAGGTATTCAGGAAATGATTGGACACAGCACTTTCTGCCATGGTCTAGTTGACAAGGTGGTGATTGTTCAAAGATTGGACTCAGTGATCTTAGAGGTCTTTTCCAACCTCAGTGATTCTGTGAGTGCAACGCTACAATACACAGATAGGGCAAAATAGCCCAGCTTATCTTCTCAGAAAACAATTTTCTGCAAGGACATAAAACCTGTCCCTTCGTCTCTACTGAAAACATGTATGGACTGAGATCACATATGACTCCTCAAGACTTACTGCTTTGAGTCCAGAAAAGAGATGCAGAGCTTCAAGACGAAACCCCTCAGGAACAAAGGACATGATCACCAAACTCACTGATATCTGCTCCAAAGATGACTTGTTACTTTTCTCCCCCTTTTCACATAAATATGATGTCATAGGAAAAAAAAACCAACGAGAGAATGATCAACATTAATGGTCATGATGGCATTATGTCACTCTGCTTAATGCACTCTGACACATTATGGAGGTGCTCCCATGATATCATGGCAGGTCCCGCAAAATACCCAAACAGCAACCCAAGGAAAGGGGACAAAGGCTCAAGTGTAGCAGAGGGATGGCCTGAAGAAAAGTTCTTGGAGCCAAGATGATAACAGGAAAGGAGAAAGAGACAAGAGAATGCAGTTTGCAGAGAAATCAGAGATAAAGCAAGTGCCACAGACAATGACATGAAGCTGAAAAAGGGACAATAAAATGATGAGGGAGACTAAAAAACACAGCTACAGACTGAGGGGAAAAACAAGAGGGTGAAAGAAGAAAAAGCTCTGACTTGAAGAACAATAAAATACAGTGATCCTGTGATTGAGAAGGTATTGGATTGTTTCTGCCAAACAGCATGTCTCCACATATTTTGCAATTTTTAGACCGTCTAAAAGATTACTAAGCTAACAGAAATTTATTTCCTCTTGTTTGAAGCATCTGTTAGGAGGACCAATGTGAACAGGATACAGAAACTTTCTGGTTTGGGGTAACTAAGCCCAAGGCTGCCAGACAAAGGTGACTGATGCCTATTACCAGTAGCAGATGTTCAGAGACATAAGTGGGGAATGGAACAGACTGTCCAACCTTAAACTTGCATCAGGAAAGCCATTAGAAATAGCACAGTGAATGGCAGTCTTCACAGAGTTCAGGAAGTCAGTAAGACATTTTCAGCTATGATTCAATTACAAAAGCTGTCTGCATCCAGGCAGGGCTGAGCCACCCGCGTAGCACAGGTCAGCATGTAGGTATACTTGGGATGTGACCTAGTCCAGGTGCCTGTCAACTTCTGACTCAAAGGAAGCCATTCAGTCATTTTCATCTGCAAAGGACAAAATAATATTAGCTGACAATCTTCTGCAACTCCTCTTTTTAACAGGAGCCACTTGGAATCATGGGTATGTTTGAAAAATCAATTTCTAAGAAAATGAAAATGTAAGAGTTTAAGGTAGGTATCCTTGTTTGGTTCACTCTTTTTGACATTAAAATTGATTGCAAAGATCTACTAATAGTTCTTGTCTCAACCATGTATGAGACAGACTTGCAGTGGCTGTCTTTACGAGCAAATACTCAGGGACATCTGAGATACCACAACCCTTTTACGTAACAACAGTACACTTCGTGCTAACATTGAGGAAAAGGCTGAACAGCAGCCCCTCAACAAATATACCAAATATACAGGTTATATGTCAGCTCTCTAACAGCTATTATGATTGTCAAGCATAATAATAAACTTTTACAGTTAACAGAAAAAGAAAATCTGAACCCATTTTCAGGCTATTTTGCTGTGAGCAAACACTTACAGACTAAGGATTTGTCTGCGGGGAATATGCTAAATCGAGCCCTTTTGAACTTTTGATTAAATAATTGATGCATAATGCAGAATGTATAATATATGCATCCTTTCCCCATAGTTGCCTGGAAACCCATATGGAACAGTACTAGCAGTTCCAGGAGCATTTAGTCTCTAAGTCTCTGGTAAAGACAAAGGAACAAAAAAGTTTTAAAAATCATTAACTCCTCTCTCTTTCCATTCTTCAAGTACTGCAGGATACCAGAATTAGTAACTTACACAATGGTATCATGACTCCTGTAATATAGAGTGCTTTTTCTGTTTTTAAAGCTATATCTCTTGGAGCCATGAGAATACTGTCATTCACTCTAAGGGAACCTGTAAGATTCGGATTCCGTTAAAATAGAAAACAAAGAACACAACTAGTATTTCCAGCCTCTACCTTTATGTAATAATAATAAGCAGCTCGTAGAATATCCAAGGTGGTCAACAGAAAAGAATAAAAATAAGAACTCAAAATGGTGATTTTTTTTCCCCAGATTATAGGATTTTAAGGAAATTCCACACAAGACTGATCGGCAAGGGTTTAGAAGAATATGAGAATGCCATGATCACGAATTCAAGGAGCAGATTGTTTCAAATTATGGCCAAGCAGACCTTTTGCACTTCTCAAGTAGGCAACACTGTTTGTCATTCAGTTTGATTGCTCTGTGACCCAGTCTGAATCTCTTTTGCACTTTATTGCTTCCAAGATAGAATGAAAAACATGATAAAACCCAACAGTGAAAACAGAGCACTAACCATGGAAACCTACAGTGATGAAGGATTAAGTTATTTAATCTAAACAATTCTGTCATTATGACAATTTGGTGGCTGTTTCTGATGGTCCTCCTGAGAGAGGGAAAAAAGAGAAGGGTAAGCACAAAACTGCATATACAGTTCTTGAGAAGTAAAAGGCAGGACAGTGACAATAATTGCCTCCCTCCATGGCTGGGACCTGCATGGATACTCACACCTTTACACATTTCTTCTGCACTACATTTCATGTTTGAGAAAATAAATACTCAGTGAGTCAAAGGAAGAATGTCTTTATACTACACTGGCAAGAGGTCTCATATAAGTAAAGAGAATTAGTTACATGTTCCTAAATCAATCAACGTGTAAAAATGAAAGGTTTGGTGGTTTAACATCAACAGGACAGACTGGAACACTTGTGAATATCCTCTAGCTTTGTGTTTAGGAAACTCTTTTGGGTATGTAAGATCAGTGCAGATTTTGTCATGCAGATGAGAAAGTTGAACCTGGATGATCTCCTGTTGACTTCCTCAGCCCCTGGATAACACAAAGGTCACAACACCATTTCCAGTGTGGAATCAAGACTTTCTTATCCTTTCTTTTTACTACAAGTAGCAGATGTTGTTACTTTTCATTCTGTGGTGAATGGCATGTTTAATGACATAGGATAAAATTATATTTTAGGTGTTAGCCCAGTATAGAAAAAGTAAAATCAAACCCCAAACCCTAGTAATTTCATTTAGACTTAACTCAAAATTAAGTTTTCAAAAAGTGCTTGCCATCTTGATGGGGGCCAGTAGCTCATACAGTCTGATCTTATAATTTCATGCACAAAGTTCAGTTTCTAGGACAAAAGCATTTTCAGCAGCATATTGTAGCACTACATAAGGTGTAACAGTACAGACAAAAAAAAACCTTTAAGAAAAGCATAATGTATTTACAATAACTGTCATTAATTTTCAGTAGAAAATGATTATATTTCAGAAGGGGAGAAATTAATTCTAACTTAAAACAAATGTAAAAAGGCAGATCAGATCAGGAAGGAACCCAAAAGCATATATGGAAATTAAACTGACATGCCTACATGCCTCAGCTGTGACTACTTAAGCCCAGAGGAGGCAGGATGAAGAGAGGATGGAGGTGGAGGACGCAGCCTTGGACATACACAAGGTTTCCAACATAGTCATGGCACCTGCACTCTATGTGGTTTTACTACAGCTTGGATAGACTGAAAGAATTAAGAAAAAATTAAAAATCACACACACTAAGCAATACTGAAGGAAGAAACAAAGGCACTAAAACCCCAAGGTGCTGAGATTAAACTGCCAGGGAAACAAGCTCCCTTTTTGCATTAATTACGGCACATATTACTACCACCAGCACAGCTTTTGATTCACACTTGCAACTGCCAATGATTTATTCTGATTTAGGGAAAACAACAAAATTTGCTTTTGCAGCCAGAGTCACAGAATAATCTCACCACACAGTCAGGATAGTTCATCAAGGACAGCAGTAGTTTTCCAGCCACACAGTTCTATATTAGTGAGTGATGTTTAATGGTATAATGGTTTTGATTATGATACAATGTTACGTCCTACTCCTGCTGTCACCATAGCCCAGAGGGAATTTGCATATGAACATGGTATTTCATCTCAGCTTGTTAATAAATTCACTGAAAACCAAATATTAAAATAAATCAACTGCACAGTGATCACTGGGGATAACTATAAATTGTGCTTTTTGGTAGTTCCCGAATGCTGGTGAATGTCAAGAGATATGTCCAACTGCTGTCATTGGTCCTTTGTGCCTTGTTTTAGGAAAGTCTATAGTGCTTCTGTGTCTGGATGTCATGGATAAATAGCTGCAAATCAACCTTGTCAAGATGGCATTTTCCTGGTGGAAAGGGGAGCTGAGTAGCAGCAGGTATGGTGAGAATCTACACTGGGTGCTCTAAAACCTGTTCTGATGCACTGGAGGTGAAGTGAAGGACAATACCCTAATGTTTGGCTTGGTCAGAGCTATATTGGTTCATAGGGTTTTTCAAGTTCTCTGACTGTTTCAGACCTCGCAGTGCTCACCTGCAGCTCTCCCTCCTTGATTCTTGAAGCATATGCTATTTAGGACCAGCTTTAAAGCACATTTAGAAAATACGGATGGATGAAGTCAATTATTACCATTTTGTAAAAGTGGTACAGTACAGACCAGAATAAACATGTAGCATGTTTGATCAGGTCTTCTTCCTATCTGCTTTTATTACCCCAAACAATGAAATTTAGCCTAAAATGATTAGGGTGCTACTATTTCCGAGACTATATCCAACACCATCATCCAGTAAAGCAGCCAGTCAGCTCACACGCTCCTGGCTTTACAATCAGGGATCTCAAGACGATATAATGACCAGCAGTGTTTTCTCCAGGGTCCATCTGTCCACGACTAAGATTTCTGCATGTAGAATTTTGTGGGTCTCCTGCTTTGGGGATTTTTGTCACATGTTGCATCCCACATTTGGGCATTTAGCAGATTCAGAGGTGTGCCAATAATAGTTTGTAAATGTTACTGTTAGTTATTTGTAGAGTTAATTCAGGCAAGGGGAATGCTTAAATTTGCAGGAATTATGCTTTGAAAGATAACATCAGAGCTTTTTCAAATTCATCCACTTATTTTCTGAGTTCTTAAGAAGAACTTCTTGCTTTTCTGAAGAATGAGGTTAACTGGATTAAATTATATCCTGTTTGACAAATAATTGCAATGACTGATAATGATTTTTCATACTTTGATGATTGTATTTAAATTGTTTGCTTTAAAATGTTCAGAGAGATGTTTATAAAAGAAATACTTTTTCACAGAGTACTTTCCCTAAAGTTTTATATAATTATCAGAAAGACATGTATTTGCAATTTTGAAGACTGTTGGCTAAATATCTACAAAGCAGTCTTCATCTTATGAAAATGAAATAATTCCAGGGCAATTAATTTGATCAACAGTGTTAGTACTCAAAGTGCAACATTTGTTAGTGGTATTCTGGTAAACGGTGGTAAACTGTCACATTCTCTATAATCTTTATCCAGATAGTTTAACCAGTTTCAGGAGAAACACTCAGAATACGAAAGCACTTCTACCCATTGCACGCTGTCTATTTCACCAGTAAAACCCAGCCTGCTGCTGGAGGTTTCAGCAAAAAGAACTTTTGTACTGAGAGAATAATTCACAAAGGTAGGCCAGGAGTTGAACCTGTGTCTGTGTCCGCACTAAAGACAGCAGAAACAAACAGTGCACTGTGTGTGATAAGTGTAGCTGCCTCTTAAGTGAAATCCCATGACTGTCTATGCTAATGGGCACCTTCGGGTAAAAAAGATGGTGCTAATAAAAGCTCTGCTCTGCTCTCCTTGGAACAAACACTTCTGGCACTCAAAGCAGCTCTCTGCTTTCATCCTCATACACCTTCAGCCTTTAGCCAAGAGCAGCTTTCTGCAATTTGTCAAATTAGCTCTTGAAAGAACCCCTCAAACGCACTCTTTCCAAGCAATTTTTCCCTAGTAAGTCTGGGCCAGTGTGCCAGGGCAGGGCAGGAGAGCACAGCTCAAAGAAGAATGGAGAAGAACTGTCTTTGAGATTTTTCTTGTTATATTCTACCGTAAACGAAGCAGCTCAGCTGCAGCAGAAAGGTTATTTTTTCCACGTCCTTATTTTTTTTTTCCTCATGAACTTGCTATTGGGTGGTGCATAATGATGATTTCTGTAAGGGAAAAAACCTCACAACAGTAGCTGACATGAGCCAGAGGTCTGATATTAACCATTTCAAGGGCAGTGCTCAGTTCAGTGGCTCCTTCTTGGACAGCCATTGCTTAAATACTTGTCAGGTGAATGAATTCCCATGGATAAGAGAAAGCCATCTAGGAGAGCAGCAGTGTACCCAAAACAATCAGGAGAAAACTCTACTTGCCAGTGAAAAGACACAATTCAGCCCTTCCAGAGTAACTGGCATTATTTCTTAAGTTGCACAGAATCTAATTATTAGGATTATAAGTTTGTCTTTTTTGGTTTGTTGTTTTTTCTTTTTTTTTTTTTTTTTCAAAAGAGATTGATACAGTATAAATCTGGAAACAAGGCCAGCAAATAACTTCTCCTAGGCTATCAATGGCAACCAGAAGGCAAGTCCTGTCCACAAGTGACTTGGCACAAGCTGGTGAACTGAAAAGCATCTGTACTGACTCTTTATGAAGAGAACCAACAGTTCCACAGAAGCAGATCACAGCTGATAAATAAGAGGCACAGAGTTAAGATTAACAACCAGCATTTTTACCAGCCAGCCACTCCCAACAATGAGACTACTGTTAGCCCTTAGGCTTTTTTTATTTGCTTTGCATACAGACTTTGCTATCACTGTCAACTTAATTAGATACTTTTGTCACCTCAGACTATTGTATTCTGTTACCATGAGAATGAAGTGAAAGTGTCATCCTTCTAAACATAAAATTAAAAAAATAAACAACTTTATGCAACATAACAGTGTCTTTCAACACATTTGCTCCTGAATGGGAGAAGTCAGCTGCTGGGCAGGTACTAAAGCCCCCCTGGGTTTTGCATCTGGCAGCCAGTTTATAATGTGATACTAATCCATCAATTAATACTTCAGATAACCACCTACAAAAAAATAAGAGAAGCGTGCTGCAGAAGTGATCAAACAATCAGCTCTGTGGCTAATAACACAGTAAATACTCTCCAAAATCTTTTCCATCACAACTTGGCCTCTCCAGCATGTTTGGACAGCATAAGCTAAACATTTCTGTAATGCAGACACATGCAACCACAAAACCAGGAACTCTCTCCAGGGGGGTTAATCTCTATCTGCAGCGACCATTTCTTAACATACTTACCACTGTGCTGAAGCACAAGCATAGCCAGGTTGCCATTCTAGTCGAGATATGAAGACTAAAACCCACTTGTTTTCTCTGTGTTAGTCGTCTCTCTACTGCAACTACTGACAAGAGTTCCCCTGGTTAGGATTTTTTCTTTTTTTAACTTGGTGTGGAAAGGTCTGGTAAAACACATAAATCCAAACCTGCCCTTCTAAGTATTTGTATACCATTTTGGATAGAGGAGAAAGGATACACTTCATTACAGATTTTATATGTATTTCCTCTTTAAAGTTTACAACATATGACTGTGCTAATAGAAACTGAAGCTGTAAAAGAAGAAAGACTGAAGAAGAAGAAAAGTTAAAAAAGTCACTAATCAAGTGGGAAATTTCTCAACAACAAAACCTAGAAGGACAACAGATACACAGAGATTACAAGCAGGTTCACCCTCTCAGAAAAGCAGTGTCTATCTGGCCTTGTGCGAAAAAAAAAGGGTCTGATTGAAAAAGCATTTAATTTGCAGGATCTGCCAAGAATACCCAATTTTACAAGAAAATTGGAGAATGTAGTTAACATACTTATTAATTAAAGCCGTGTCCTGTATCCTGACCCACCCTTCTATGACTGAATCACTGGTATGTTTAAGACCAAGTTCCTTGTATAAACAGGTTAGTATTTAAAATTTGCCCAGGCACTCTGCTTAGATCCTTTGCAACGCCAGATCAAACAGTCCCTGTTTGTCAGTGATGTGCAGGACAGACTAGGGAGTGCAGGGGAAAGCTTATAACAATGGTAGGTCAAAGAAGTGCTGACATACTTACAGTTGCATTTCTTCTGAACAAATCTAAGCTTGCATGCTGTTCGGTAGGTGGACAAACGAATGCGATCCAGATCCTGAGCCCCTAGTGGAAGAGAATAACGGTGACATTTGTATGGAATATGACCTGTGTGTATCTTTGCTAGCAGGGAAGCCAGAGAACAAAGAGGACACATAAGCTGACTCCATTTAACAATTTTCAAGGCTCTCTCCTTTGCAGAGAGAGTAGAGAGGAGTGAGGAATGAGAAGGGGAACGTCAGGAGCTACAGTGTTAAAAGACTTTTATAAAGGAAGGCAAGGAATAGTCAGCCCACTGTGTCTGTCACTTTGAAGAACAATCTGGCCAAGCTGCAGGCTAAAAGACACACTGGCCAGGCTCCAACAGCTCCAACAGGGAAAACCTCAGCCTAATTTTAATATTTAACAAAAAAGCTCAAAACAAGTATCTTTAGCTGACATGTCAGATCAGAATAAGGTATTGCCAGCAAACCAAATCAGAAAAAATACCGTGCCATAACACAAAGGCTCATGGCAATCTGCAGAAGGGGGCAAAAACAATGCAAAGGGTGCAAGGACTTTCTCCATTTAGCAGAGGTTTTTTCTCTGCAAGGGAGAACTCAAGCTCTCTGCATCACACATAGTTTGGCCCTACCTGCTGTAATATTTCCAAAAGCATCTGTCCAGGAGATGGCTACAAAGTAGTTAGTAGCTACCTCACATACAACCACAACGCAGAGGGACCAGGATGGGGGCAGAACCTGGCACAGTGTCCAACAGACACATCCAAACAAGGCAGAGTTGGAATGTGAAAGAATTGGAGCAGAACATGCTCCTGCTTTTACACAAGCTTCTTAAATGCTCTCTTTAAGACTCTTCTTGACATGATCCGACTCAGCTGCACTGTTGTACGTAAGGCCATGTCAGCATCTGTAGCACGATGCTCTGCCTAAGTGGGGGTAAAACAGCTCAAACTTTCCCTATTTGCAAAAGTTATCAGTGATGGATGGAGAAGGGGGATCATGCTGCATTTGGTTGTTGAAGAATCCTGAGAGCAGCCTGACTCCACAACGCCAAAATTAAACATTCTGAGGACGTGAAAAACAGTGTCTCCTGACAGAAACTGACACTGCTGAGGATGTGGCAAACAAAGTTCCCGATAAAGGAAGCAACAAGTGATAGAACTGATAGCTTATCTTAAGTTGCTGAGCTAAAGGCTGCTGAGCTGGCACAGGTAGACTGGAAACATTTGATCGACAGTCAATCAGTTTGTAATACAAAAGCTCAGTCTTACCTTTTAATGGCAGGGACTTCTAACATATTCCTTCTCTGGGTGTGTGTGGAGATTCCTCCCTGGAGGGGGGATGCCTCAAGGTTACTCCTCGAGGCCAAGTGAAAGAGATTTGCCCACAGTTATTGGTATGGGTGAGTAACAATCTCTACTTGCTAACTATTAAGCTAGCTTTGAAACTATTTATTTAACAGTGCACTATATTAATAGTTATAAATACCTATACTGTATGGTAAATAGTTTTTATTAAAGTATTTTAGTGTAATTATTATAATTGTAATCAATTTAAGTAAATATTTATTTTATTACCACAAATTTATTTGTTTTGCCATCCTTAATCATGCAAGACAAAGTTATATAAAGGTTCAATTACACCTATATAATCCTTTAGACATAAGACATTGCCTAAATTTGGGACTAGGATTGGATCCAGCTGTATCCAGATGCCTCCCTGAGAAGGAGATTAGAAAGTGAGGTGGTTCTTTCTGCACCTTGTGACTCAGTGGAAGGGCTTCCCTGATAAGCCTTGTCCAAAGCATTGTTCACCCACACCTTCTTAAACAACCTGTCATTCTTTGGACTCAAATTTTTCAAATGTGCTCTGACCTACAAGATGAAAATGAGAATGATACTCTCCCCCTCTCCCCAGATTCTGCTTTTTTCCTGACCAGATTCTCCCACACTGTCTTCCCAGGGCTCCCAGCTGCTCCCTTTTGCCAGTTAGTTGTCTTAACAACAACTGGTCCTATGAGAAATTACCCTTAACTACTTACCATCAGGTCAGGAAAGTATTTTTGTGCTTTGTTGTTAAAATTATACAGGGTTTTCTCTTCTCCATTAGTATCTCACTGACAGCTTTTGGAAAATTTCTTTACTGGTAAAGGGGAAGATGCTAATGCTTGCAACACTAAGACTTTCCTTTTTAATAGGACAGATGAGTAAAATGCATATAACTTTCTCCCTCTTAACTTTAGTGAAAGCTACTAGAAAGTTTCCAAAGCTCCTTTACAAAACTTCAGCCTTTTAACAAGATTTAAAGAGTCAAAGCAAAGTGAGACTCTGGCTTACTGACATTTTAAAGTTGCAATATTAATCCTAAATAAATTAATTTGTAGGCAATGATGTAGCTTTTTTTATTTATTTTTTTTTTTACTATTTGCAAACACTGTGGGTGGTAATATTTTGATACTATTTGGGGAGTAGTGTTGCTGACAAATCCCTGGAACTGACAATTAAATTTTATCATGATTCACATTTTGCCACAGTCAGGGATCTATTTGTTAAATAACTTCTGCAGAAAAGTGACATCACTTACATGAAGAGCCCTGAAAAACAAGTGGAAAGATACGTGGGACTGAGCATGGCAAAGGAGACCCTGAATTTGTCACTTCCCTACAGTATTGTCAGTGGCCTCTCCTTCCTCCTGCCCGCAGGCAGTGCTTCACTCAGTATTCTTTGAACGTGATCATGTCATGTATCATTGTTTGCACTTTGCAAAAATAACACAGGGAAATACTGCAAGCTTTGGCTGCTATTTTCTTGCTGGATAATATGTGATGGCAGCAACACAGTGATGTACATCTTGAACTCTTCCTCAGTCTGGATATACTGGAGCATATCAGGTAAGACTAAGGTAAGACTAAGACCTAGCGATTTGATTCCCCAGTAGAGCATTTTGAGTTGTAAGACACAATTCAAGCCTTAACCACCAGACTGCAAAAGATGGTAATGATTATGATACTAATTCACAAAGGTTTGTAATTCAGAACTAAAAAGGTGCCTCTTCTGAATGAAAGTAAATAAAAAAGTTGAACTGAGTTTCTCAAAATACAAGGAAAATTGCAGTGGCCCAAATTTAAAGTCAGAAAGTCAGAGTCAAATCCTTCTATTCCCTGTTCAGGACAAATTTCCCACTTAAAAAGGCATGAAAAGTTGGATTTTTTTACCTTTTTTTTTTTTTTTTAATTTTTTTTTCACTCTGTCTTGTTTAGTCTGGAACATGACCCACTTTTTAAAAGCATAGTGGGCTTTTAATCACAGGCTTGCAGATGTAACTGCAAGAGCCTGAAACACTGGAAAAGGCCTTTATATTATGAAGTTTCTTCCTCTGATACTGGCAGGTTGTGAGTTTTAACTTTTTACCATATGCTTATGTCTGTCATAACGTTAAGAAACTTCACACGGCCCACAGTACGTAGGACTTTTGGAGCACACGATTTTTGTTAAACATGTTAAAGTGTGGGCTTGCACACAGATGAAGGCACCTGAATGCAACCCCAGGGTGAACTTCTGTTTCAGTGAACCACAACCTTTACACATAGAGAAATTCAAGGGACTCTCACAATGCAAAGTTCAGAGTTTTATGAATATGGACATTTCTTCGCCTAAAATACATTCAGTTTTTCACAAAGACTTAATATTTTCCCCTCTTTTGATCTAGTTGGAACAGTGGAGGGATGGAGGCAGGCAAACAGAAAAGGGAAGCGCATGTGACTCAAGTAAATATGTCAAAATACTAAAATGTGTAAGAAAAAGTAGTAAACTACAACTACTTATGTACAGTATGGGAAAACAGTCCTTCCTCTGCCTCCCACCGCTGATTTTTCCCACACCTCCTTAACTCCTCCAAAACAACCCAACGTCAAAGCAGCCTTCAAAACTGTGGGAACAAAGCACAAATCCTTACAGCAGTGTCTTAAGTAACTGAAGTTAATGGTAGTTGTGCCATTGACTTTAGCTGATAAAAGCTCAGGTCCCCTCTACAATTCTAATGAAAACTATTGTTTGTTCTCATAATGGACAAATCCATTTTTTATTCTGGCCAAAGAACATTCCTTTCCTCCACTGGTCCAAGAAGTTGTACACAAGAGACAAGTGAATCAGAATATCCTGAGTTGGAAGGGATACACAAGAATCATTGAGTCCAACTCCTGGCCCTGCACAGGATAACCCAAAAAATCACACCACATGCCTGAGAGCATTGTCTAAATGCTTCTTGAACTCTGTCAAGCTTGGTGCTGTGACCACTTTCCTAGGGAGCCTGTTCCAAAGCCCAAGCATGCTCTGGGTGAAGAACCTCTTGCTACTATCTAGACCTCCCCTGACAGAGCTTCATTCCATTCCCTCAGGTCCTGTCACTGGTCACCAGAGAGAAATTCTCATTTGAGTCACAACATTAAGCCAGCCTGTAGGATACTAAAATAATTAAAGGGCACAACAGAGCTAGTGGACACAGTGGAATGGGACAAGACAGCTCTCAGTAGGCCATCTGAATGCGAAGTCCTTCATTTGGAGAGCTCAGGAGCTCAGACCTAGGGCTCAGTCCTGGAGAACAGTCCCGAGCACATCCAGTTCACCAGCACAGACCTGATCTTTCCGTATGTACAATAACTCAAGTCCCACTAATGCTCACCTGAAGTCTCCCACCAAAGATGAGGGAGATGCCATGTCATTGTTTCTACGTTGCGGGGGACAAACAATAGGAAGCTTAGTAATTACAGACAAAAGTTCTGGTAAATCTAGTAACAGGGTGACAGTCTCAAACTTCATGTGTAATAGAATTTCCTTGAGAAATGGTGCACTGGTTATAAGAGAAATAAGAGATGACCGTCAGGAGAAGTGCAGGAGCACTGTTGGTATAGTACATTCCTCACACACTATTCTAAAGAGAGCATGGAGCTTCACTGGAAACTATAAAAAATGTGCTGAAGTGGGCTATGAAATACATGAGTCCCTGTACTGTGTCTGGCTGGGATGCAGTTAACTTTCTTTATAGCAGTCTGCATGGTGCTGTGTTTTAGATCTGTGGCTAAAAAAGTGTTGATAACACACTGCTGTTTCAGCTATTGGTCAATAGTGCTTGTACAGCACCCGGGCCTTTTTTTCCCCTACTTTTTCCCCTCCCACAGTTGTCTGGGGATGGTCAAGAAGTTGGGAGGGGACACAGCAAGGACAGATGGCCCCACCTGGTCAAAAGTACAGTCCATATCATATAATGTCATGCTCAACCATAAAATTGGGGTAGGGAAAGATGGGGATGGGGAGTTTTGTCTTCCAAGGTAGACACTGCTCGATGACTAGCTGTGGATCAGTGTGCTTTTGGGAGGTGGTGAGTGACCACCTTTGCATCACTTGTTCTAGAGTTTTTTTGTAATTTTTTCCTTCCCTGTCATTTAATCAACTGTCTTTATCTCAAGTCACAAGTTTGCTTGCTTTTGCTCTCCCTATATTCTTTCCCATCCCGTTGGGGGCTGGCTGGGGACTGAACAACTCTTCATGTGGGTCCTTAGCAGCTGGCAAGGGTCAACCCACTACACATACACCCAATAAAAGATGTAGACTTTTGGAGACCTTCATCCCTCCTCACTGCTACCTGTGTATTGCTGCATCTTTGTCTCAAGAAGGTACTGACTAAAATAATACCATCAAAAAACCTGCTACAGAAAATTCCTCTTTCCTATTTGGCCAAATCAGCCCATTTTCATGCAGTTTTGGTCTCAAAATATTAAATCATTTGTGCAATGGAGATTTGAGGTGGAAAGCTTGCATAAATTTTACTGACACCGCATAGCAACTGGCTTGGTCTATCACAGCAAAACATTTCTAGGAAGTACTTACGCATTTCTGCAAACAGCTGCCTTCTTTCTGCCATGGTATTTCCTCTTTTCCCACAGTCTTCAATCATTCTGGAAGACAAAATCATGTGAAAACATTAAGTATTATTCCCAGGCTGAACATACATACATAAGCACCCAAAATCGATCCTGAAGGACCTTTGAGGTTGACTGGTGCTCCACGTGTAACCAATGCCTTCTGCCAGCCTCTCTGTGGCGTGCTTTGTGAAGAACCTGGTCCCCAAATTGTCCTCCATTCCCTAGACTCTGCTTTCCAGCATTTGTTTGGGGGGGGGGGGGGGGGGGGGGGGGGGGGGGGGGGGGGGGGGGGGGGG
>JAWWES010000081.1:108824201-108864071 GCA_035583135.1 Lophotriccus pileatus | reverse complement strand
GGCGTGCTTTGTGGAGAACCTGGTCCCCAAACTGTCCTCCATTCTCTGGACTCTGCTTTCAAGCATTTGTTCCCCCTCCCGCCCCTCTCTCCCAAAGGCAGTGTTCAGTTTTTCTGCTTGATGTAACTAACTGGCTTACATAACACAAGCTCTGAAATTCATTTTACGTTTTCTTAAATAAGGAATCTTCTGTTGAAATTATGTAAGAGAGAAAAAATCATAAAAGATTTGGATATTATTTTATAGTTTAGAAATTGACTTTCTAGCCAGTTCTGGGTGGAGGAAAAAAAATCCCAAACAACTGCAACTAAATCTGTACTCCACAACAAAATACCTTCTATTTACTCAAGTAAACATGCTCCAAATATTCATTCAAATTCAAGACTGATATCACTAATTAAATGACTTTCAGAAAAAGGCTCAGAAGTAAGAATATATTTTCCTTCAGTTTTCAAATATAAAAATACTCTGAATATTTTGAAGAGCACTACTGCTGGAGGAAGCATAGAAAAATGAGACAACTTGCTTCACAGCCAGCATTCAAACCATAAAAGACTAAAGCCTTCAGAGTAAAGATAAACATCTATAGCAGCACTAGTGTCAGCATCACCACTTCCTATGGGTAATCACTCTGGCGAACCAATATCCCTTCCTCTCTGCCAAGTCTGGTTAGGGCTTCTGACTCACATTTTAATCTACATCCTCGTATCAACCAGACTGTGTAAAATAACATCAGACTACCTGGATTATAAAGGAGATGCTCTGTAGAAGCCTGCAATCAAAAATATTGTACCACATCCCATAGCAAACCCCCACATGTATTCAACAGGAAGGATAAAAGTACTGGATGCTTAAGTGCACCATCACCAAAGAAATCAAGATAGAAAACCAGCTTCCTTTTATTTCTCAAAGAAAGAAAGGAAATCACATAAGAGGTGTTTTGCCGTGTGTGGGTTTTTTTCCCTTTCAAAATGCACTGTTCAAATGAAGCAGTGGGACATTATAATTGCTTTTTCCAAATAGCCTGTTCAATTCTCAGAGTACTGATAAAGACTCTGCTACAAAGTGCTATCTATGGTGGACATTTTGTGATGTGAGCACCAGTCCCACTAGGAAGGGGACAAAGGATATGGCTGCAGCCTCTTTGCAGGGATATTCAAGTTCACCCTTGTGCTCTCATTTGTCCAGGAGTGATATGGATGTGTGTAGCATGGCATTAAGTCTGAACTAACACATCCTGCCTTTCTGCAGAGACAACAGCTCTCAGTATGGAGCTTTACAGAAGTGGTCACACAGCCTCTGATCTGGAGGTAGGTGGTGTCCTGCTACCTTGGAGATGTCAGGGAAGACTCCTAAACACCTGCTAAACAGAATAAACATGAAGATATGCCAGACCCAACTAGCATCCTAATTAGACAGCAAGAAGTAATGTATTTTTTACATGAATCAGCCTTAAATTTCTGCCCATAAAAAATTAAAAATAATGTAATTTCATTAGTCCCAGCTTGAGTTCCCTGCTCCTTTCTGTTTCTAATGGAACTCATAGCAGGTGTCAAATTTGCCATGGTAAATGACCAGATCTCATAGTAAAGTTGGGTTAATAAAGTTCTTTGAAAAGATTGTATCTTTTACCAGGCAGGGCACTTGAGCAAATACTTCAGGGCAAATATAATTTTAGACTAACACTGATTATTTGTAGAGTTGGTCACAGGCCATCATAATTTTCTCTGACTTGTCCTATATTCAGAATTATTCTACAAACAATGTGCAGCTTCTTTTCAGACTGTATATGACTCATATTATTTGACTCAGATTGGGTTAGTTTGATTTTGACACAAGGATTACATCCTCTTCTTTCAGTTTCTTGATAAAATTTACAATAAAACTTACAGATTTTTCTCTATTTAATAATTTGCTGTTTTCATTTCACCACTATTCAGTGAAACAATCACTGTCTCACAGTGACTGCCACGAACTTAATTGAAAACTTTATCAAAAGCAACTTTATTCTCACTTCCCTCATATTGGCATCTGGAGAAAAATATTCCTTTAGCTTTGCTTTTAGATATCTACAGAGCATCCACTGGAATGTGGCTCACCTGTGACCTTATTCACCATGCGGAAGAATTTTTCCAATCAAAAGTAAGCAAAATAGGTATTTTTTAAGTCATGCAAATTGTACAACAGCTTCTTCACTTCCCTCAGAAAGCCCATTCCTAAAGTGTCCTTTCAGTGGGGTGAAAAAATCTTTAAGTGGTTTTCTCTTTTTTTGCACTTCATCTTCCCTTTACTTTCACTGGTTTTATCTTCCTTTATAAAAATGTTCCCTGGACCTGATCATTACTTTTCAGAATGTTCCATTATCTTCTGAAATTGAATCACCCTTTTCACTGCTGGAGCTTATGAGGATTACCAGGCATGGCAAATAACTTTATATTTATAAACACACAAATCAGGCTTCCTTGGAGAGGGAAGAAACTTGGTATTTATATTTTTAAGACTCTTCTGGCACAAGATATTTTTTTCAGATTTTCAAATAGCCTTCATCCCAAATGACAATACTAAAATCTTCTGCAACACGGTAAATGTCATTAAGCTAATTAGAACATCAGGGTGACAGTATTTTCAGATAGATACCTTCTATTCCTCCTTCCCACCTTTTCCTGACCAAAGAAAAACAATAGGTGATGTTCATCAGCATTGTTACTTTCGAGTCACCATTGACAAGAATTCACTCAACCATGTCTTCCAAGCTCTTCACACGCATTTTTAACTCTAGAATGTGCTACAGCCCAGGCTCAGCTAATGCTGTTGGTCATGGGGCTGGGCATCTCCCTCTCCAGCCTTGTTCCCTGTGATCCAGCTCACAGGTACACAGCTCTGCTCTTTAGCTCAGATTACAGAGACTCAGGCTTTGAGCCTGGGATGCGTTCAGCTCAGTCCCCGGGGCTGGCCCTGAGCATAATTGACTACAGTCATGTTCCAATATTTTTCATTTTGCTCATAGCACGTCAAGTCACAGGAAAAAAAGTACAACTTGCTCTACAGGGGAAAAGAGCAAATCACAAAGCAAACTTTAAAAAAAACCAGAATAAATTACCAGAGACATAATTTTGAGAAATAGTAATTAATGTAGACTTTTCTCATAGTAGGGATTAGATTATATTTGTCTTCTATGGATCCCTTCCACTATCTTTTTCCCTTCACTTTCCTCCCCAGGAAATAGCTCCTTCATTGCAGGTAAGGAGACCACCTAGTGCGCATCTAATTAAAATTCTTGTCATGAGCTAATTAGTAAGGTACCAATTAGCATGGTATTAAGACTTCAATATATTACAGAGATTCCAGTGCAGAAATCATTCCAAGCATAAGGTTTCCAGCATCTGAAAAAGATATCGTGTTTCATTTTTACCCATGTTTCAAGCTGAAAACTTACAATATTAGTAGTTCTACAGAGAAAAGAATAAATAAAGGAAACATGTAGTTTGATTGGAACTGTTTTGACTGCAATTTCATCTTCATGCTTATCATGTATCAGGAGCATAGCTGGTCTACTTTTTAATATACTTTTTTGGTTTATAAAATCTGGGAGGGAATATCAAATACATAAGCTGAGAACTAAAAGCCTCATTTTTCATTCCTTTTTTGTTGTGCTGCTTGGATTATGAGTACTATTAATAATCTCTCTCACACATAAATATTTTTCTTTACTATTTATAGGCAAATAACATATTTTATTATGTTTTATGTCATTCTTCTCACAAATTGGCCAGGAGGTGCCGATCACTTCTTGGGGACAGAATGGGCATTGGTCAGCAGGTGGTGAGCAATTGTATTGGGCATCACTTATTTGCCTCGTGCTGTATTCCTCTCTCTCTCTCTCTCTCATTATTATTACTGTTATTATTATATTTTTCTTTGTTTCAGTTATTAATCTGTTCTTATCTCAATCCACGAGTTTCACTTGTTTTTTCTGATTTTCCCTACCACCAGGGGTGGTGGTGGTGGAATAAGTAAGCAGTTGTGTAATACCAGTTACCAGCTGGGATTAAATTCAGTTACCAGCTGGCATGACACCACCAAAAGAAGCAATTGCTTGTATACCTAGAGAAGGTGCTCCCCTCCGGAAAGTTCCATACACTTCCCAGGAGACTGTCAAAAATTCCTGACCTAACACGCGCACACACAGTTCGACAAAAGCCACTCCATTAACACTTCCACAAATCCCTGTTCCGTTCGTCTGTGACAGATGAAGTGCCCCAGGGAGGCAGGATGCATGCCAGTGAGGAAAACTGCCCACTGAAATTGATTAATTCTGGCATGAAAAATTTATCCAGTCCCATGTGATGGTTGTGACGCAGCCACGTGTTTGACAAAAGGGGCTCCGAATCCTGGCCAGTGACACTTCTGACAGTCTTTCACGCTGGATAAAAGTTGTTTATTCCATCGAAGCAAGCACAGAGGAAAAAGAGGAACACTTGTCTCTGCCCCAGTCTTGTCCAGTTGAGCTCACTGGGGCTCTGAAGCTCTTGGGAGCGTTTTGGGATGCAACTTCTAGACAGAGGTTTTGCACGACAAGACTGGTAAACCCAACAGTGAGTATCTTCAGATACCACCATTTGTTAGAAAGTATCAACCAGGATCAAGAATACTTTATCTGAGCAGTCTGCAGTTCCCTAGTGAGCAAATCTTGAAAACCTGATATAGAAATCTTTTGGTTTTTTTCTTCCATGAAATGTCAAATGTTAGATATTCACTTTGGTATTCCTGGGAATTCAAAACATTAGGATGCAGAGAAATGTACTGGTTTCTCAGTGGCTATTTTTTATGTCGTTGACAAATCTGATGCTATTTTCTATGCAGCTGGTCAACATTTAAAGCCAACTTCGAGCAGACAACAGTACCATTTTTCAGCAGCACAGGCTTCTTGTCTGCCATTTCTGGGGACAGTTTAATCAAAATGCCCTCCATACATAACAAATTGCTATTTCTTTTCAGGATTTACCAGCATCAGAAATTTAGATTTATGAAAATGAAAGAGCATGCTACGGCCTAGCTTACAGTGACTTTATGAGGAACTTAAAAGCTGTAGTGAGCAGCTAGGATTGGAGTGCTGTTCATGAAGGATTCGTATGAGAGAGAAGATTTTCTGCAGATTTTTTTTTTCCTCTTCTCCCATTTTCTCCATGTTCAGCCCTCTTAGGAAGATACTGCTCAGCTAACTAGAAGAGCTATGCCTGCTTATTTTGAAGTGAATTTGGACTGCGGAATAGAGAGTTAAAAGGGACAGTGAGTGCCAGATAAAACCATATTTGTGAAGCCACCAGCCTCACCAATCCTTGTAGTTAATAATGAGAGTCATGAAGGGCCATTTCAGAGCCCTATTTCTCTTAATGGATTTACTGGTGCCTTATGAATGTCTTGTTCCAGATGTTTTAATGAAGCAGATCCCTAATAGGTCTCTCTCAGCTTTATATTCCAGGACTAGTCTTTGGCACTGTAATAACATTGGTCAATGCTCTTTCCTGAGGCTGGATATAATTGCATTGCACTTACAGTGTGTGCTTGTGTTTTATCTAGATGGATACATTGGAGAAAGAAAACAACAATGGAGAAAGAAAACAAAAGCTGCTGCTAAATTCATCTCCAACATTTCCAGCAAGTCAACCTCTTCTTATTTTTGTCATATTTCACAAACTTAATATGAGGGAAAAAATATCTCTCTTGATTTACTCCTTTAGCGAAATTTGCCTTTTGTTTTTAAGAAGGAATTTTCCACTGTATTTTTTATCAGCTCCCCTTTTGGGAGCTTCGTATCCTTAGTGGGAATCTGTCAAAAATGCCTAATAAGGCACTCACTGCAACTCATTTTCATTACGCACAGTCTTCAAGGAAGTTTGAATGCTATGCAAATCTTGCCTGTGAGGTCTAAAAAAACAAGTGTGAAGAGATTCATTACTAAAAAAACCCCAAAACCTAAATGCTAATTTGGGGGCAGAAAACATGAGAGTCAAAAGAGGTTAATTTCATATTTAATACTATATAGAATCAGCATTCTACCAGAGGATGCTATGACAAAGGAATTATCAGTCCTTTTGCATGTGCACTAGGCATTATCAAGTTTAGGAATTCAAAATGTTACTAACTAGGCCAAAATATATACCAAAATCCATATTTTTCTGCTTTTCATGGGTACTTGTACAGAATACTTTTCTGCCTTTCTCTGCAACATGAAGAACTTCTCTTAGAGTATCGTACTATTCCAGACACAAAAGACATTCAACAAAATGAGTACTAAAGACTTAAAATATATATGTGAAACTTTAAAAAGCTGTGTTACAGGCATTGCTTAGATAAATTTTTCTGGTCATGCTCTTTCTGAGTCAGCCTTCCTGACACTACAAGAAAGTACTCCATTGGATGGAACACGAAAAAAAGCCCTAATGTTTCATCCTTTGAGAATATAAAATTATCCAATCAAATAATTTTGGTCACCTCCAAAACACTTTTTTCCAATTAACTGGTACAGATTCAGACACAGCTTTTCAAAGTTCTATTCAAATGCTATGATAAAATTATATTTTGTTTAAGTTTTATTAAATATTTTAAAACACATACAGGAGATACTGACTTCCTTTACACTCATGCATGATGTTTCAGAGCCTTAATTCAGTTGAGGGGTAGTTAGACATAACCTTCACTAATAGTAATTTCTTTTTTTCACATCAAAACACATTCTAGAAAACGAAGAAATCGCCACAACTCACACAGAGAAGCTGATGATACACAACACCAAATCTGCTTGTCTGATGTGTTAACACTTCTACGGAGTTTTGCCATGCCCTCATTTTGGAGCTGGATTTCACCCAAATGGCAGTTTTCCCTCCAAAATAAGTTTCACTAAAATTATTTTTCTAAACCCCAAGATCAATAAAGAACTGATGACCTTTGAACACTCACATTTGCAACTCTACTTCTTTCAGTTGTTTAGGCAAGGAATAATTCATATAGAAAACGGTAATGAAACGCAAGGGATAAGTTATAAGGACTTTCTCACAGGAAGCATTTAATTGATACTCTGATACTTTAGTAGTCTGGCCCTCTCTCTGGTCTTTTTATTTGCCATTGTAGAGGCACAAAGGAGGTTGCAGGATTTCAAATATAATTAAAATCCTACTTAGTCAAAGGGATCTTTCAGTTCTTCTTGTGCTGCCATAATTAAACCCAAATTCATTTGAGTAAGCTGTCAGTGATACAATTGTGTTAGGAATAATTTCCTGGCTTCTGCCAATTTTAATAATATAAGTTGTCAGTTTCTGTAAATATGAATGTGATGATTATTTGCTGTAGGACAGTAGGTACTTTCATCTCCTTAGAATTATAAAAACAACTACATAAACCAAACGGTAGCTGCAGGAGAAGAGACATTCACAGGTAATTGAAATTATTGAGATCCTTTGTATGTATTGTGAAAATCTCACTAATATTGAGTACCGTGAGTAGTCAAACAAATTAATAAAGAGGTGGTTGGCTTTTGCCATCTTACCTGATGAAAAGTTTTGGCACCCAAACAATTAACGGAAGTGCCATTGATTCAGAGAAGTTGAAAAAAACCTTATCGGACATGAAGAGTTTTCCATTACTCAAATGACAATCAAGAAAAATTTAAGCTTTTTCATCCTTGCGTCTGAAATGAGATGTCTTTTGGTTTTTTTTCACTTTTCTGAAACATTATAACAAATAGATTTATAGAAAAAAGAAGTATTAACTATAGTTAAACACAGCTAAAAAAAGAACCTTTAAAAACTGTTCCATGGGAATCCAAGTCTCTCCAGATCTAATTGGTGGAAAGGTGGAAAATGAATTACAAATGAAAGAAGAGACACTGATGAAATTGTTCATAGGTACTCTTTCATAGTGGTAGCTATTAATTTGTCTGGAAGTTCAGTAAGAGCAGGCACTAGGACAGAAGAATGGCACTAGGATGGGAATTAACATATTTAGGAGCATTTTTGGGTTAAGTATATATCTTCCAAGACAAAGAAAGCTTTGATTACTGAGTCTGTATGAATCTCATGCAGAGAAATCAGATCCTCAATGGAAGGAGGAACAGTCTGAAGGCCAATCTAATTAATACCTCAAGAAGGCATTTTTAGCAATTAGGTGTTGTCAGGTAATAAAGAAATGTGAGATTTTTCTCTTTTTTACCTGGCCATATCCCTTCTGTGAGTGGTCTGATGACTTGGGTAAGTGATACAACTTGATCACTCTGGTAATTGCATTCAGCTGAAGATTCTTTTAAAGCAAATGTCAACTTCTTCCTTTTAATTCTGTTTTCAAGCACCAAATCTCATTAAAGGACACATGTCTATGTCTCTAATTTTGTGGTGTAAAAAGAAGTTCCACATGCATTGTTAAAATGATTTCGCTAGGCAGCCTTAGCTACAATAATCCAATCCTCAAGATATTCAGTTAAGATACTAACTCTTCCAAAGTCAGAATGATTAAAATCAGTTTCTGTACATTTTTGTTCCATAACTGCCTGCCTGCACACCCATGAATAACCACACAAGCAGTACAGCAGTACAGTCATTACATACAGCACAAACAGAACAGCTAGGCTAGCAGTACCATGTGATACTAGAAGAAGCAGCACAGAAAACAGCAATGAGATGTCTAAATTTGTAAAAAATTAAGTGACGAGAAATTATAGGTCAATACAATAATTTCTGAGTCTTCTAGTGGTGAAAGCACAGGACAGGCAAAGTCAAATGGGCTCCAGTTCAACAGAAGCTTTCTTTAATCTGTCCTTATCCTGCAAAGCCTTTACACACACATACACTGAACTCAAGCACGTGCTTGAATTCAGTTGTGCTGACCAAGTACTCAGATGAAGAAGAATGGACTGCTGAACCAGGCTCAAGGTTTTCTCTTTAGTCCGTAATAAACATCTAACAAAAAAAAGACAGCTTACAAACAGTGTATATAAAGGGGCATGTACTTGGAAATGTAAATTGAGATGCTATTCAGGATACTCTTATAAAAGTAAATTACTTAGGGAACTAAATTTCATGCCAGTTTATACATTACTGTTTATTCCTAAAGTATCCAACTAAAGCTAGCATAAGCTTTTCTTTTACAAAACTGATGCAAATGTATTCTGTCCTTGCCTCCCAGCAAATTTACGCCTCCTGTTGCTGGAGTACTCTCATACAGTATTACCATACCCTTTCACGTTGGTCTAGCTAGTTTATTTTAGTGATTAATAAGTGTAGCTATTTATTAAGGAGCAGAAATTCTTGCAAAACTATCCATTAAATAAACAGTAAGCTAGGCATTCTTATTCCCTCACTACAACATCATTATCTTAGACTTAAGGATTTGGAGAACTGTAATAACTTAAAACAATAAATGAAAAAAACCACCTGTATTTCAACAGGTAAAGCATGACAGGAAATCAAAGTAAATGCAAACAAACAAACAAACAAACAAGGACAGCTTGATATGCACTATCGGCTAGTTTATTTTCTCAAATAAAAAACCTAATATACCAAATTACTTTTAACCTAATTAAAATCTGGCATTATTTTATTAGGTAATGTCATTATTACAATAACATGCAGAAGAAAATGGAATACAATACAATTACGCAGCAAATAGTCTCATATACTAAGCCAGAACAGAAAGCTAATGCTTGAAATATTGAATGCACAGATAATGGCTGGTGATGCTTGTAAATGGACACAGCAGAAACAGGCTGCTACATCCTATTCAGTGATCTGTTTCTCTCCTCTCAGATTATGTACATTACATCTAACTGTCCCACTGAACTGTTTGGACTCTGCTAAGCTTGAGTTACTGCTGTATATGCTTGAAGAGGAACATTTTTAATAAAACTATTAATTACATTGCAAAAGAACATTTAGGTTATAAAAACCCCTCCAACACAGCATAAACATCTCAGCTGCTAGAAATATGTTTGTAAGCAGACTTTTGTCTGGAGAAATTTCAGTGTCCTGAATTTACCTTTCCCATGGCAAGAAGGGAATGTGAAGAAAGCCAAGGGAAGCACAGGAAAGCCCAGAAGAAGCACAGCTAAGCAGGCTGGCACCTATGACTGCAAAGATTCCTGATGTGCTTTAAAATCCCCAAATAGTTATTAAAAGCTTTTTCTTCATGTAAAGTGAAGTACATCTCTTCCTAGAAACACTCAGCTAAGGGTAGTCAAGAGAGAAGACACGCTCCTACACAAGCATTGCTCTAGGATGTGCAGAATGCATCAACTTCTGTGGAAAAACAACTTTTGTATCACTAACAACAGGAAACGAGGTGTCAAAACAGTCAAGACACAGTCACATAGCACTTCATGTTTGTTTACACTTCTGTCATATTCCACCAAAGACTAAACATCCTCAAACTAATACCTCTTTGTTTTGAAAAGATCTCATTTTCGTTCTAACACAACAGAGCAGTTCTAGGAGAACCAACTGAGAAACCACTCCAGGGAGCAGCTCCAATCTGCAACTCCCAGCTGTGAAGATGTCAGCCAGTTCCCAGATTCACCACACTTACAGAGTTATTTCACAAAGACCAGTCACTGAAAATCAACGGCCATCAACTATGAGAAAGCCTCACAGCTGGCAGAAGAAGGAGCAATGGTCAGTGTGAAGAACAAGAGAGACCCTATAGGAAAGCATGGGACGTTAAGACCTCCAGCAGCTTGCAAACTGTTACAAGGTAATTTTTATGTGAAAAGTGTTGGTTCTGAGCAGCTAAAACCCTAGCAGACACTTCCAGTGTAGTAAGCACTGACAACACCACAACAATGTACCACAGCAGCCCAGCAGCTGCACCTTAAACAGCTGGGGTATTTGTGGTCACTTAGGCCACAAAAACCAGAGTATTACAAGAATCCTTGCAGAGGCCAGTAGCTTCTCCAAGCTTGGATTTTGACATGAGAAACGTACTTGAGTTCACCATCACAGGTGACAGTTTACCTGGGCTACAGACCAACCTCCCCCTCAGAGGCACATTTGCTGAGCCAGCAGCCAGCTTGCTACTATGATGCTCCTGCTGCACACCGAACCACTGCTTTCAGAGTCTGCTTTTCAGACCAGATTACTTCAGAGAACAACAGAAACTGGAACCGAGTTAGAACTGCCACACCACTGCCTGGACAAAACCATGTCCAACTGGACACTGTTGATAAATGGAGACAATCCTTGAACTGGTCCAGAGGCATCTAAATTGAAGTCATTTGAGTTGGTAATAAGCAGATTTGAGCTAAGCTGCTTAATGATATTTGCAAACAAGAGTAAGTACATTTGCACCTCAGGTGTCATTTGCTTAATTCTCAGACCATGTCTAATATTCTTCTGAGTATTCTGGCAAGAAAGCAGCAGTGTATTTTTGATCTGCCTTATCAAATGCATCACATCAGAGTACAAAGCAAGAAACCTTCTTCCGTTTGGCTCTGGTTCAACGACACTCTGCTACTACATTCTGGTTTAGGCACCAAGTTGTCTGGAAGCCATTGACTGAGTGGAAGGAGAGAGGCAGAGAGATGAGAAAATACTCAGAGGGTTAAGGCCGGAGGGTCTGATTTCTGGGAAGAGAATAACATCAGACCTATAGAGTTTTGTTAAAAGCCGATGAGCTGCCAATAAAACAGCTATCTGCTGTTCATGTTGAGGAGAGAATGATAAGGTGTGATAAACGGGATTTAATTAGGAATAACGGGAATGATATTTAAACATAGAAAATATTTGATCTCAACAGGGGAACTCTGAAATGAAAGATGTATGAGGCTTTAGACAGTCCCTCCAGAGATATGGTGAATGCCCTACAGTTTGTGGCTTTTAAAACTATACCAATAAATCTTTTGAACGTACATTGCAGGTTCAATGCTATTTTCAATGAGCTGAAATGGAGACTCCAGATGTATTTCGGAGTATAAAATGACATGTAGTAGAGTTTTATCACCAGAAGCTCATCTTCCATTCCTTGCTTGTGTATTTGTTTTTTTCCTCTTACATATTTCATAATTTAGTGTCTCAAACATACAGTATTCAAAATAGACTATTTCAGAAGCCACATCTTATCCCCCTATTGTTCTTTATTCCTTCATTATTACCTTTGTTTTGTCCCTTCTCTCCCAAACCATCCATTTGCACCTAATGACTTCTGACTTCTCAGACTTGCCCTGTGTTAGATCACGGAGTTGTGATGTCCAACAGCAGACTGCTCAGTGACAGCTTAACCACTTCGCTTCTTGCCTTACCCTCTAGTGTAAACAGAGAGCAAAGGAAGGGAACAAACCGTGCAGCTGGATTTTGGGCACTGGGCTCAGATCTCTCCCTTGTGTTAAACAGATGCCAAAGGCTGAAACATGAAAAAGAGGAAACAACTACCAAACTTCCCTTTTACCTGTGAGGAAGATGACTATAACACAGCACCCTATACACCAGTGAAGTGCATTAAAGGCACAAGGTGACTAGCAGCAGTGCTTGTTTTGTTTTCCATTAGAAAAGCGATCAATAAAAGCCTTTTGGCACAAGGGCCTCCTCAGGTGTTCTTCACCTTCTACTAGACTGTAGTAGTGCTGGTGGGCAACATTTTTGGACTGGGCTAAATTAACTGGCACTTAATTGATGCAGGAAGGCTGACAACAGGCACTGAAAATACTTCTCAAGCATAATCTGAATGACCACTTTTCAGCTCAAAAATTTCCATTTCCAAACTCCAGAAAGGCAAAAGATCATTCTGTCTTCTCAATCCATTGCTTATTGACACAGGTTATCAGTTATCTCAACTCATTTCAGCTCTTCTAATATCTGCATTTCACTACAGGTACCCAGAGGCAAAAGGTAGTTAGGAATTAGAGGTGTGAATTCATTTCCAGAGGCACTGAAACAGATTTAACAAAATCCATTCGGTAAATATTTAGCTGCAGGCTTGGTTTTAAGCAAGCCTATGGAAGTGTGGTTTTACAACACAAATGAGTGGAAAAGGGGACTTGAGAGGGTCAGAGATGCTTTCCCCCCCCCGCAGATGGTTAAAATTTTTTTGCTTAAAACACCTTTGCCTGAAAAGACTTACATGCTGTAGAGTGTTGAAATATTTGGCAGAGGCCTTTTGGTAGCATTTCTTGCATACACCTCATTACTCTGCAGCTGAGGAGAAGCACTGAAAGGATTTCCACTGACAGTGTCCTGCACCAGGAGATTTGTTTGTATCAAGTGCCAGTCATTCCTCACTATATCAGCAACAGGCTATTTAAGGTTGTACTCTCTAACGCACAACACCACAGAGATTTGGGTAAGGCAGAAGAACAGTACAGGGTAACACTTCTGGAGGTAGCACTTGTAGTCAGTCGCACCAGCAGGGCTTCCCAGAGCAAAGGTCACAAAGGGTTCATCAGAAGCCAGGGTGGAGCAGATCCTACTCCACATAGGAGCAACCCTGGAAGTCTTTCAAACACACAGTTTATCTGATAGAGTCAGTCAGCCTGCAAAGGTTTCAACACAGTAGTCATGGAGCTATAAATAACCTGCAGTATTAATAAGGTCAAAATAATGAGGGTAAAAAAACCCCTGTAACAGGATCCCTTCAAACTTTATTTTCATCTAAGGACTCACATTAGGAAGAAAACTAACATGCACTTTTGATAATCATGTTAGCTAAGTAAGAAAAAATATTCAGGATTGAGGCCCAAATAGCTAAACTTCATCAGATCATTTCAGAATGATCTGCTGAAATTGTACTGACTGAAATAGTATCACTCTCTTGAGGGGGAGACTAAAAACCATTAAAAAGCTTGAGAGTTTTGTAAGACTGTGTATGCATAAACCTGTAAAAATATATACACATAAAAATTATAAACTAGTGCACTTAAAAAGGAAAAGAGTTGGAGAACTAACATTTTTAAGCCCCTGGAAATTGCTGAATCTGTCAGCAACAGTTCATGATACCAGCTAAATTCTTGAACGCTGCCAAAAACTCAGACACTGGAACAGTTGTAGGTGAGCTACTCTGAAGAGAAAGAATACTGAGTACCAAATCCAATGCTTCATATATGAATGCTTTCTGTTCACCTCTGAAATTTCAACAGAAAAAGTAGGTACAAACATTTGAAAAAAATCAGCAGCTTATCAGACTTGAGTAATGTATTTGCTAGGATCAAAATGACAATCACATAATCTTTGTCCTGACTGCTCAGTCCTTGACATGGCAAAGGATTAGAAAAACAACAAATACAGTCCTCTCAAATATCTAAAGAAAAGATGTTCCCATTCTCCTCATGCACATCAAACAAACAGAGATCACATCTGCACACATTTTACTGCACCAGGATAAAAACATGTTTGTTTTATATTTATTTCCCTAGTATTTGCACTGACTGCAAAACAGGTAACACCTGAATGTAGGGGGTAGAAAATCTTTTAAAATTAAACTTTTTAAGCTTCCCACAGGCAACAGCTACTCAAAATAACATTTTCTTCTATATTTCTGCATGAAAAGGATTTCTACACACATCTTCTGTCCTTCCAGGCAAAATACAGCATCTGGACCATTTTTTGTCCTGGTACAAAGGTGTTTTACTTGTTCTTGAAGTTATGGATCTATTGGCAACAAACGCTACTTCAGTATATCATGCATCAATTTATGCTAATATTTCTGGGGAAAAAATACAGGTTTAGAAAGAAAGGAACCTTAGTGTATATCTTTCAGCCTTTTTACAGGGTGACTTTAAAAAAGAAAAATATCTTTTTTTCCATTTTATTCCACCCGTGAACGGTTCTCTTGTATTCCAGGCACGTAACTGTGTGGGAAAGTAAATGTTTGTTCTTTAAAAGAAAGGGTCTAGATTTCTTCAGAGGCTGGACCCAAGCTTTGCCTGAATAATGAAGAGCAGACAGAGAGCTTTACATTTGAGGGCCAGAGTTACCATGAGTCCTGGAGCAAGACTGGGGCAAATTTCTCTTGCCTGGAACAAACACTGTACATTTTATTTTGAAAACATGGCATCCTGGTACAACCACTGCTTCTCCCTTGAGGGTATCCACTGTAAAGTGCAGTAGAACTTGCTCCATTCCTTGCAGGCCCCCAGGTAATCTCCCTCAGCATCAGGACCTGGGACAAGACAGACACGACACTGCTCCTCTGATTTTTGCCACACAGAGAAAGGGCAAAATTAACATTTCTCCACAGAAACAAACACTTCTAAAAGTCAAAAGCCATTTACTCTGAGTATTGCTATCACTTAGCTTACTCCCTTGAGCTGATATCCAACACAAGTTGCTGTAACAATATACTTTCACAAATGCAGCCTCCAGAACGTCTTTTGGAAAATGTCTCATGCTGAACTCAAAAGCCTCAGTAAACATGTCTAAAATCTCTCCTTTTAACAGTGGGCATTGAAGCCTGTTGAAATCTACCTGGAGTTTCTTGCTCCAGCCCTGTCAAGTGAAATACCCTCTTGTTTGTGAACAAAAGGCTCTGGCTGGCGTACCCAGCCATGCTTGGCCTGTACCGATTGATGCTTCTTTGCTGCTGGCAGAGCATCTTTACTACAGATTGTGGACTTTTAAGTGTCTCTTGTCCAGTACAGTACATTTAGAGAAAAAAAAGAAAATAGAAAGGGTGCATATATCCTCATGGGAAAAATAATCTTCTCTATAAATACAGAGTTTAATCTCAGTTCCACTTATCAATCGAAAGGCTTTCAATGACTTCAATGACAATTAAGTCAATTTTGCCAGGATTTGACCTATGTTTAATTTTAGCCGTAACAGCTTGTGTTTTGAAAAGTAACCTGTGATTTAGGATATCTCTATTTCTGCAGACATTATAAGATGTCCATTAGATGTCCACTCTTACAAAAGAAGAGTTCTCATTCTGTCCTGAAAAATCAAGCTGGGCAATGAAAATAAAAATCGTCCTTTGAAAACAGAGTCTACTCTGTATGTTTGTCTATTTTGTAATGTTGCAGTGTTAAAATTAGAAAGCTGCAAGGTTAAATTGTAATGTGAGCAGATTCACAATCAAGGGGAAGCCAAGACAACAGAACAGCAAAATCACAAACAACAACAGATAAGAGATGAATGACAGCAATGTGGGGATCAACAGTCACTTATGCTCTTTAATCAGTGTAAAGTTCTCAATGAAGAAGGTGGCATTTGTAACAAACTACACGATCTTGTTCATCCTTAAGTGGCAGATGTGAAACAGTCACTGATGGGAGACTGTATGCATCATTTTATAAGCTCATTTTTTCCACATCTTTATCCACTTTAGATAATTTTGGATTTAAAATTATATGCTGTTTTTACAAAGATAGGAAATTAACCTAATGACCTTGATGTAATAATTTCAGTCACTGAGTCCAATGAAAGTAATATGTCCCTCAGCTGTCCAGAATTTTGATACAAAAAGTGTAGCTAGCAAACAGTGAATACGGAAAAAAGAGGATCAAAAGACAGAGGTTGCATGGGACACTCCCAGAAGAGAGAGTTTTAAAATATGTCTATTTTTATGCAATAAATCAAAGGAGGGACTGGCTGGGACCTGGCCTGCAAGTGTTTTCAAATACCAATTTTTTATTTGATACAAAGGGAATTTAAGGGGACAGAACTCTAATTAGCAGCACACATGGTCCTGCCCTTTGCAAAGAGATGCACTTACAGCCTTGGTATTACTTCCCTAAAAGATCAGTTTCAAAAACTGGAATGGGGTTTCAGATTTTTACTATCCCCTTCCAACAGGTACAATTGCACAATATAAATGGCCTGGCCTGACAGTTAACTCAAGATCAGAAACATCATTATGAAGACATATTCTCTCATAAGGAAGCACTCAATTTATAATGCATCACCTAGAGTATTTTATTTCTGTTAAAAATTACAATTTACCAAATAAAACTTTGGATCTATGGACAATGGTAGGCCATTTCAGGTAAATAGAAAGTTTAATAATTAAAAAAAAAAAAAATCTGGTGATCGGTCATTGCAACGGTGTCCGTCTGCTATTTACAACTTTGTATTATCCTGGGTTTTGGTCAGAATTCAAAATACAGTTATGTGAGCTTCGTAAAAGGGAGCAGAAGCATTTTCTTTTCCTTCTCTCACTATTTTCAGATCTGTAGCTGTTCTCTACATTGCCAAGTCACACTCCAAAGAAAATTTTCTGAACTAATTGCACTGGTGCACTGCTGAATAAACTTCTTATTTCCTAGGGATAGAAAAGACAAATGGGAACAGAATGGCCTGGCTACATTCTGAATTGGCTTTCTGGAAGGATTTCTCTGAACTTCGCCCAAAACTTAAGGGCCTGGGATGTTCTGCTATTCAAAATATATTTCTGAACTGCAAGATCTATTTCTGCACCTACCTGATACATTCTCTGCCTTACAAAAAAAGACTCCTACAATTTCAGTAGTTTTAAATCACATCTCTCTCACCATGTAGCTCAGTTCAATGTGCTGAGATGAGACTCTTGCTTAACTGAGAACAGAGATAAGGCTGGAAGAAAAGCCCTGCAAAGAACATGCTTCACTGTTAAACATACACAGTCCACATGTATTGAGTTACAATCTCTCCTGCAAGGAAGATCCCTCTCCTCGAGCTTTTGACTTACAACTCTTATTTATTTTGCAAAACATGGTGATTTAGTGTATATTAATCATAAACCCAGGCATTTAAAGAAAATAAAGGCAAATAATCTTTTATTCCCCTGACAGCTGGAACTGTTACCCTTATCCAAGCCTGCAACCACCCAGACCCAGTGCAAGTCTAATCTGGTGATGCTTCAGCTCATGGGAATCTGCCTCACTGCTTTTCCCAACCCAGTGTGCTCAGTGGTTTGAAGGCACAAGGTTTCCTTTCGCAGCCAGCTCTGTTTGCTTTAAAACCATCAGAAGGTGCCTTGTGCCAGAATAATTACACTTAGGCTCTTAAAAATCAAAACCTGACCCAAAATGAATAATTATTTCATTCTGCTTTTAGTCTTTTAGGTTATTTATGTGATTTACAGATTTTTATATTACCAACTTGGAGCAAAAAAACCCCTACTAATGCATAGCTTAAAACACATTCCTTCTTTTTCTTTTAATCATGGTTTAGGATTACTCCATTTTCCTGCATTTAATATATCACTGTAATAAATTCACTCTGAAGACTCAGCATTGAGGTGCAGCAACAACATGAAGAAGGCGGCATGGCAGGAGCTCGTTTCATAACCTTACACATGGTGCAGCTGCAAGAAGAGGTTTCTTCTTGCAGAATCAAGTAGTGCCCTGTCTCTGTGCTCACAATCCCCCGTCATCACCTTCTGTCACTCACCCACAGATTTTCTTTTCCCAAGATCACTGTTATGTGTTCAAGATGCAGAAACTGTGCTCGCTTCCCTATTTCAATTATCTTGGCAGTTAGGGAAGTGATTTCCAAGTCTCCAGTACAAAAGCACGTAAGGGCACTTCAAAAATACATATTATGCATTTTAGGGTATACCTCACCTCCAGCATCACTTGGTAGAGGTATGCCTTCCCATCTTAGGAAGGCTGCCCTACAGACAAGATCCCAGACCTGCTGCCATAGCCCCTCAGCACCTCCAAAGGTCACCTTCCAGAACAGAATGGAAGGCTAATGATGCCAGCAGCTCCAAACTCATTTGGTGCCCTGAGAGGCACCTGGAGCAGCTGTGACCCCCAGGCAGCCCAGAGCACACAATGCAACCATGTGAACTAGAGGCAGGTGGATCAAGGCATGCTTTGCTCACAGGCTCTTCTGAGAACAGCTTCTCTTCAGGAGGGACAAGGGTTTCATTAAGGGAAAGGTCTACCTTAGGGAATGCTCCTCAGTTTCAGTGCTTTTCACCTAACAGACACCAAGTAAGTGCTGGGCTCTGGCAATGCCTCATTTCATATGTGTAGGACAACAAATAGTTTTTTTATCAGGCATAAGTCAACAATATCAAAGAGTGTGGGTAAAGACCAATTATATATCTCTGAATAACATCAGCAATTGGTCCTATGCAAAGCATAAATGTAATTGCAGCCACAATTCTGGAAACAATCAACATTCACTGGGAGAGAATCAACTAGTAACTGGTTCTTCATGAACACAGGAAAAATTAGCCACCAAAGATGAGACAAATAGAAGACAAATGGAAACAATTAAAGGCAATGAAAAGCAGCACAGGTAATAAAGGGATGAGAAAAAGAAGTTGCTTGCATAAATGTTAAAACGTAGATCTGAAGAAAGAGCATCTGGCCGATAGAAAATGCGAGTCTGCTACAAAGAATAGCACAACAGAGGCAAAAAAGTGCACAACACAGGGACAGGGAGTAGGACAGATGGGAGAGAAGGGAGTGGCAATGCAGACAAGGGAAGGCAGCAAGAATACAAGCGGAAAAGCTAAACATTAGGAACGTATAGCCTGGCTGCTAAGGATACCTATCAGTGCCCTTCACATTAGGTGTTGGAAGTATTTTCAAAGCCCACTGAAGACACTGAATTGCACCTTTGCAAAGAGAGTTTTCAGAGGTCGACAGTTACACTCTAACATGGAACAAACACACTAAGCTTATGAAATAAAACCCGAACAACAGGTATTTTTGGTCAGCCTACTGATGACAGCGTGTCAGTCTGAAGCACTGCACCAGAGAAGCATTTGGGCACTTTGCACCTGCTGGGTGCCTGCTGACGTGGGAACTGTGTGTGCACTGCATGAGGGAAACAACAAACGGCTGACAAAACACGATCCAAATCAAACAGTAACTCCTTTGCTTGGAGGCCAAAGAACTAGGCTTTGTTTCTCGAGCCACAGGAATTAGCACATTTAAGCTGCTCAGAACCGATGCAGTTAGTTACAGGGTGGGATAATATTCTTTGAAAATTGCTATGGCCACACTTCCAGTGAAACAGTAGGCATATCCTGACCTTCGTATCCACATTCTTGCCCAAGACTACCGTCTCCTCTCCTGCAGTGCTGCTAAGATGTATAAACTAACAAAATCATGTATGGAGATAGAAGTGCCTTTCCCACTTGTCACAAACTGGTGGTTTTGGTTTTGGTATGATATTGTCCTGGCATATCCATGTGTATAACTGAGGTAGATGCTATAAGGGGAAAATCACCTAGCAAAAGGTGAAGAGAAGTTTGAATGCCATAAAGCCAATGAGGTCTACCTGGATACTTGCCAAAGATTAAGAATTACCGTATTTTCAAGACCTCAGTGTTTAAGTGTATTCCTAAAGCCTGATGATGGAAATCCTCTCAGAAAACTAATAAAGGGGATGAAGTAGAATTTAAAATAGTCCATCTATTAGATACTGGGGAAAAAAACCCATTTCTGTTGCTATTTAGGGCCATGACATTTGAGTAGGAAATTGCACTATATCACTTTTATTAAGCTTAGATGTTTCCAAACATAAACGTCTCTTAAAAGAAACCAATTAAAGCACATTTTTCCTTTTTAAACATATTCCAAATACCAGTGTTACTCCTTATTTTGGAACATACTGCAGCACTTGCCCTGTCTGAAAACACATTTGCGTTCTTACAGATGCAGTCTGATTGATTTAATTTTGGTGTTACTATTGCTGTTGAATTTGCCCCCTAGATTGGGAATACAGTTTGACCGTGCTGTTAAATGAGGCACCCTAGGAAAGCTAACTAACTGAAATCCGGTTTCTTCCAGGAAAGCTGGAATGAATAACAGTTTCCCTTTCCTGCCACCAGCAGACCTTGACCCCCCTCCAATTAGGGAAAGGAGAAAGCAGACAGATTTCTCTAATAACTCTTCCTCATGAGGATCCTGCTCATCAGTTTCAAAAAAGTCCACAAAGAAGACAAGAGATTCATATATTCGGTTATCTTCTGTCAGGCAGAAGACCTTACCAGCATTTCCTGCCCCAAGCATTTGTAAAATATAAGTTCTTTCTCTTGACACCTTTGAAGACTTCAGTGTGTTCATAAATCCCAAAGAATCATAAGAGAAACTGGTGATTGATAGAAAATCATTAAAAAATTGGCCTTTAGCTACAGAATATTCCTTGTTTTGGAAAATATGGCTACTGGTTTTAAGGGTTATTAGTGGGTATATACCTTTCGAACACAAATACATTTACTTTTGTGTCTGTGAAAACAGATGCACAACTTTTTTTGTCTTGGTTCTGTAAATATTCAATTAAGCTAATAAACATTTAAACTGAAACAAATTAAGTGTTCCAGTGCAACATTTCTGTTTCAATTAACCTTTTAATTTAAATGTTCATCTGCCTACTTTCAATGTAATTTCAAGCCAGTAAAAATTCAAGAAATCTTCCATATAAGTGAAAGATAGCCTGACTGGAATGATAATAAATCCTTAGGTGAGATGTCAGCAGTGATTTTCCTAACAAATTGACAATAAAGAAGGGTGATGCATTTATGAAGCCTAGGGGTTATGAAAAGGGAGGGGAAAAAACAACCCATCCCTTTTTTTTTGCTGTGTTCTGCTAACTTCAGCAGAATTAACAGTCAAGATGTTCATAGTTTTCCAGTATTAGCATTCCTCAGTGCACCCTCAGCTTCACTGAAGTTGTCAAAGGGTGCTTGAAAGTCTAATCTGCCTCTTTTCATTCTAAGAAGCACTCCACACAAAAATACCCCTAACTAAAGACAGCTAGCAGGCTTTTAGTCCTCACCTCGTGACATAAATGTGTGAAAAGTAACATTTTTAATTAGCGGGAGTAGGTGGGTGGGTGGCACAGTGCCTCTCAGCCCCGCAAATCCAGCTGCTCTTAGTCCGGTGCTTGGCTGCAGCTCTCAGTGAGGTTGGGATGGTCAGCCCCAGAGGCAGCCAGAACTACTTCAGCATCGCAGAAGAACAGCACAATGTGACACATTCACAGACTACCTGTCCAGCAAAAGGAAGCGGAGACTTGCAGCTGGCGCTTGCTTTACTCTCCTTGACCTGATGCAAAAAGCACTTCTTAGGTCACGTCTTTAAAGAGCTCACAACATTTGATCTTTTCTTCAGTCATTTTTCTTTCTGGAAATCATGAAAACCAAAGTAATTCAAGAATTTGCGTCTAGTGACATACACGAGTTACTTCAAGTGTGTCTGTGTGTGCACCTGTGTGTATGTGCACACCCAAAAGCAAATATACGAGGGTTAGGCTACATGGGACAGGCAAGTAGGGAGGTGTACCGTCGTAGATTAATTAATTAGCATAGCCTGAAGTTTATGGAGGAGGTGGAAGAATCAGAGAGGACCTTTTCCTTAGCTCAGCATCTGGATAGGAGCTTGAGTCTTTGATGTTCAGATCCAGAGAGTATCTCAGCACAGGTTTATTTGGGGACAAATCTGTCAAAAGAAGCTATGCTCCCTTTTCAACTCAAAGACCTAACATCTCCAACATAGCCACCAGAGGCCCTGAACTTCTGGTTAAAGAAGCTGATTTTCTTCTGCTTTCACAGGAAGTTTCCTCACTGAAAGTAATCATCTTCACGTATTTCCAAATGCATCTCTGTGTTTTAGGGTCTCTATGCCCATCTTGCCCACTTCAAAGAGCTTTTCTTTTCGCTGTATCTCTAGTGGTCCATCAGGAAAAGAGAATCTCTTCTCAGGGTGTCACAGCATTTGGCATTTTTTCCTTAAGAGACTGTACTACTGGAAACAGGAGGCTGAGCAGACTCTTTTTCTCTGCAAAAGAACAAAGAAGTTCTCCATGGTTCATAGCTGCAGAAAAGAACATGCAACAAGCCAGAAAGCAGGGGAACTCTAGCATCTCATGACTGCTCTGTAGCACAGACTCGTGATCTGTGAGCATTTGGGACTTGACAATATTCAGAAGAAGAATTATAGGAAGCATGACCACAGGCCAATGTGGCCAAGTGACAGCTTTACATCTCTCCTCGAGGCATTAATAAACAAGCGTCCTTTCCCTGCTCAGTGACCACATCAGTGCTGGACCAGAGCCTCATGTTCTACAAGTTGTTGCATGTGTTTCAGCACACTCTTAAAGCTGAAATGAGTACTGAAGCTCAGCCTACGGACATCCGAGATAAACATCCTGATGCCACAAGCTCTTGTGCTCTATGAAGAACTGAATGAACTTCTCCTGGGATGATTTCATAGCAAGCTTTCTTCCTAAGAGAAGAGTTTTCCTTCATTTTCCACACTGAATGCTTTAAGTGGCTGAACATTTTGGAAATAACTGTTCCCAAGAGCACAGTTCCTGCATGTGAAGAAGACACTCTGGACTACTGCCAATGCCCACTCTTGATCTGAGATGTGGCCCTGGAGATGTTAGCCTTCCCCTTTGCAAATGCTTTTGCCCATTTTCACTGAGCCAGATGAATATTTGGATGTGGAGCCCAAGCTCCTAGAGTTAGCATCTGCTACTGTAATCATCCTTGTACATATTTATCCCTAGAAAAATATCTCAGCCATCTGATGGCTGAGTGAGGGACTGGCCTGCTCCTACTGGTGCACATATTCCTACATCAATTAGTCAGTGCAAGTTGTTCAATATTGGAATTTTGCCTGCATTACTATTTGCATACAAGGCACATACACATCATATCACATAGCCTTACAGTTTTGTGTCTGTTTTGATTCCTACCAATCAAGATTCCAAATGTCATTCTTCTCAGAGGCTGACACACAGTCATGTCAGTTCAAAGGATTAATTTTTTTCTTTCCAGAGGAGTCAGTTTGGTATTTCTGCTGTTTTCCACAAATCCAAATCTAGTAAAAAGATTATCATATCAATAAATTGTGTGATTTTAATTTGCAGGAGTGGGCAGATGAGATCTCTCTTGCAAATTTGTTGTCATTATTAATGAGTTACAGTTTTAATGCTGAATAAAATCTGAATTGCAAAATCGTGCAGTGAAATTATTCTGATGGCACAGTAGTGCATTGTAGCAGTCTTCCATGGTTTTCTCAGCTGGGTCATGTACAAGAGGCACCCATATGATATAAAGAATTATTGTTTGTTTTACTGCACCTTTCAGAGGTTTTACATAGCAGCAGGTATTATTACATTGTACCGTCTATAGACATATAAGACACTATCCCTTGTTTTGAAGCTCTTATAAAAGATTCAGTGGGATTAATGAGATAATAAAAAGTAAGTGGAATAAAAATCCAAGGGGAAGGTTCACATTTACTCACAAATCTTACAAATGAATAAAATGTGATACTTGAAAATACACTATTCTTCACCAAATCATGATCGGGATTATCATCTTTAAGAACCTTTGTAGAGTCTAATATGTCCTAGAAAAAAACATGGAATGGAATGCTATTTGGTGAAGGAAACTACCTTTTACTGACAGTGCTCATATTCCTTCTGTTCACCAGGCTTCACCAAGTACATGATTTGCCATGCCCATATTTCCATAACCTCTTATCTTGTTCTAGTCTTGCAAAGACGATTAGCTGGACACTCTTTTCAATATTGTTTTGCTGGTTTTGCTTAATAATGAAGCCCTTAATGAAGACTCACTTCTTTTTTTCCATTCCTTGTGATAAACTATCACAGATGTGATTCCAAAGACAAATAGAGAAGGAAGTACTTAGAGGATGCTCTTGTTTTCTTTTATCTAGGTTACTTAATTTTTTCATTCCCTGGACAAATTCACCCCTAATGCATCTCTGTGACAGCCAGTTAGGGAGTGTGTTAGTGACATTATGTTAAGAATCACTTGCATCCCCAGTGCCTTATGCTTTGGGCCACAAAGCATTTGCTGTATTAGGGCAAAAAACCTCTTGAGTGTTTCACTTAGGTTCCTCATTCACCCAATTGAACAAGGTCCCTAAATCTAGACAGATTAAGCTTCTTTGATTGCTTAAATAATTTGATCTGGACTTCCTTGCTCTGCTTGAAGTGGTGGAATCAGAGCTAAATCACTGTCCTACTTTGCTTGAGTTTTCCCTTGAACAGCTAATCTTCCCCTTCAAAGATTTCCACCCTTTCCTAATAGTAATTTTCAAGAATCCCAACTCAACTTCTTGCAAATCTGTCTTGTTCTGGGATCATTAATGGGCTGCACATTTATGTTTCCTTATTTCACAGACTCTCTCATGTAAGCCCATGGGCAGAGTGGCTGCTTCTTTCTTCAACTCTGCTGAAGTCACCTCCTTACAGCCAGGGGAGCCTCATTTAAATCTGAGCTCTGACCACAAAATCCCTACAGTGCCCCATAAAGCACACTTGCTCTGTGCTCGTGGGATAGTTCCCTACCACTCAGACTTGGTTCAGTCATGCCCTAACTCAGGCTGTCGCTTCTTGCCACTAAAAGGGGTGAGTGAGGGGAAGGCCTGACCTTCACACCAGCCCTCAGTTTCCACAGGAATGCTTCCAACCTGCCTACAGTGGCAATGAGAGCTTTGAACACTGGACCACCAGGGATATAAACATATCCGAAGAAACAGAAAGCTCACTTGAAGTCTTTTACTTAGAGAAGTGAAGAAAGCCTCCACATTTCAACACCCTTGCCATGCCCTATGTTAAAGCAGTGGATCAGCCTGCTTTTCTTTTCTTATATTTTTCTTATTTTGTATCTGTATACCATGAAACACACTGGAGCCTTTCCAATGGACTGGCTTTGCACACACATCCATATCGTGTGTCTTGAGCTTTCTGACAGAACCAGGGAGTGTGTTCAGCCTCACCACTATTCCTAAATTGGAATGAAGCAGAATTATCTATGGAGCAGAAGTCTGAGGCTTTTGACCACCTCTTATACTATCAGGAGAGAAAAGCAACTATTTGGCGAAATAAACAGAGGCCAGTGGTAAGCAAGAAATATGTTTTAAGCTGCAGATAACAAAGCATTCAAAATGTTGGAAACACCTCATAGGAAGCAGGAAAAGTACTGAACCATTTAACTTCAATTTCAGACAGGCTTTCCACCTTCTCCACTACCATTTTGGTCCCTCAGTTTTTCCCTTTCTAAAGTACTGTTGTCTTCCTTCGCCTAATGGATGCTACTTGAAAGCCTGTTACATTTAACCTAGTGATGTGTAAAAGCAAAAAAAAAAAGGTGCATAGAGGACATGGGAGAAAAAATAGTTTTTTGAGTTTGATATGAGTCTGAATAAACATGTAAGCTCAGTGCTGACATTAATTATTTATATTTACCTGTATATAGATAAATGGTTAACAGGGTAAAAACCATGATATCCTGTGGCACTATTTCCACTTTCATGTCTTTACAGGTGCACTGAAGTTTGGTTAACTGAATTAACAACACTGCTAGATTTAAGGAGGCAGCATAAAATCTGAAGGAGTAAATGACATGAAAATTCATTTCCAAGAAGAGTCATGCACTCTGATGCAGCAGACTGGGGGGGGGGAGAGGAAGAAATGTTAATAAATGCTAGAGAGCAGATCGTTAAAAAGTACTGATAATAAAAATCACTGAGTAGATAGTGCCCTGGATTCTGACTGACAACAGGGATGTTCTGAACCACTGTGCAGATAGTAACAAAACCAAAATTTGTTCAACATCTTGAAGTGAAGCTGAAACAACTGCAAAAACTACATACATAATTTGCATTGATTTGAGGGCAATTACCTCCTAATCTGTAAGACTGGTCTCTCTGCAGTAAGAGTCTCTCTAACAGTTTTAACCATTGTCAATGTATTCACATCATTGTCACATTAGTAAAGCAACTTAAAAAAAACCCCAAAAAACAACAAACCAAAAACACTTGGAAAAAGTAAAAGAAAACTCTCTGGGAAGTTGTGCTGCCCCACTGAGGAGGGTAAGGTCTCAGGTTAATTGATGCAGCTTTACCTTACCTGATTCTGCAGTTTAACACCACCACACACGCCCCTACTTTCCGCTGTGCACGACATGTGCTGGGAACTGAAGCATTTGACCTTCCCCAGCTCTCCAGCAGAAACTCCAGTGCAACCTCTACCTTCAGCAAGGAGCTGTGTTCCTCTTCCCCCTTGTGCTCTGCGCAGAGCAATCTAATACACCTCATCATGTGGTGTGTTGCTATAGCAGCAATGAATCCAGCTGCTGCAACACAAAAGACTGACAAAAAGTTGGGTTTCTTTCCTGTCCACCCACCCGGTAAAAGTCAGGGTTGTTTTCTTGAGCAGCAAATCTAACCCAGATAGACTCACACCACCTGTCAGAGCTAAGTTATGGCAAAGTCTAAAAAGAAATACACAATTAAACTATAGGTTTTGCTTTGGGGGACAACTTTATTTTTAAGAAAAAAGTGAGTCAACCCCTTAAACAGCTGATCATTATCAGCTGCCATTCACCAGTTTCAAAACTTAGGCCCCTATCTGCATAGGAATTGCAATCAAAGAATTATGCTCAGCAGTCAGAAATGCAACAGTACAGCTGCAGAGCCAGTATGTGACAAACACCACATTTACACCTTCAAAAACAAAACAGTCATGCAGTTCCACCCTTGTGGTCTGGAAAAAAACTTTTACAATCTGTTCCACAATCAAACAGAATGGCATGAATCTGGAAAATGCTAAATAATTATTATTAACACTGCCCTACGGGATAAGCATGAGGACTAACCATAGCAAAACCTTTTTGAGTTAAATATTGATGCTTTACAGCTTCAAATGAATTCTTGTACTGCTGAGACATCTTAGTAATACTGAAGTTTGCTTGGGAAGTGTACTAGAATATATAAATTACCAGTTCTAAAGTACCAGTCTTGCAACTGCATTTTTGATAACAAATTCTTCCTGCAAAGGAAGGTAACAATTGAGAACAATTGTTATTGATAACAATTGATAACAATTTCTTCCTGGAAAAGAAATATTCTTCTCCAGCAGTTTCAGCATAGAAGAGGACAGAACATGCAATAGCCGCCCTTCACTTCTTCAAGAGCAGGGACTAAACTGGCAGCAACTTGATACCTGCCATGTGAACTGTGCCAAGCTTTCCTGAAGTGGTCCTAATGAGGTTTTCCCAAGAACCTGCCTTCCCCAAAACATGACAGGCATTTGAGTTGGAGTAACTGCTTCTCATTTCAAAGTCTGTTCAAGGTGTGAAAGATACTATTGCTCCAGGAGTGTCTTAAGCAAGAATGTAGTCCTGCAACTACATAATCAAAAAGTCAGCTTTTCTATTAAGTTCTCTATTTGTCTGAATGTAATGGAAGGTGCAGAAAAAACAGACACTACTATCACAGGCCTCAACCCACTCTATTAGAGAGTCCAAAATAAAAATAAAACTAAAACCCTAATTACCAATTCATTGTCTCTTACTGCTTTATAAGAAGAGTCAAACTCTATTCAAGTTAATTCATAGTATTTTTACCCTATTTTCATAAAGGATCTGCCAAAGCTGTTTGTGGAATCTGCATCTTACTGCATAGGTCAGCAAAAGCTGGCTTTGGAGTTCACAGGTCTCCAGTTTTGTAGATGTTAAAAGCTGCAGCTGTTCTAAAAGACCTCTGAAGATGGAAACCAGCAATGCAATCTCCTGGAAGAGTCACCTTACTTTGCCTTGACATAGATACTTACTTATTTATTCACTTTTAAAATTCTATCTGGCATTCTGGATACAGGAACAAAACACAAGGTGCAAGAGGATTCCCCTCAGAACAATTTCTACAATTACTCAATGCCTATTCTGTTAGTTGTTAATATGCAGTGAATTTTCTTCCCCAAATACTGACCTCAGGAGAACAGATAGGCCACAAAGCACACCCTCAAGCTGTATAATGTGACTGAGTTTCAGCTGCTATGCAGTCGTTTGCCAACTCTGTGAGCAGTACTTTAAACACAAACAATTGCAAAAAACCCCAAAAGTTGGAAGGCAAGCAAATCTTCCAAGCTCGTCCGTTAATGTTACTGTCTTGTTTACTGTCAGTGACTTTACTCTAATTGTGCACAGAGTACACAAGTAAAAAAGAAAACCTATTGAGGGAGACTAATGAACTATTAAACGACGTCACCTGTTGTAAAAGAAACGAACACAGGCTATTGAAGAGCAATATCCCTCAGTCTGAACCAATAAATGATCCAGGTCAGGCAGCTGAAGCTGCAGGCTGGAGCCCCAGTAGAAGTGTCTCCCACTCTCTGACCAGAGGGCTTTCCCACTCAACAGAACTTGCAGTCATACAGCACCTGCTCACTGTTTATAGAAGGGCTGACAACACACAGATCAACAGAGCCATAATTTCAATAATTCATGTCTGCTCTGATGTCCCAAGGCCAAAAGCAGCCTCCTGTGTCACTCATGATTTCACACTTTCACAGTCTTTATCTCTCCTGCTGTGTAACCCCCCAAACCCAGTTCTCCTTCACTCCTACGGATTTCTAGTGAAGTCCAGGAGACGTGCAGGAAAATCCAGACAGTTTTAGAAATTGTGCCTGTCAGTAATGGGGGACAGTCCTGAACTCTTCAGTTTTTTTTTTTAATACAGGTAAGCACCTGGAATGTACTGCTAAGGAAGGTGGAAACCAGCTTCCAGGTGGCAGTTACTTTTGTACGGAAAGGGTCGGGCATAGCTTGAAGCATCATCGCGTGCTTACTGTTCTGGAACACAGTCAGTTAATACACTACCTGGGAAATGAAACAGGAGAAAGAGCCAATGTCAAATGTACTCAAAGGAAGGTTACTCTGCCTTTCTTTAAACACCTGTTGGCCAGGGGCTGCCTGACACAGATGGCATCAAGCACATTTGCGCTTGTAAGACAATGGCCATTTTCCCATCAAAATATTTTCTCATCAGAAATGCTACTGAGACTTCTAGAGGGTTCTCTTCCTACTGCTGTAGGATAACTGATCTTCTAACACAGTATTCAAGCCATGCAAAACAAAGGTATTTTGCTATGAGCACTGACTCCCTCTGGAGGAACTCAGCCCGCAGCAGCTGCAGAGACTTGACTCTCCCTTTAAAGCGCAGCGTGAGCAGTGGGATGGAGTAGTGGCAGTGGTCCGGCACTTCCAAAGCTAAGCAGGAACTGGCAGAGGAAATCACATCTTGCCACCCCGACTTGTCTGACAGACAGTATGACTTCCTTCACTTTGCCTTCACAGCACCCCTGCCCTGGTGCTGGGCAGCTGCTTGGAGCGACAGGGTTGAAAACGCCTCCCTAGTGCTGCCCAAACGGCTGAAGTTTGGGCTGCAGAACCCAGGAGATCACAAGATATTAAAAGCAAACACTTGTGGCTGGGTCTGTCTGCTGTCAGATTTTTGAGCCACAGATGAGTTTTAGGCCTTCCTTTATATAGAGGCAAGCACTCACTCTTTTTGCCTCATTTACTTGCTTTTTCACAAGGAGCCAGGACTATTAAGTCCCACTGATCCAAGCCATATCCTGGCTGAGACAGCCTATGTGTCTTGGCAGAGTTTCTGGGCACAGCGCTGGTTAACCCAGATGGCTCCTGAGGAGGGTCAATGAGATCCTGTGCCAGCTCTGGCTCCCAGCCTGCCATACTGGACCCAGGCAAGTCTTCACACAGCCGCTTGGACTTTACCACCAGGTGTTCCCCAGAGATCTGGGTTCTGCAGGCCCCAAAAGCATGGATCCAGCATGGCTTTGTAGAGCCTGCGAGCCCTATGCAAGCCACTGTGAGGGAGGGCAGAGACAGCCAGAGGGCATGGCTGTGGCTGCACCAGTGCTAACAAGCCCGTCTGGGCTCAAGCTGACTTGCATGCCCTTCTCAAATTAATAATGCTTCAGGCCAGAGCGGTGGAAATACAAGGCAGAATTATCTCTGCGGCAGAGCCGCTTCACAACACTGCAAATATTCTGTTCCAGCATTGCCAGGGAGGCGGCATGCAGAGACAGGAGAGAGCAGCCACGGTTTGGCATGGGGCAGACCTTGCACTGAGGCAGGCAGGCAGTTTGTGTTACGAAACCGCGCCCTTATCTCGTATAGCCAAAAAACAGTTGTGACAACTGAAGTCATTACAGCTCCTCCTTCTCCTTATTCCCCACTTCCTGAGGATCCAAGTATCTGGTAACTGGCAGTGCTTGCCACTGGAAGCCAAAAATTCACTCAAGCCCTATGGTGCAAGAACCCACAGTGTCCTAAAAAATTATTCTGACTATTTTAAGAGTGGGACTTCTTGCTCAGTGTGTGCCTCTGGTTGCGATTAAACTCTGAATGCAAAATAAAAGCACTCTAACAAAAATAGGTCAGAATGAACAAAAACACTTTGAAGACCAAGCTCAGCCTTGCTTTTCACCTCCCAGCTATGGACCCACAGGGTGGCTGGGAAGAGAGATGTGCCACCCAGGTATGCCATCATACCAAGCCAGATGAGGAACCACATCTTGGCAGAGAGCAAGTACAGTGACCCCCCTTGGATGTACCTCCTTGGATGCCTGCAAAAAGCCTGCTGGCTTCGCAGCTGGTTCCTACAGGCTTGCTGAGCGACTGGGAATATCCAGATATATGGGGAGGGGAAGAGAAAGAGGAAGAAAGTAAGCAAGCAAGGAGGATGTATCTAATTTCCTGTTTTTTTTCCACCATTCCTACCTCTTTCCCAAGGTGAACACACTGGCTGTGAATAGCCTAGAAACTGGAAGGTTTGACTTGTCTTCCCCATGCTGCTACAAGCATTCTTTCCAACACAGGACTGGTCTGGACAATCCCCTCATTAACTACTGGCGAGCCACTAAGGATTGTTGCTCACTATTCTGAATTGTTTCTTTATTTTTCCTTCCTAAGGAGAACTCACCAGCCACCACAAAGCATTGTCAAATATTTGCCAGCCATGTCAAGACTTTGTCAGGTCTGGCTTTGCATTTTCTCTCTCTCTCTCTTGTGCTTGACATGTTCCTTGCCTTGTCCTGCTGCCCTTCCAGAGAATGGTTACTGTGGCACTGAGTACATGGCACTGTAACACTGGGGAGAACAAACGTTTGAAGACTGGACTACAACTCTACAGCAGAGTGACAGCTCAAGAACTTCTAAATCAACGGAGACAACATGCAGACACAGGGGGCCAGGGAGCAGTTTGATGAAATGGCCTTTTTCCAATGGTTCTCAAAAGGTCATATTTAAAAAAAATTACACAAATAAATTAATAATTAGGTTCCCTACCGCTACGGTCACTTCTACACTCTTGCAGAGTCAACTGTATTTGAAACACATTTCTTCATTCATATTTTAACACATTTCTACAAAGGCAAAAGTTCAAACTACCTCAAAAACCATTTGGGTTAAATCAGCTCAATTCAGCCTCTTGCCACTCATCCAAAAGCAATGGGGCTGCTGCGAGTCCTGCCCAGCACCCTCCTGCTCTCTCGCTCTCCTCCACTGCCCACCCATCAGTCCCTCAGTCCCACCTCACAAGCAACTTAAGCGTCAAGTGTGTGCCTGTGCTGGGGGTACACATGTTGTAAAGATCATGCAGTCATGATCTCATGTAGATGCCCTTTTTTTCACATTGGACAGGTAATTTTGAAAGAGTGTAAGGCTTCTTTCAGCTGCTCAATGATAAATCATCTTTAAGACATAAAGAGACATAAGCAATGGACTAGGTGAAGACAGCAGTCTGTCTGAGTTTGCATATATTCTATTTTAAGCATCTAACATGAATGACCTGAATTTCCTCTGTAGGGACACCTGCCTCTCTACAATGAAGTTACCGGGAACTGCTGCTCCTAACGCTGCCCTCTGAATGCATCCAAGTTGGATGCTTAAAGCAGATGGTATCAGTACGTCTCCTAAGGTTCTGCTCTAAGTAGACAAACCCTAACCTCTTTTAAATTGAACAAAATCAGGCACAGGAGTGCAGACCTAAAATCAAGGCAATCAAGGGGCTGGAGGGACCCTCTGCAGAATCCCCTTATGCCAGAGTGGTTCAAAGAGCTGCTGAGAGAACAGCGATGAGGGCTTCTGCCAAAAGCTCTAGGTCACTTTTTCCATTTATTTGCTTTTACCTCAGCTAAACAGCATAAACTGAAGAAAGTCAACCCAGTGCAGAAAAACAAACCTCATGGGCAAAATGGAGGCCAGCCAAGGAGGAGGGTGGAAGTCAAGAAGTGGCACCCTTCCCTCTGAGTCAGTGTGGGTGCCAGGGGTGGACGGTGTGTGACAGTGGCTGTTCTCAGAACCAGGGCTGTTAGACAACAAGCAGAACAATATTTCTTACCGCCTATCATTATGCATCACGCAGTTTTCCCCCGTAATATTCTGCCCTGCAGTACTGGCCAGGTTATGCTATCAATAGATAATTCTGTTTGCTACAGTTTTCAGCAGTTTCAGTCAGGCACAGCAGACTTCCTTGCTTTCTGACCCTAGATCCAGGTTCCTCTGATAGGAACGGGTATTAAGATTCCTGCAAATACAAAGCTTTATACAATCTCCCAGAATGTATAATTCCTGCAATTATTAGGGATATATTTACATACTGTCGATTATTAGGGGTATATTTACATACTGTTGTTACAAAATTTTGTGTGGTTTTGTTATCATTTGAGGTTTTTTTTTTGGCTACATCTGTCACAAAATATAAAAATAAGAGATCTAAGGATTTCCTTCCCTCAGCTTAGCATAAACTATACATGGTGATGGTTGCCTCTATAGATATGTGGTAGGAATCCTGTTAACATTTATGTAGGCCTCCCCAGATACTTATTCCATGCTTTAATTAACCTTAGGATTTGAGTCTTTCATGAGAAAATTATCAAGTAGGGCCACTGTAGTGTGATTTAACCACTCAGCCAGAGGGAGAGAAGGATATTTCATTTTTGAAATTACAAAGGATATGCCAACAACCTTTCAACTATAGTAGTTCACTGGCAGTTATAGCACCATGATAAAACTCAAGTCACTGAAGATAGCACCATGACATTAGTAGTTGAAAAACTAAAATTGATATGCGTGTCTGGTCTGTTCTGTTGCACATAGTTTAATGATATCAAGGGAAGTGTGCCATATATATCTGACAGAGTGCTTTTATAACCAGAACCTGGCATTTTATACTCACAGCTTGGCACGTACTAAAAGGGAAGCTGATGTGCAGAGCTCATCCATTTTTTGAGATAATAATTAAGCTGCCACAAATTTTAAACAGCTAAGCATCTGTATTTGAGAGCAATTCTGCAGTCTGATAGATAAGAGTGGGACTGGGGCAAAGAGGCCACCAGCTAGGTGAGACTGCAGGACCACCCCATATCTGTCCCTAATTCTCTTCCCACCAATTACGAGGTGGAGCAGCTCCATCGCCTCTCCCAGGCCCTGGTGACAGAAGAAGCAGCAGTGGGACCACCCTCCCTGGAGGCTGTCAGGACAAAGATGGGAGGGGCACCCATCTCTGTGGGTCACCTGCTGCTAACCCGGGGCTGCAATCCCCAGCAGCCAGCTGGGGCATAGGCTACCTGGAACACCACTGTACAGACAACACACACTTCACCATGGGGAGCTTTCCTCCTCAATCACAAATGCCAGAAACCATATTTAAAAGAAAAAAAATAAATCCATACATCTTTTGTCTGCATGCTACTGGGACCTGACTGCCTTTCTGAGGTTGAACTTGGCTACAGGTTCAGAAGACAGAGAAAGAACCAGACAGGCGGTTCAGCTGATAGGTGAAGTAAACACTGTCCAAACACCATGGCAACAAGAACAAATTCCTACCTGTGTGCTTTTATACATGTCCTCCCAAGCTTGCTGCCATGTTACCCTGCTGCCAGGCAGCCTGTGTATTCTGCTATGGGGCTGTAACAGCATGCCTCCCTGAATGCTATGAAAGTTATTTTGCCCTCCAGCAACAGAAATCCGCACAGGATTTTGTCTGACAAGGATTCTCACTATAAAGAACCTCAGTATTTATATGAACAGTCCTTAAAAGATACAATGAACTTTTTTAAAAATCACTTCTTCAACTTCCAAATATGCTATTATTATGCAATATATAACATGACTTCAAATAAAACAGTTCTATAAATAAATATATTTTCTTGTGTTTGATTTCTGGTTTGAACAACACATTGTACTTCTGTTTGTGCAGCTTTTTAATATAAAAGCAGAGGAGAATGAAAGTAGTAATAGAACAAAAGTAACACAGACAAGAAATTAAGGGAAGTGCATTAAGTTAAACTATTTTTAACTCTTACTTTAATATTTGATTACGCTTCATGGCCCATCTACATTTTTGAAGTGAGGGAAAAAGTAGGATATTGCTGCAATTTTACATACTGCTTTATTATTTAACCCCAAATGCTTTTACTTATAGTGCTTTGCCAATAGCCATCTTTTGTCCTTTTTAGCAACTTGCCTAAATAAGTTTGGAAGATCAGCAGGAAGAGGTAACGTGCCTGAGATACTTCCATCTCCTCACTGCTCCTGCTGAGCAAACTGTTTCCCTGTATGTTTTCCCCAACACAGAGAGAATACAAACCCACATTCAATCATGAACTTACACAGGATGAACCTTGCCTTACCTGGTCTGCCACGCTGCTGTTTGTGCTGGCTCAAGGCAGCCTCCACCTGCATGAACCAAGCACAGGTAAGGCTACGTGTACAAGCCCCACTCTTCTGCCATTTTATCCATTGTATTCTGCAGAGTACATCTCCATCACCTGGCTGACTTCAAGCAGGCAAATCAGATGCAAACTCCCTCTTTAAAGGCTGTGCATCACATCTAACAAAGCCAAAATCTCTGAACAAATTCACTGCTAGAGGTCACTGTGCTTCCACGCAGGGAGAAGCCAAAGCTGGGGGTGTGAACACAGGTGAGGCTCACAGGATCTGCTAGAACTTAAACAGCTCCTGTGCCCCTGCTCTGCTGTGTGGAAGAAACTCTGCTTTTGAATCCAAAGAGTCCAGCTAAGCACATTCCTAAGCCTTGAGAGGACTCGAAACCAATAAATCTTGCATTGACAGAGATGCAACTATCCTAAATAAAGATAAATTTTAATTTGCATTTATGGGCCTATTTGCATTTTTTTTTTTTAATTCATGCACTGGGATGTAGTGGTTTCCCTCTCCCTAAATCTCTTTGAAAGCATGTTAATGTGTCTTCTTTTTAATTTAGCAAAACCAAAAATGGACAGATTTGGGAAACATATTTCCATTCAGAAAGAAGGGACATGAGCTAAATAGGGCACCATCAGCAACAATTATAATAATGTGTAAGTATAACTGTGTTTTTCTGTTATTAGCATGAAGGTAAATGAAAGGTAAATATGAGGAACAGCATAGTGATGCATGTAAAAGCCTTTCTAGAGAAATCTTTAAGAAAAATGTGATTATGAACAGTGGGAAAACCACAATGCTGGTTTTTACATCACTTTAACCAAAGCAAGCCTGACCTCTCTGTTGGGAGAACGCTGAAGTACATAGTTACACAGTGAACAAAAGGAAAGATGGACGAAGACAGAATGACATAGCTGATCTGAAATCGTAAACTGTTGCAAACTGACAATCACGTTTCAGTTAACTTTGTCATTGTGCAGTACATGAAACACTGTCCAGTGTCCAGCAATGGGATGTCTGCCTTCATCTGGCCATACAATTAATTACTACACACGCCAGTGTCCAAAGAGCTCCAAGTTCAAACTAGGGCCTCATTCATAATATCCACACCTACTTTCACTTAGACTCATTTACGCGTGAAATGCTGTGCAGGAAATGGAAGTGCATCCTGGCTAAAACTAGGCAGGTTGGATGCCTATCATCAATTTTTGATGGTTGAATAGGGTTCCAGCTTTGGTTGCAACCAGTGTGTTGCAATCTTGAGACATGAAGCCTGAAACAGACTTCAGAATTACTGAGACAACCCGATTCCCAAATCTAAAATGGGCAAGTGGTTTCACATGTGTATCTTCAACCCATAGGTTGCGGGCTCACTTGGAAGACCCTTTCCTGTGTCCATCCTCTTTTTCTCTGTGCATGGCTCTGCAGGAAAGGGGAGTCTCCAGAAGGCTGAGAGCAGCAGCACCCAGTGTTTGGCAATTTATGAAATGTCACATAATATAGCTATACTCAGGCCTATACTTTTCCCTTAAAAGAAAAATTTAAATTCTGGCTTAAGTTATGGAGATAAGGTTCAAAACAAAACTGGTTAATTCCCCTTGCCCTTTCCTCTGATCCCTTGACCAAGCTAAAATTCAGCATTCAAATGGAAGAATGATCCCTAAGCCTTAAAATTTTGGGCTGAGAAGCACATACAGGACTGCCATCCAAGCACAAAGGATGAAACAGGACAAAAATCATAAAATAGGGAGGGGTTTTATTTGATTGCATATCAAAGATCAGCAGAGACATCTGGGAAGCCATATCTCCCAGTGCCATAGCATGTTTCACCAACAGCTGTCCTAAAGCTTATCACTGTATGCTACTGTCTTCTTTCACTGACTGTCAATTCGTCTGGTCAATGAACTGTATCTACTCATGTCTCACTTCATCTGCATCCTCCAATTTCCCACTCCAGTTCTAGTAAAAGATGCATGCCATATGAATGCACTACCAAACCCCATTAAATTTCTCCCCTTCTGCCTCTGCTCTGAGAAATCATCTTTTGTTTCAGGTGTACCTTGGATGCGCTAAGATAGGCCAGGGCCCCAGTACTCACTTCCTCACATGTGAGACACTCTGAAAGTCCCTGACTGTGGAAGGGAGCTTGAGGACATCCTGACGTAGTCCCTTCAGGATCCAGCCCTTTCTGAAGACAGAGCAGCGTCTAGTCCCCAGACAGTGCCATGGAAGCAAACATCTTGACTCCTGTTTTCCCAGTACAGAGATGTACAAGGCATAGATTGTGGCATTTCTGCATTGCTGCACTGCATCCTCCCCATGCTCATGCAAGAACCCTGAATCTTGCCTTTCTTCCAGATGTCAATCAACAAAACACATAGTATGACTGGACGAGTTTCTCTCTGCTACTATTTACCTGCAATGGAAGCTCTAAAATGCCCCTAAAAGACCGTCTAAATCCTGTATTTATCCTGAGATTTTTGGGATCCCTTTCTCCTTAGACAACTTTGAACAACTTAAAAGCAGTGTCTGTCCTCATGCCACTGTGGAACTGCAGCTTGTTCTTCTTTCCAAAGCACCTCTTCAGCAATTTTGAACAAAAACCCTTGATGGTTGTATAAGGAAGAGAGGATTTTCATGATACTCAAGAATCCTGTTGCATTTTGACCTGCAAGGAGAAAGGATGGAGCCTTTCAGGTGACTAACTGCTGCCCATTTTCAGGGATGATTCTCCACATCAAGCACTGCAACAGAAAACCCTCTATGACCTGAAAAGTTAAGTGTACTCTGATCCAGGAAATGGAGGTGACTACCCTTTTGGGATTCAAGCACATGGAAATGACTGATGAATTATACTGTGGACCTCCAAATGAAGCACTTGTGTAAATATAGATAATCTCAACATTATCCTTATCTGTCTTTACAGATATTATTAACTATCTACAGATAAATACTGTGAGAAGATAGCTAGGAATTTGTATGTGAAGCAATCAAGTTGAATACAGCTGCAGCTGATTAAACCAGTTTTAATTTAATTAGTACCAAGCCAGTCAGCACTTGGGGGCAAGAATGCAAATAAAGTGTTTGCATGTCCTGTGAAACTGAGCGCTGGGTCTCCTGGGTATCCTGGGTCTCCTGGACATCTGGCCAGGGCAGCCAGGGCAGCAGCCAGTACAGAAAGTGCAGCCCTGCCAAAATGCCTGCAGATCATCGATCAGCCACAACCGCAACTAACGTGAGCGTGACAGGTCATTCAGCTTTGGTAAAAAGATACACAGTGAAACGTATCTAGACTCCTGCATTTTAAAATGAAAGCTTTCTGAGGAGGGGGCAAGCAGTGTCCAAAATGGAACGCACACAGAGCAATATATTTATCTCATTGTACTGCAGGAGAAGGGACAACTACAAAGGGCACCGGGTTGCTCTTACCCCAACAGCTTAAGCAGTGTGAATCTACATCCATCCTGACTGTCCTCCGGTGGCAGCATTAGTCCGTCACCCCTGTTTGCTTTGCCTATGATGGGTCCTTACTATGACAAACTTTTCAGAGAAACTGTAATCTAAAATCAGTTTTCAAAGGATTTGTCTGTGAGCAGGGTCCACATTTACTTTGAAAATAGCATAGTCAACCAATTAGTTCAAAATCAAAGCTACTGATGTTCAGGGGAAACTGTGGATTTCTCTATTTTTACTTTCTCCTTTGAACGTTCTGCTCCCAAACTTGTCCCACCTGACACCAAAACTGTTGTTTCTCTCCAGTTCAGTAGCAATGAGGTTGGTCTCCATATGGAAAATATTTTAATAGTAAAACACACCAGACACTTTGCATAAATACTTCAAAATGAAATGTGGCTTTGAAATTAAAGCCAATTATAATTTATATTTTTGTAACACTGAAAACACTTTATTTTAAAAATTGTTCTGGCTAGGAATGAGAGGCAAGCTGTAAAGTCTTAGGGAATACAGTAAAAGCAACATCATTCATAACTGGGTATATTACTTCTGATTTACAGCAGGAAATTGGTTTTAGAAAAAAAATTGCAAAAGGACACATCAGAATTCACTTGCAATACATACTTAAAACTAGCAGCTGAGTGTGGAGGGAACTTTCCAGTTTGGTGCCATTCTTTATCTTTATCTAAAAGAGGGATCCTGGCCTCAAATTCTCTTGAGCTGGAGGAACGAGTAGGGAGGTATACCTGGGACTTGCCAGCATCCTGGTTCTCACCACACATACGCAAAGCAAGGACTAGTTTGTGAGAATATGCTAGGCACCTGGGTACCCTACCTTGTCTGTAGAGAGTAAATGCCTCAAAGACAGTGCATCAGAAATCTCATGTAGCTCTGATTTTCCAAATGTGAAGCTTGCCTTAGAGTTCTTCAGTTTGGTCCATTTTTCTCGCTTAGCACAGTTGGCAGGAAAGAGAATGAATCAAATGAGAGAAGGGC
>JAWWES010000081.1:108738337-108824101 GCA_035583135.1 Lophotriccus pileatus | reverse complement strand
TCACTACCAGCTCTTGAAAAAAGTCTCTCTCCAGCTTCCTTGTAGACTTCCTTCAGAGATGGAAAGGCTGCAATAAACACTTCATGAAGCCTTCTCTTCTCGAGCATGAAGAGCACCAACTATCTTGGCCTGTGTTCATAGGAGATGTGCTCCAGCCCTCTAATCACCTTCGTGACTCTCTTCTGGATTTGCTCCCACACATCTATGTTCTTCTGGTGTTGGGCACTCCGTAACTGAATGCAATATTCCAGGTGGGGCCTCACAAGAGCAGAGTAGAGAGGTAGAATCATCTCACTCGACCTGCTGGCCACGCTGCTTTTGAGGCAGTCCAGGATATAACCAGCTTTCTGGGCTGCAAGCGCACGTGACTAGTTCACGTCCAGTCTCTCATCTACCAGCAGCCCCAACTCCTTCTCCTCTGTGCTGCTCTCAAGCCATTCTCTGCCCAGCCTGCTTTTGTGTTTGGGACTGCCCTGACCCAGGTGCAGAACCTTGCACTTGGACTTGTTGAACTTCATTAGGTTTACACAGGCTCAACTCTGAAGCCTGGTAAGGTTCCTCTGGATGGCACCCCTTCCCTCCAGTGAGTTGACTGCCCCATATAGCTTGGTGTCATCAGCAAACTTGCTGAGGGTGCACTCAATCCCACAGTCCATAATGCCAACAGAGATGTTAAGCAGCGCCAGTCCCAACAGCGACCCCCAAATGCCACAAGTCACTGATCTCCACTTGGACATCCTTATCCACTGAGTGGTCCATCCACCAAATACATCTTTTTTCCCTTTTTTAAAAATGGGGGTTATACTTCCCCTTTTCCAGTCAGTGGGAACTTCACCAGACTGTCACGACGTCTCATATATGATGGATGATGGCTTAGCTATGTCATCTGCCAGCTCCCTCAGGACTCACAGATAGATCTCATCAGGTCACCTGGAATTCTCCACCTTCAGGTTCCTTTGACGGTCTCAAACCTGATTTTTGCCCAACTTCCTCTTTTTGGGATGCATTGTTCCTGAGCTGCAATTCAAGGAGATGATCCTTGAATGTCAACCAGCTTTCTTGGGTTTCTTGTCCCTCCAGGGCTTCATCCCATGGAATTCTACCAAGCAGAACCCTGAAGAGGCCAAAATCTGCTCTCCTGAAGTCCAGGGTAGTGAGCTTGCTGTGCGTCCTCCTTGCTGCCCTAAGGATCTTGAACTCTGATGCTTGCAGAAGGAATTTATCATCAATGCATTCCAGAAACCTCCTGGATCACTTACGCCCTCCTGTGTTGTCCCTCCAACAGATATTCTGGTGGTTGAAGTGTCCCATGAGGACCAGGGCTTGTGAACATGAGGCTGCTCCTGTCTGTCTGTAATGGGTCTTATACCTCTTTCTGGAGGAGCAGCCTGTAGCAGACCCCCACTATAAAATCACCTGTCCCTGCCCTCCCTTTAATCCTGACTCATAAGTCTCAGTCAGCCCCTCATCCACCCCCAGAGCTCCACACACTCCAGCTGGTCATTGACACAGAGGGTGACACTGCCTCCTGCTCTCCCCTGCCTGTCTCTCCTAAAGAGACTGTATCCTTCCATAACACTCCAGTCATAGGGGCCATCCCACCATGTCTCCATCATGCCAATAAAATCCTGCCCCTGCAGGTGTGCGCACATCTCTCTGTTTATTCCCCATGGTACATCTGTTTGCCTAAAGGCATTTCAGTTGGGCCCCAATGCAGATGACTTACTGGCTGGAGTGGCTGGAATTCCTTTGTGCTGCTCTTCAAGTGCTCTCCTGCTGACCTGTGATCCCTCTCCAGGCTCTGGGGACCTATTGCTGGTCCTGGCATCAAATTGGTAGGAATGGGATGGGCTGAGCTTCCTCTCCCCCAGCAGTATGTAAGAAGAAAATGCTGATTTATCGAATGCAACACCCGTCATCTGTATACCTTGGTTTTGATAACGCTTTTGTTGTAGGGGTTTCTCAGATCTGAAGTAGAATTTTTTTCAAAGCTAGAAAGAGGCTCATGTGCACCCAGCAGTTACGACTCCAGACCTGTCCCTCTGAGGCCTGGGTCAGGGTTTGTTGCACCGGAGAGGAGAGCAAGCAAGCCAGACCGCACAGGGGCAGCTGGGAGAAAAAGGAGCTCCTGGGAGGGAGGGTGGCATAGGACACCAAAAGACACTGCGGAGGAGGAAGAAGAGGGCTGAGGAACAGATAAAGACATGATGAAAGACGGCATCAGAGTAGGACAAAGAGGACATAGCAGAGGCAAATGATGGTGAAAACAGAGAGAAGGTATAAGCAGCTATAAAGGAAACTTTCTTGCAAGGCACATGTGTCTCACCTATGAATCATAACTGTTATTAACCATCATTAATTCATGTTCTTATGAACCTAATAGTAGTTTCTGGAGCTGCATGGGAAATCCAGCCTGAAGTCAGTTCAGGTTTTAATGGAGATTTTCTCAGAATTCTAACTTCATATGTTCCTTGTGTTTTTTGACAACATTGACAGTGTCAGCTCCAAGCAGCCTGAGTATTTTACATTTCTCACTCCATGCAAACACAGAGAAGAAAAACTGAATTATCTCACATAACACACACATTCACTACATCTCCTTGGAGTGTAGCTGCACAATGTAAAACACCTTTTCTTCTTAACCGAAGACATCACTCCCTCCACCAGGACCAACATAAAGATTAGCTGTAAAGAAGAGCATGAGGGAAACATTGATCAGTTGATTATCACTTATCACTCACGTGATACCCCAGATGTCCTGAACACTCAGCCCTTAATATTTCATCACTTATATACCTGTTAACCTCTCTTTAAACTGCCACATAAATAAGGAGATAAGAAAATAGCAATTGCAACATGCCTCAGATTTCACTGCTCTTTGTGAAAACATAAATGACTGCACACAAAGGCTGAGTTGGAGATGAGGGCTCCTTCTTTCTCTCCCTAACTCACTTGGACAGTATAAAAGCTTTCAAACATTTTTTTCCTTGAACATGAAAAGGAAAAAGCAGCTATTAACACAGGCTGCTATTCGGGAGGCTGTTAATAGAAATCAGGCAGAAACATATACCACTCCCTGCCTCTCACACATCAGAGTCAGGGCACAGTCTAACAACTGAGCAATAAATCAAGTGAGCCAAAAGTCTAAACATCCCACCACTTCCCTAAAGCAACTTTATCAGTTTTCATCCTTCTGCCTAATAGTGCTTAACCCTCACCCAAGTGACATGAAAGGCATCATCTTCTGTGGAAGCAAGGATTTTCCAAGGAATTCACCCAGGTATGTGCTAAGACCACTAGTTACAGACACAATGTGTGTGAGTGTGTGTGTGTGTGTGTGAGAGAGAGAGAAACCTCTTTCTTATTTTGACAGCTTGAAAAATTTATTTGCTAGAACAATAAATACAGCTCTGACATTGTTGTATAGCCCTTCTAAACAGTACAGGATTTTGTAGTAATTTCCAGCATCTTATCACGATTTCCAATCCAATCACCTCAAGAATGAAATGGTAAGACACGAATTGAAAGCCCATTTCACCAAGCAGAGACCTTCAGATTAAATTTCTAAACTGAGCAGCTGCAAACGCCCTTGGAAAAAACTCTGCTTACTGTCAATAGTTTTGTTTCTTTGTGGATGCTGTATTTTTCACTAGCTACTGAACACCTCAGTACTTCAAATGTAGAGCAAAATAGCACTCAGCAATGTTTTTACAGGCCAGGCTTCCCCTTGCCCTAAGCCCCAGAATTCAAGATGCTGTTCAGAGACGTGTTCTTGTTATTTCCACTAAGGCCTTAAAATTACACTAATCTTCTGGCCACAGAGTGAAAGTAAAATTGCGATTCTTCTCCAAAACTCAAAGGGCACTTGGCTGCAGGACCTACTGTGCCAATGCACACCCAGAGATAAGTGGACCTGGCTCCTTATTCACAGCAGTATAAACATGGTGATTTTACCAATTTTGCTGCTGGATGTTTCTGGACCAGCACAACTGAGCCAACTGGCTCCTCACTTCCAAAGTGAGTATTTTCTAAAGATGAAATAAGTCAGAATAAAAATGTCTATGCTTAATAGACTGGACAATTAACTTTTTAAAGAAAACCCCTTATAAATGTGGGATGGAGAGTGAGAAACAAACCACTGATACACTGTAAAATTGTGTACCATCAGGATGGCAATGCTGAGACACGGTGAATTATGCATAATGCTGAAGATTAGGATTCCCCCAGAGGAAAAAAGTTCTTTAAATGAAGGTCACACATTTCTGTGCTGGTTGTAAGACTCAGGACAAAATGAAGGGAAAGCCTTTCACTTGTATTGTTTTTTTTTCCCCTGAAGCCCATTTGATCCTCCTGCTGTGTGCACACACACTGCTCAAACCACTCCCTCCACTCCTGAGCTGATGCTGGGATGCCATGACCACTGAAGCAGCTTGTGACTGACAGGTCACTCAGCAGCACAAGCCTGATCTGCAGCCGAAACTGTCACACAAGCACATTGGTGTCAAATCTGCCCTAGCATACAACACACTGCTTATGTTGGCTTGACACCATGCTCAGGAGGTCATCATTTTTGAGCAGCTCTGAGCAGCTCTTTGCCACCTCCTCCCCTGGTGCTGTGTTAGGTACCCTGAAACTGGCTCTGGGAGCAAAAGCCTAATGCTGTACTGTGAAACAGCAGCCCAGGGAGAAGGTGGCCGACACCTGCACAAGGATGCCACTGATGTCTCTTGCCTTCTTAGCACACTACAGATGCGGCTTTTTGCTTTTTACTCTTGATCTCATACATGTTCCTAGGTGACAGACATTGTCTGAGACTTTTCTGTTAATTTGTTTCCTGATCACCAGAAATGGCAGAGGACAAGTCTCCATAATGCAGTGTATCGATTGTGTGTGTGTGGACAGGTTTTGGTAGAGGGTGGGCTACAAGGAAGGTGTCTGTGAGAATCTGCTAGAAGATCTTCCCCCACGTCTAATGGTGTCAATGCCAGCTGGCTTCAAGGTGGACTCACTCCTGGCCAAGGCTGAGCCCACCAGCAGTGGTGGTAGCACCAACAATTGCAGAGGGAGAAAGGAATGAGAATATGTGAGAGAAACAGCTCTGCAGACACAGAGGGGGAGGAGGTGCTCCAGGCATTGGAGCTCCCTCCTATGTCCATGTTTGCATGACAGCCACCTGCTCTGGTACCATCCGGCTGTAGTCTGGCAAACATTATGAATACAGATATATCCACAGTGAATTTTAAGGTCCAACTTTGCTCAGTCAGGCCTAGGTAGTCCTGGGTGCAGCATACCAAACTCCATCAGTTCTTTAGTATTTTGCTGTGGAGAAAAGATGGAGAGGAAAGCACCACTTAGAACAGAGACTGGCAAGCCTGGTTCAGGGCATGAAGGCTGGTGACATTCACACCATCCTGTGACCACACCCTAATGCTGTTAAACGTGGAGACCTCACCTCTGGCTCAGGAAATCATCAAGCCACATTCCTCTCTGTGCTGGGAAAATATTTTCAATGACCATCAGTGCATCTTCCCTACCTCTGGTATACAGGGCTGTATACATCCCTATCTGATGGATACAGGGCTGTTTGCAAGTTCTTACATATCTTTACAATATGCACAGGGGTACATCACTGCTACTCCAGCAGCAGACCTGGTGTAGAAGCTTCCCGGGAGCCAAATGGATAAAGGAGCTGACACAGCTGTGAGGATGGTGGCACGAGGAGGAGGGCTGAGTAGTGTGTGTAGGAGAGGGGATCTCCCACCAATGGTGCAGTAATATGGGCCCCCAGCCCTCAAAAGCTGTGCTGCCAGTGCAAGGCAGCTTTTCTCCCTGCTGGAGAATATGACACCTGTTTCGGGACGCTCCCTCGACTGTTAGCGGCTGCCATACACCCCAAGCTGACCTTTCATGCTGTGCTGCCTGACAAATTTCCTCACGGATAGAAAAAACAAATTCTTTCTTTCCCCTGTGCCAAGTGACTTCTTGTCTTCTGTGTTTTAAATAAAAAAAAAGGAATTCTTGTTTATCTGCTGAATAAGATACCTGGTATTCAGCAGCAACTTGTTTGTTCTGGGGAAGAAGAAAGAGCTTGGGTTAAGCTTACTATGTTTTAGCACAGCTCAAAATACAAAGGATGCCTCTTCAAAAGCTGTGTACAACCTCTCTCACAGAGCGGATCCAATGTTTTCACATACTACTGCGTGTTTTCCAGGGATGCTGCACCTATTGTGGCTGCTAGGAGGTCCCTCAGCTAAGGTATGAAATCAGGATTATTTTTAGAAAAATACAGGCTGGTGAAGGAGGCAGCATGCGATCAGAGATGTAAAAGCCTTTCTTGGCAATGCATCTTTACTCCACAGGGCTTAAAGGATATGGCTGTAACAAGACATTTTTATGCACAAAAAAAGGAAAAAATCTGGCTCAGCCTACAGCCCTATTTTTCCATGGTATTTTCCTCTTCTCCTTCTATGGTCCAGTCTGATACTCTGCTAAGAGAGAAGCTAATGCATGGCTCCCTTGGTTTCAGAAGCAAACACTCAAGCAATATTCGTTTTTAAAAGCAATTTGTATTTTCTAGGCATTAGCTGGTGGAAATCCTACCAGGCCTGTCTGCCTTGGATAGCCTGAAATTACCTTTCTTACAAGGAACAATTTCTCATTTGTCCTTTGATAGAAAAATCTTCCTTACCTGTTATTAAGGGCTGCATGCTGGCTGGGTCTCTGCTGTGTGATCCCACTCACACAAACAGGAAAAAAATAGCATAAGCTAATAAATCCATTAGCTAAAATCATGCACTGCCAGTAAAAGCTCACAGTCCCCAGAAAAGTAATTCTGAAAGCCCTTCTTGCCATCCATCCAGAAGAAGCCAAACCTGTAAGAAGTAGGCTTCTGCAGTACAGAGGATTGACATTTAGCTTGAAAATAGTGCACCAAAACCTAGTCTGTGCTTTTAATATAAAGTTGAATGAATTATAAACTGTGTGGCTTGCAAGCTAATCTCAGGCACTAAAGGACTGAATTTTCTCACTGTCAGAAAAAAAGCATGTTTCCATTGCACAGACAACTGGGCCTTTAGGAGTATCTCAGGAGGTTAATTTGCACCAAACTTCTGTTACAGTCTTGGTTTGGGCAAACATTTTAGACATGCCCACCCAACAAGCCCCTAAGCCTTCCCAAATCTGAACATGTATGGTGGCCACACTTAAAAAGGTTTAGTCACTGCCTGTCCACCATAGCGTGGAGACCATTCAGACTTCCATTCCTAGCTATGCCATTGGCTGAGGCAACAAAACCTCTTGTTTTCAGGCACAAATGCTCCTTTCAAAGCTAAACTTGCACATCCTGTCTAGATGACATACAACAGGCCCAGTAACTTTCACTATTGGCTTTTTGCAATTTCAGATGCTGTATCATTCTGATGGCCTGAAGAATAACCTTCTACTTTTCAAAGGGCCAACAGGTTTGAAAATAGGTTCCATGGCAAATTATTTCCACATTGAAAATCTGCTGTCAGTCTTTTTCTGTTTGATTGTTTGGCACAACGATTCAAGTGCTAGGAACACGGGGAGAAATGTGAAAAGAAAATGCAGCCCTAACAGAAACCTGAATCTTAAAATCCAGCACTGAATTAAAAACAAAAAAATAAACAAGTTGGAAAACAATGCAAAGTCAAATTTAACTTGCTTGCTGTTTCTCCCAAATACATTTTTCTGCAGTTTTGTTGGCCATATAGATATAGATATAGATATAGATATAGATATAGATATAGATATATATAAAGACAGAGTAATACATTGATGCATGTTAGCCAAACCCCATTTAATCTCAAAGCTCCTCTAAGTGTTAGAAGAAGCTGAAGCCAGAGTGCTTTACACTGGAGGCTTTTTAAGTACATAAGTTAGGAAGTTGACACACCACACAACTTATAAAATATTCACCTGACTTCAACAAATCCTAAGGATTGCACTTTAAGAAGGTTCCAGGGGAAACACAAATTACAGTGTTCTTCTTTCTGGCAACACCTGAAAATAGATCTCTGAGGGGGAGTGAAAACTGGGGTGTGTCATGAAGATGTTGCCTTTAAACTTTTGTTAGCTACATCTTTCATTCTGGTCTTAATCTACAGAGTATTAGGTTTAATCTAACTGCATTTTTCAATCCCATATCTAAAATTAAAACTGCTGTTACCTAACCATATGTACGGGTTTTGTGCACTGCATGGCAGTTTTTAAAGGAGGCCTGTCATGTATCCACTATACAGCCACTGACATTACCAAATCTTTCTATGAAATGCCACTTAGGACACCAGTGATTGCTATATTAATTTAGTTTAGCAAGCATAGCAAGAAGAAAAAAATCAGTAACAGCATTTCACTACCACTGGTCTCCACAATCACAGCAGTAGCAGGCGTGAGGTGAGTATTGTGTCTGATTTGTTCTGCTTCCTTTGCAAGGTGTGCCCTGGCAAACACACTGGACACACAGAGAGAATGTGAAGTTTGGTACACATACATGGATAGTGGGAGCACAAACTGCTCAGATAATCCCCCCCACTTCTGGGGAATGCCTGAACTTGTCAGGTCACCCAGCAGAGTAGCCTAAACCTAGGGCCAAGAAGACTGTTATTTTCAGGTGCTGACCTGCTGAGCCAAGCCTCTATCATTTCTCCATATCAAATGGCTAGATGGAAAGTCTCAATCAGTATTTTAGATGGCTGTTTTTCCTGCCTGCATGAAGAAAGACACACAACAGTATACAGCAAGAATTAAATCCAGAGGTTTCATTGCTTTTGGCCCTTGTGTATTCTTCATGTAATTTGTAGAGCTCTGCTCACTTGTCCTTGCTTTAAGAAACAAAAGTTTACAATGGAACAGCGTTACTTTGCCATTAACTGTTGGTTTTGTGAAGGTTAGTTTTGATTCCCATTTTTCCTGTATATGAAAAGCCTCTCACTTATCTGAAGAGCTCCATCCTCCCTGTCTCTTTCTTTGCTTTGCCCTTTGGCAGGCGAGATACCTTAAAATAATCTGACTGAGGGAAACACAATTGCTTTTACAAGCACAACACCTCATTATATATTTGTTTTGAAAACAGTTTCCAGAGCCTAGAGTATGTCAGCAAAAGCCAAAGAAAGAGTGTTGATGTTGTTACAAGGTCAGCTCTTCAGAGACAGTAGGCAGCAGTGCTGGCACTCTGACAAACTATCACCATGGCAAAGATGGCAGCTTACAGGCAGTGATTCAGCTGCTTTGACAATACCAAGGCTCCAACAAAATGTGAAGATAAGTTACTCATACTGCCTCACACACACACTTGCACGCACTCTACGCTGGGAGTTTCTTAATGTCTTCTCTTTTTTTATTTTTTATTTTAATGAAGTCACAGGATTTAAAGGAAAATAGAAGCAATGTGCTTAAGGCTGACAGACCACAGTGAAAGTTCTTTCTCCTTATACAGATATGTTGCATGCATATATACACACACCTACACAGACACCTCCTATTGACAGTACACTATTATAAATAAGCTTTTCCTTAAGCAGTTCCAACAGTGAAACCTGATTCTCAAAAGACTTCCTTCCTCAGTAGATAATTTCCGGCTTTCCCTTCCATCGGCGTACGGACTCTTGCACCTTCGCTGGTGGGGAGACAGGCTGCAACAGCCTTCCCAGGCAACAGCCAGCAGGCACAGAGGCTTGTCAGGGGCTACACACATGCGGATGGTTCGGCTTCCACGGCCAACAACGTGTAACTGCTCAGTCCTGCTCTCCTTCTGCTCTCCGGGAACATATTTTGGCCCCTCCCTTGTGCTCAGCTGCCAACATTTTTATGACAGTAATAGGAGTTGTGTAATTCTGGATATCTCCTTTATACATACCTTGTTCTCTTGCTTGTACACAATGAACACTTGCATCTGTAACGTTAACACCACCACATCCCTGTACTCCACATGTCATCAGAAAACTCTTACCAATGAAGGGAGAAGCTTAGAGGCTGTGCATAAACTGCAGGTCCTCTTAAAACTACAATTATTGGCAAGCCTTTGGGAGCTGCTCTGTAAAAATGTATGAATTTCACTTGAGCTTTTTTATTGGGATATTTTGTTTTGAAGTCACTGCTTTTGTTTAATTTTGTGGGTCTGGGAGGACAATTTAACATTTGAAGGAACGAAAAAGCAGCTTGAGATAAACTACCTCCAGTAAAGCCTGCAGACTTATTAGGAGACAATGCCAGCACTATCTGCTCTGAAAGTCCTTTTTCCAAGCTGGAACAAGCTAATAACTTTGCTTTGCTATACAAGGTGCTTTGTTCTTAGTTTTGATATTGAAAAAAAGCTTTTGAATCTGTGTGCCCTGCAGCCTTGTCCTCGCTCCATGTTAGGGCAAGAACCGGGTGTGCATCAGCTGCCTCCTCTGTCTCTGCCTTGGCCTGCACCCAGCAGCTTGTAGCTGTTCCAGAGGAAAGGAAAAGAAACCCAGTGCGGGGAGGTCCCACGCACCCTCACCAGGCCCCAGCTGGGACCAGGTGGGGAGGATTCAAGAATCCATTTACAATCCAAGTTGTGCTCCTACGGGGAAAATATTTCAGCATTTCTGTGTGAGCATGTTTTTCCTCAGGAAAGGTACAGAGGTGGCTGCTCAACTGTATGGGAGTGCACGTGCGTGTGCAAGGGCCAGGACCAGGACAGCCCTGCAGCCGGCAGGGTGATGGGCAAGCTCATACCAGCCAAGCACACAAGGTACAGTGGAGGATCTGCTGCTTCCTCGCCCAGAGGAGTTAACCCAAGCAAGGGTTCTGTCTTTGAAGCAGAATCATGACCCAGATGATCTACCCCTAGGGGAATGTGGGTCCCCCCATGCTTTTTACCCACTGTGGCTCTTAGACTGTGTAGTGGGTACACAGTGTGAAGCAGGAGGATGCAGACATCTGGCTGCTTATGAAACAGCAGCATTAATAGGGCTTTCCTAGCAGTCACTAATTCCAGGAAGTCTCCTCATTTTCCTAAGAAAAGCTGTTAAGAAGAGAACATTAAAAAATACTCAAAAGTCTTTTGAAATATAAGGCTTTCTTTCTGGAAGTACTGGGGTCTTGGAATGCTTCAGAGCTCTCAGGAACAAATCACTGTCTAGTGATGATAAGCATCTCTGTGATCTTATCCAACTGACTCAGAAAGCTGAAATTTTGCATGAAGTCCTGTCGCATCAACAGCTTTGTGCAGCTCACTGCATGTCTGCATCGTTCCCAGTCGAAGGTCATGCAGCCATGCGCTCGCTGCCTTATTGCTTTTTTATCCTTGGATGGGTTTGGTGCTTCTGAACAGAACAGGCTGCAGACATATAGCACATCATAGCTGAGCGCTGTGCCAGTCTGCCCACCTTCTCCCCTTCCTCCTTGGGATGCCTTCCCACCAAGACCTGGACCTCTCTGGATCAGCCAGCTTGGTTTGCAGGAAGGTCCTGGTTTGCTCAGGCAGAAGCAGCACAGGAGGACAGGCAAAAAGCCAAGTCCGCTTCATAATTTGGCTCTTTTTCCAAAGGAGAGATTATTACTTTTTTTTTTTTCCTTTCAAGAAGATACTTTTCAAGGGAATATTAGTGGAAAATGGAAAGACAGAGCTGTGTTCCTGTCCCTGTGATCAGGTATGATTACAGAGAGAAAAGACAAATGTACTTTCAGAGAGTGCAAGGGCCACTGTCAGAGCCACAGGAAAGGTGAAAGCGCTCACCCACTACAGGACTACATAAAAGGCAGGAGAAAAAAGTAAGCCAGGCAGTGTTTTCAAAATGAGAGTGTACATATGGATGCAGGAGTCTAATTTTAATCACCCACGTATGAAATGTTTGGCCAAGCTCCCAATCTCCTCTGAGCGGGAGCAGTTGTTTAGGATTCCCTTTCCTGGCAGGTGTGCAGGCTGTTCCCTCTCCTCTGCAGCAGGGTCCAAATGAACACTCCCGATTCTTATCCAGGGGAAAAGAGATGCAAAAAGGAGAAGCTGGAAGTGCAGCAGAGTGTTGGTTCCCCTCTGGCAGTGAAAACAGACATCAATCAAGGCTCTCGGCTCGCTGGCGGGTGGATTTCCCTCCCACCGCCATCGCTTCTCCTCAAGCAGGTGGCCAGGTCTGGAGGAAGCCTTATTTCCCGTCACCCACACACACGCCGCTCGGCATAGGGATGCCAGTAATGTTCTTTTATGAGGGTGGGAAGCAATCACTAACTCCTTAAGCTGGGGAAGAGCCTCTGAGAGACGTGACTTCTCCCTTGCTAGGGTTGCCATATGCTGCCTTTTACCGCAGAAAACTGTAAATGGACAAAAAAAGGACGCTCCTTTTTTATTTTTTTAACCTGATACCTATTTATACCTATTACAGCCATGCTGTTCAACATGTGCTGTTCACAAGCAACAACTTTAGGCCTCTGTTATTATTCTTACAGGTCTTAGGCCTTAAAATAAGAACAGTCCCTGCCTTAATGAGAGGAAAAGATACTTCAAACAACTAGAAATTACACTGCCCAGATGCACAGCTTCTCCTTTTGTTACCGTTAGGCATCAGTTTGAAGATCAGCAGAAACGTGTTTGCTAAAAATTGATAATCACTGACTTCCCGGTTTATTTTTAATACATGCTTTGCAGATAGTCTTACCCATTCGGGGAAATGATAGCTCTCATTTCATTGCTGATGACACTGTTCTGCTGCCTCACAGGAAGGAAAAGCAAGGAAAGCAAGAGCAGTCTCACAAGGAGTTTAAGATGCATGTTTGTTGACCCAAGAGTACTGGAAAAGACATGCGAGTATTGACAAGCAACATCTTGCAACCCCACTCATTACCCGCCTACCGGAAAACAAAGTATCATAAATATCTCATTGATTTTCAGGAACCTAAAGAATAAGCCATAGTACTGACATTCAGAGACCTGGGAGAAGGGGAGAGGGAAATGCAAGAAAGGATTTTTCAGCACTAACTGTAAGTGAGTAGCTCATCCCGTCTCTGCTTAGAGATTTAAGGCCCAGTCACAGAAATACTATTGAAATCTTGGATGAAAATACTTTTTTAGAAAAATTAGAACTGCATATAATTTAATGGGAGCCAAAATCAAAGCAAATGGCAACAAAAGCAACTCTGCAATAGAAATCTGAAAAAGCTCATGAGTTCCTGAAAGCAAAACGCACCCAGCTATACACTGTGAATCACAAATCACTGCCAGCAGTAGAAAATATTTTAACACTCTACTGATTCTGGAGTTTGGACTCAGTCCTACTTAAAATTTTATAAGGGAAAAACAATTTCAGTAATTCCCCTTTGTAAAAATAAATTTTCACAGGCAGGCAAGTCTTGGGTTAACCAGCTCCAGGACTTCAGATCCTGCCTCAGTGAGAACATTTTCAGAGATGAGATACAAAGGAACATTAAATAACTCTTCCCTTGCAAGCTAAAAATAAACCACGTGAATTCCTGCTTCCTTTCAAGATGCTAAAACAAGCCTTCAAACAGTTATTTGAAACAGTGTTTCACTGTTTTGTGCTACAACTCATCCTTCCCTCCAATTTATTTTCTGTCAGTCCTTGGCAATTTGTACAGAAAGTTCAAAAAATGACTGGTGTAGGTATTGGTCCCCTATGGAAAACACAATCCCTCTCAACTTGAGAAATAACTCTTGCTATGCTTGTTACATTACTGGACACAGAAAGGACATCCAGCTCCCCATCTCAGGAGCACACTTTGCCAGTGCCCCAGCATCTAACCCAGGCAAGGCTTCCCTCCCTCCACACCATGCCCACCCTGTTCTCCCTACGCATCCAGGACAGGAGTTGCTGTCTGAGGGATCTGACACATCCCTCAGCCAAAAAGGCAAGGGACAGGTCCCTCCAATATATTTTACAGTGTCCAGAGGTGGATACTGCCCTCTGCAACTCCCCCCTTAGCCTACACCAGGATATGTCTTTCCCCACCAGTAAAATCTTATTTGTATGCAAAATGGTGGTCTAAAGCCTTTTCCAGCATGGCAGTGTAGCTGAGCATGGATTCTTTGTGCTGAAATACTGCAGGGGAGTCTCCTGATTGCTTGCATCGATTTATGGAGCATCTGCCTACCTGACTGCAGAGCCTGGGGCAGTGAGGAATGCTGGAGACAGCTGGAGACACCCTGGCTTATTGCTGCCAAGTGAGCAGGATCCAGCCAGGACCAAAGCTTTCTGAAATCTCATCTAGGAGATCTCCTCCCTTCACGGCAGGAGGGGAGGATGGGGTCAAGGAAAGGTAAGTGCTGTGGCATATCAACCCCAGAGTGTGATGGAAGAAGAGCCAGCCCTGCCAGCTCCACAGCCCTGCCCACCAGGATAGATCCAGTTCCCAGGGAGCCGACCTACCAAGCAGCAAATTTATGAGAAGGTGGAGGTGCATGTGCATGCTCCGAGGAGATAAACCTTGGTACCCTCCTGATTCATAGGCAGGGTAGTAAGAAGCTTTCCAAGGCTGAACATCAGTCAGAAATTATTTTCCTTAATCACCTATTTATTTTGTCCTTTAAAAGTATGCTGTCAAGAGGAAAGGCTGAATTACAAAAACACCTTATCTGTGTTTTTCAAAAATGTCATGTTACTTAAGGGACTGGTAAATTTAGCTCTGTACACTGAATATCTAACTAACCTGTTCCATTTAACCCCTAAGACCACTTAAGCGCATACAAGGCTGTGCTAGAGCCCCAAATCCTAGCCTATTAAAAAACCCCAAACCTTTAAGTTGATGTTAAAAATAGGAAGTAATTTATTTTCATTTACAATTGGTTAGTGAATGAGGGTACCTAATAAGTATCTTCTAACTCAAGGAAACCGAGGAAACATGACATTTAGGAAGGGTATTTGAGCACTTCTTTAGTAGCAGAGTTAATTACCTGGACAGAGCAAAGCACATACCTATGTGCTTACAAGACCATTGGTGAGAACAAGAGAAAAATTAAATACTAACCTACAACACTATGGGTACCTCTGGTGTTACAGAAGAATTCAGTAATGGCTGGATAAAATGAAGAACTACACTGTCATTTTTAAGGACTAAACAGATAAACACATTTAAACACTTTTTTTTGATAGTTTTTTTTCTCCTAGTTTTCAGGAATGTCTGACAGCCTCCACAGTAAACTAGGTCCCTCTCCAAAGTATTTATCTGCTAGCAATGTGGTATGTTCAGTGGTGACTAGTCTGGGGCTAAAGGTACACCAGGAGAGGAATAAAATGATGGAGAAATAGTCTAAGATTAAGTTAGATCTAGCTAAAATCCACAAAGTTTCAAAAAAGACACACTCCAAATCCAGGGGATTACCACAAACAATTTAGTCTTCAAGAGTTAATTAACTCCTTTCTTAAAGAAGAAGATGAAGTTTCATATAAAACCCCCTACATTCCCCCATCTTCTAAGCAGTAACTTGGATAATTCTGATCGGGGTAGCAGCAGAAATGCCACAATTTCAATCTCAGTCATAACAATGTACACACCAGTCTGAGCTCTTACACTCTGGGTGGTGGGGGTAGGTGGGTGTACTTCCCCCCCTTGCATTTGGCCTTACTATCAATTAAGTATATGGGGCAATGACTCCAATGCCACTATATATGAAATGCTGAGAACACCAACAGGGCTTGGTGCTCACTAATTCCATGACAAGGGACAACACTGGAAAGCAACTACAATAGTTAAACACATGTTTAATAGTGGTCAGAGTTCAGCCACATGAAATTATGGAAGAGTTTCTTACTAGCTGGGACAGTCTGGAAATTCTCTGGAGGTAATTCAGCCCTCCAAAAAAAAAAAGCAGCTTGTGTAATTCTTCAATGACTCTCAGGTTCAATATGCTGGAACACAAGAGGGGAGACCTGGTGAGTTAATTACTAGCTCTGGTTGTCAGAGACAAAACTTAGCAAGAAGATCCTTCCTATTGAAGGGCATTGGGTGAAATGGAGAAATCAGACTTGCCCTCTAGACCTTCCATTTAACACAAACAAACAAGGGCCAGAAATAACATGCCAGAGGGAATGCCTTTTTTCTTCTTGTTGAACTATATTTTTATAGAAATTGAAACACGCTGCTTCATATCCTAGGACCCACGGGACTTTTTCTACAGATAATATTACTTGTTAGAACCACTGAAATGGTTCTAACATAAATGTAATGTCCAAATCTCCCACTACCCGTTGATCCATGTGGCCACACACCATGGTCAGAGAATGCAGACCTAAGGCTTCCAAGGGAGACAATGCCACCATCGATATCTGGAGTGGCACCAAAGAAAGATTTTGAGATTTAATCAACTTTCTTGACAATTATAAACAATGGAAAAATGAAGTAGGTGATTAACACCTGTGCTCAGGTGGCTGCTCACAGGAACAGGATCAGCCTCACAGAGAGAACTGAGCTCTGTCATAGACTTGAAGAGTGGTTGGTGTTGGAAGGGACCTCTGGAGATCATCTGTTCCAGCCCCCTGGCTCAGACAGGGCCCCTCAGAGCCACTTGCCCAGGACTATGGATGTCCTACCCAGGAACTGCTCAGCTCTTTCTAGCATGATAATACTACATGTATAAAATCATTCTCAGGGTAAATTTTAAAGGCAGGGAATTTGCAATAGCAACATTAAAAAAGACCCAAAATGATCTTGAAAGTTTAGTTTTTAAGTAAAACAGTTGTTTCATGGTGCCACATTTCTGCTATATGTCCCTGCACAGATGCAACAAAAAAGCTGAAACACCAATTTTCTGATTCAAAAAAAATCATGTTAATGAAGTTAAATAACAGCTGAACCATAGAGAACCCAGGAAATGGGGCAGCCTATTTAGAGCATTAACGACATGTTGTTTACTGCTTAGGATGAATTCATCATGCAAACAGTCCAAAGTGAGATTCTGGCAGGCTCTGATGAGAGGCTGCTCAGAGAGGCTGAGGCCAGAGACATTCTACATCCATATTAGGCTGTGGATCAAGTCCTGAGCTGGATTCAACAGTTCAGCTTTGCCTGAGATTTTGAAAACCCAGTGATGGCAATTTACATGCAGAACTGCCACTATTAGAACATACAAAAATTCACTTGATCACACTATGATCAAATGTTAGCCAGAGAAGCATGAAACTACAACAACTGAACTGGAAACCAAAGCTCCCATACTACAAGACTGAAGGAGGATGAGCAGGACTCTTGTACCCAAGGGAAATGAAAACATTTGCAAATTAAACTAGAAACTTTAGCCCAAAGCATGAATCTAATATATATGTCAAATCAAATTTCTGATTTATACTAAGGAAACTACAGAACTAGTCTGCTTACTCAGCACAGAATTTATTTCTAAGAAAAGATATAAATTTACCTCCCTAAAAATGTCACTATGTTTATTGTTATTATTGTTATTATTAAGCTGCAGAGTGCTCAGCAGTTTCAGCTGGCTTATGCAGCAGTGATTATTTTTTTTCCTTATGCATTTGGATATCGTGGATAACATAGAATCATAGAATGGTTTGTGTTGGAGAGGAACCCCCGGCAATGGGCAGGGATACCTTCCAATAAATCAAGTTGCTCACAGCCTCATCCAGCCTGGCCTTTAACACTTCCAGCAGTGGGACATCCACAACTTCTCTGTTCCAGTGCCTCACTACTGTCACAGTAAAGAATCTCTTCCTGGTACCTAATTTAAACCTGCTCTCTTTCAGTTTAGAGTCGTTCCCCCTTGGCCTATCACTACATGTTCTTGTCCCTCTCCAGCTTTCTTACAGGTCCCCTTTAGGTACTGGAAGGCTGCTCCTATGTCTCCCCAGAGCCCTCTCTTCTCCAGGCTGAACAACCCCAACTCTCGTAGTCCGTCTTCATAGGTGAGGTGCTTCTGTCCTCTCATCAGTGAAACAGGTGGAAGCAGGATGACAGGCAGTTCTACTACATTTAAGCCTTCCCAATATGCCCATTATTATGGTATTTGGACACCAGCTACTTTAATAATTTGGGCAACCAACACAAAGATTTTCATGTAACAGTTAGAAATGGACACAAACTTTGAGCACTTAATTTTAACAGCCTGTGTAGAATGAACTGTCTGCTTAGTATTGTGCATATGAACAAATACTTCCTTTATAGCCATGACTCAGGAAAATTTTCCTCTGAAAAGAAATCAGTGCAGTCCTTTAGTTCACCTCCTGACTGATTCTTCTCACACCTACACAAGCATATCCTGACACAATTTGGATCTATTTGAACCGATGCTGACAAGTGCTGGAGGCTTAGTGTACTCCTGAAATGAAATTTTCCCATCCAGACTGTTTAGTTATTTGCACACATATCTGGCAACTCAGTGACAACAGAGCTACATGTTTTTACTTAGACCACAGTAACATCAACCCTGTTATGCGCATTGAGGTTTCACTAAAAGGTACTGATATGAATACTTCTTTGTAAACAGAGAAAACAGAATGCCACATATAGAGGAATTTGGGAAAAAAAACCCCAAACACTCCAGAAATTAGGGCATCAATGATTTACTGCAGCACACTGAGTACAGTGCTGGGCCCAGGAGACAATCTTTTTTGTATCCAATGGAAAGATTTCCACACAAATATTTTCATGGCTTTTGAAAGCAAATGTGTAATACCTCTTGAAAAGCCCTGCTGACAGCAAGATCCTGCCCAGCAGAAGACAAGCAGTCAAGCTGGGCTCTGGTGTTTCCCAGGGCAGATTTGTTCCAGCTTAACTCAGGAGCTGTTAGGGAGGCAGCTTGCCCAGAGTTACTGAATAACCTATTACAGCATTTAACGAGGTTCATAACCCGTGTCTTGCAACAGGACGGTGAGTGACGGCAAACCAACCACCACTTCTTCTTTACATGGTCCCATCTCCCTGATCAGACTATGTCCATATTAGCAAGTGAAACGTGGACAAGGACATGCTCCTGGGAGCTGTTGCCTGCATTGCTGCAGCATTACAGCAGTCCCAGTACAGTTTTGTTCCCACACAGCCCTCCTTCCTCCAAAGGGCTCCTGGGCACAGTCTGGGAGTTTGCAGGCTGTTTGCTTGCGGTCACGCCCTCTCTGTAGGTTGAGTTCAGTGGTATGGACACGTGTTGTGCCATCCAAGTTTGGCCTGGTGGCAAAGGCATCTCTCTGGCATGTTTACTAGAATAGAGTGAGTTGGTCAGTGAGTTATTTAGTTGTTAAGGTCTCCACCTATTCAGCTAGATATACGAATCTGGATGCCAGAGCTCCTGCCAAAATGATGTAAAAATGACACACTGCTTAAAAAAGCTTGTTTCAAAATCAGCCTTTTCCTTCTAAAATATTAATAATAATGGTAATCAGACCAGCTGATTTATCTGAAAGAATTGCAGCTTTCCTTACAGCCCTCCATAGCCATAAGTGAGAATCCTGACAGACTGCTCAGACCTAAAACTACTTTGATAAAGATCATATCCTTTATACTCAATGTTTCTGTCCTATTGTTTTTTTTATGAGCTGCACACTAAGGTGCTCTCAGAAGCAAGACTCTGACTCAATTAGGGCAAACTCTGGCCTTCTTCTCTAGCACTGACCATATGCTTAGTGCAAGAAATAAAGACAGAAACCACCCCTATTCAAGAAATTGCCATGCTCTGGGATATACACAAACAAAACTCTTTGGCAAGTGCAGGTAATGCACAAATAGAACTCATAAAAAGTCCTTTGCCTCTTAAAGGGTACTTCAGTTTTAACAGCTTCTCTAAGAATCATCATTTTACATTCAAGTATCCTTAATTCCAAATACAGGTTATTAAATGAGGTGGTACTAAGGCAGGACACATCCTAGAAGAGTATGAAAATGATAATGCTCTAAATAATACTAAAAAATAACTTCTCTTCCTGAGTGTAGAAGGACTGATGGCACAATATCCTTTTAACGAGAAAGAAAAACCTCAAACAACACAGTACTTCTCGAAGTAGTTTTGGTGTATGTTGTGCTGCCTATTAACTGATGACATAAGCAATGACATTTTTTGTGAATGAGCCATATCTTATTTCTTTGTGCAGTGCCTATATTGTTTTTTCTGTTCTGCTGTGTAAGGTGCAAACTCCCAGGATGAGGAGCACATGGTATCATGTATCTGGGAACTACATATTTTATCTGAGAGCAGGAGACTTTATCACACAGCCAGAGGCAACGTTTCATTTCCGAAGTTATATTTAATGTCAGTAGAGTGAGTCTACTAGAGCTGACATCCTAAATCCACTTCCCAGCTGATCATCTAAATGGTTTTGTTGTTTAAAGGCCACTTGATTTATATGATTGGAAAGTAACTGTCACAGATTCTTACTTGCAATTACACAGCCAAGGTTTTAAATCTTTTGGGAATCTAGGCCTTTTTTTCTTTCTTTTAAGCCTTTATTTCTGAACCCATTTGTACACAGAAACCTGAATTCTGTATGCAAACAAAATCATTGAATCATAGAATGGTTTGGGTTGGAAGAGACCTTAAAGATCATCTAGTTCCAAATCTGTCATGCCATGGGCAGGGACACCTTCCACTAGAACAGGTTGCTCAGAGCCCCATCCAATCTGGCCTTGAACGCTTTCAGAGATGGGGCATCCACAAGCTCTCTGGGCAGCCTTTTCTAGTGCTTCATCACCCTCACAGTAAGGAACTTCTTCCATATATCTAACATAAATTTCCCCTCTTTCAGTTTGAACCCATTACTCCTGGTCCTATCACTACAGTTTCTGATGAACAATCTCTTTCCAGCTTCCCTGTAGGCCCCCTTCAGATACTGGAAGGTTGCTATGACTTCTCCACACAACCTGCTCTTCTCCAGGCTGAAGAGCCCCAACATTCTCAGCCTGTCCTCAGAGCAGAGGTGCTCTAGTTCCCTTCTCAACTTCGTGGCCCTCCTCTGGACTTGCTCCAACAAAATGCTGTGGCAGGGCTTTGGTCAGAGCAGCTGGGAAGTGGCAGGACACCAACAGCAAAATCCCGCTTGTGCTCTGCCCTCCCATTCCCCTTCCTGGCCTCCAGCAAACATCCATCTGCTACTTCTCATCCCAGACACAAAGATTTGTATCTCTGCTGCTCTCTTTGTAAAGCAGTCGCCTATACACTGTTATATTTCCGACATCAAAGTGATCACTCCTAGTGTAGGCTTATGCCAACAGCTGCGTCAGTTTTGGGGTAAGTGCTGGCAACCTCAGCACCATACAAGCAGAGAAGATGACTCTGGCACCCAGCCTGGCCTGCACAGCAGTTATTTCTGTACACACGAAACTACTTGCAACAGCAACATAAACTCACAGTTGCTCGTATCTGCACATCAGCTTGTTCAGTTCAGCATCTTCCCTTTTTGTAACATAAGGTTAACAATATTCCTGCATTGTCTAAAACCTGGGAAATATGTTTGTCCATGGAATTTACCAGTTACTCTCCTGTCTTAATAGAAATATTTTTGTGTGAGCAGCTGGTAATCCATTTATTCAGGTAGGATTTAAATTGAAATAATGACTGAGTTCACTATAGCTTTCTGGACCCCTTAATACATCACTATACCAATCCCTGTGGGTTACCACACAAATTAATGTATGTGAAATTGACTGTTTCCCTGACGAAGTCAGGAAGGCAACCTTTGTCTGGAGTAAATCGCTGGGATGTGGGATGTCTTCCTATTACTTGTTTCCAAACATGTATTCCCATGTAGTGGGAAAATCTGACTCACATTAATAAAAGACCATGTTTTTAATAAAGCACTTAATTATGGTGCTCATTCCTATTTTTAGTTGTCCGATTGATTAATTATTTTATAAGTTTGGAAACTGTTTGTAGAGTACAGTCACTGAGATGTACTCATACCCTCTCCATGTTCTTTATGCCTTGGTCAGAATGTTTCTCATTAAGCAGTCAAGAAATGAGGCCCAGTAAAGAGAAATGCAGAAGAAGCAAGCACAGAAAATCTTGTGAAGGAGATCAGAAAAAAATCCCAAAGCCTTTTTATTACAGATAACTGGTGGGAGGACCTGCTGATTTGTGCATCTCTTTAAGATGCCACCACTCCAATTTGCCAGAATTTTGTTCATGTTTTCAACAAGTACAAGTTGGGTTTGTAAAAAACATAATTTCTTGCAAAGTTGGCCTATTACTTATCCTTAAACCATTACTACCAGAGAGGAAACTGGAGCATAACCAGTGTGTCTGAAACAAGAAAGGACTATATATAAAGTAGATTGTTAGAGGGGAAAGTGATCTCACAAGTGTTATAAACTGTGAAGTTATTTTCCATGATAAAGAACCTATTTAGGCAGATATAAGAGGACTGGGGGAACAATAGAGAAATGTATCCAAAAGTATTATGCAGCTCAGTAAAAAATATTAACTCTTTGCTCCCTTCATCATGCAATATTCACACTGACCTCAAGTAGATCCACTCATCTGAATAAAACACAGTAAGCATGTAGGCATTTACTAACTAAAAAATAACATTCATCTGATCACACTGAACAAAAGAGAAATTGAACCAAAAGGCTCTTTCTGAAGAAAAGGGAGATTGCTAAAAGAGAACAGCAACAACAACAAAAAAGACAGAGGTGCAATCCTAACATCAAAACCACTGATGACAGCAGGATTATTTTCTACTCCATACTGGCCAATGTGCCATGATGAAGGTTTCAAAAGGTTCATATATTTATTTTTGTTCTGCTTGTTTTTTCCCCTCTGAGATCTGTTTAGCTAAGGGCTGGATGTAGGGCAGAAACCTAGAAGTTTTGAAAAGCATAAACCAAAATGGAAATGAACTTTGAATGTAAGCCACTTTCTTTCCCTTGAGACAGCGCTGCCCGAGAACAAGAAAAGTCCCTCTCCCGTTCCCTGCCTGTCCTGCTGGAATACTGCCAGAAGCATAGATGCTATGTATACCTCATGTGAGTCAGATGTGAAAGCCCAGAGTAATTTGGGATCCTCCATCAAGGTTGTTTGGAATGCTAAGCAGTGTTAACTGCTAGAAAGAAACTGCACCCTTATTCAACAAAACAAGGGCAATGCCACACTACTCGAAGAATTATTCCAGAGGAATTCTGTAACAAGAGTGCTATGTGCTTGTTTGCTTTAGCAGCCTCAGTGTTTAAGAGACAGGGGGTGCCAAAATTCAAGCTGACCATGCAACTGCAGCGTGTCCCCCGGTGTGTCTAAGACTTATGGGGACAGTATTTGACTCCTCGGTACACACTGGTGTACCTGAAGCCACGTGAAGACAAATACAGCAGAAACCTTGGCAGGTGCTTAAGGACTAAGGAACAACTTAGGTGCCATGGGGAGACACAGAGGCTCTCCAGCACCTGTAGCATGACTGGTTCCATCAAAGATCTTCATCTACAGCCAGTTCTTAACATGGATAAGCTGCTCTGGATTTACTTTTCCAAGGGCTACTGTATAGGCCAAAGACTGGCAGATTCCCACAGGGACACATAAGAGTAGTAGTCCTCACACAAGGGTCATGTGTTCTGCTGAAGTTTACATCCTTGATTCAATGTACAAGGCTACTAAAGGACACCAAAGAAAATAACTAAAGATTTTCTTTAAACATGAGAAAAAAACAATTTATTTTTATCCCTGCCTTGTTCTCAGTCTTACTGAATCACTTGAGCTGCAATATTCCAAAACTACTTGGGCTGAGGAAAACAGCTGGTTTGAAAAATTTCCGTTCAAATATTAAAAGTTTCACAAATACTCTGAAAACCAGGGTACTATAATGGGAACCACTGGGCAACTTTCCTAATTGGCGGTGCTACCAATCTATTACATAGTCAGGAATTTACATGTTTTGTTTATCGCACATTACACTATCAACTGCCCTCCAGTAAGCTGAAAATAGGCAGTAAGATAAAAACTGGATGGAAGCAGAAGAGGCAGAGCTTCCAGCTGAACCCAGAAAGACTGTTCTGTGGCCAGTCCCGGCAGTGAGAGACACCAAAGGACAGTTTCTTGTGTCTGCCACAGCCTTACAAAGCTATACCAGACACAAGCATACGCACATCACTCTGACAGAGAAAGTTTTCACAAAGGAATAGTCTGTACCTCTCCCAAGGTCATGTGCCTGAAACCCACAGCCAGTCAGACGGACTGTTAAATGCGAGTGGAGCCGTACAGGCTGTCGAGATAAAATTATCACAGTTATATTTCAGCAGATTGAAAAGAAACCTGAGATGCATGTTCAGATTAGCTGCAAGAAACAGGATACTTGGACAAGCATGCTGTAAGGAAAACTGGAGCGGGTTTCACACAAATCAACCTCCAGAGGAAGAGGCAAAGCAGTTCCTTCTTCTGAGACAGTACGTGACTGTTTCTAGAGCCACCTGATGACACTGTGGTCAGGATTGTGCCTAAGATTTATCTGTGGGACTACAAAGAGCACCCAGCACTGAAGTCTCCTTTCCTTATTCACTGGACAAATTTAAAATGTTTCTGCAGTTACACAAAAGATCCCACCTCAGAGCCAATCTCTGAACATTTGCAGTTCTCAAAACAACTCCAGTGAAGTGAAAACTGCTGAAGGTTAAAGAGCTTATTTTCTGCTAACTCCAAAATAAAAACCAACAAACAGGTAGCTTGCAGTATGTTCTCAGATATTTCAATGTGATTGTGTGCGTGAGATACAAAAGGCAAAGTTTTAGAATTTTTAAGTTTCCATTGTGTAATAAAGAGTGGGTACTACAAAAATTTTAGCATCTTTCAGGGCAAGACTAGATTTAGGATTGCAATGATGGATTTAATTTCCTGAGGTTATAAAGTTAAGCTATAAAGTTCTTGTGTCAGGCCAAGAGAACTCCTGACACACCAGAAACTCTTCACTTCATGATGAATTAAATCAGATAAAGCTGTCACTTGAAAGATTATAATACCAACGTCCTTCTCAATAACGATACTTGTACAGGTTGTTGCTTTTACGTTTGTAAGTGGGTTTTGCACCTCTTACGTTTAGTAATGTGTGATCCTATCTTTGGAGTGCCTGTTACACTAATATGAAGTGACACTTCCTTAGCAAGGGTTCAAATTTTAGTTGACCTTCCATTCTGCCCTGGACAGGTGAATGAATCGTATTGTCAATTCTGTAATAACTAGCTGAATTTCACTTTTAATACGATTTCCAGTGCAGATTATTTTTTGAGCAGTTTTACCCATCAATTTTCTATAGGGTCAGAAGAACTGTTCTGGATCATGAATTGCATATGACAGCATAAACCAAGGATAAATCACAAGTACAAGATTTGATAAACAGGAGACAAAAGATAAGGAGTTCACCTTCAATAAACAGTTGAATTGCGACTACAAAGGTCTGGCGTTGAAAGCAAAATAGGAGAGATACTTGGTAAAGAGAGTTACACTTCAGTCATGTGACTGCCATGTAGGCTTTCCATGGCCTTCATTCAAAGCTACAGCATCTCTGAAAATCAAACACAAAGGATAATACTGCATTTAAAGCCATGGAAAGTTAATGCATGCAATGCACTGTCTTCTACCATCAATAATCCTGGAGTATAAACAAGGTTATTTCCTAAATGAAAAATTAATGCATTTATGAATGAATGGATGTGCTTTCCAAACAGTCATTAGGGCAGAGGGCAATAGGGTGTCAGAAGAGAGGGGTTTCTTTTCCTAACACTCAGACAGTCTGATCTCTTTCAGGGTTTGACCCCATAAGGAAACGTAAAGCACAAAGCCATCTCGGAATACCTTCATTTTGGTCTCTGTCCAAGACCATATTCCCTCCCCGCTCCACAACCACACACATCCAGTTTACTCAAGATTGCTGCTGGCCAGGTGAAAACAAAAGGGAATGCCATTCCTGTCATCACTCCTCAACCACAGAGTCTTAGAAGGCGACATACATGAAGCACCTTGGTCTACAGAGGGATCACGAAAAAGGGAGAAACAGAAGAATCACTACAGATTGATCTGAAAGCACACAGCGTGAACCACCTGGGGTGTTCACTATAACAGGGTTGAGAATGGCATCAGAGCCAAAAGGGATTTGGTTTAAATTGTAAACGTCACATGGTATTATTCTGCCAGTGTGATAGATTTAGCCAAGTTTCACTAGCAAATTCAGATTTAAATATGCTTATCATTTTAAATACCACTACAGGAATCACAGCTGCTATATTTTCCAGTATGACAAGTGGAAGGGACTTAGGTGGGAACAAACTTATTAATTACACAGACTTTTCTTCCTAGAAAAACAGCAATTTCTTTAGCCCCAACTTCAGCACTTTTTTTAGAAGATACTTTACAAGTGTTACACTTGTTTTCTCCTGCTGCTTTTGCCACTTCCTACAATATTTGGAAAGTCCTGCTCTCTATTTAAAAGCTAAGTTATGAGATGTGGCTAATAACTCCCCAACACATCTCTCTGATTTGTTGCCTACGTCAACAAGGGAAATTAAATGACCCAGATTGTACCTTCATTTCACTAATGCAGTGCAAAGTTGCTTCAAAACAATTGCAGTTCTGCAGTTGGTCCGTTTCCTTGCCCTGTTTCCCCTCCAAAGCAAGGGAACTGAGGGAAAGTTGTGCCAGGGAAGCCAAACAGTGCTCTGCATCACTGCCCAGTGGTGACAGAATTCATAATAACATTTCTGGTTCCAAAAGCAGGAGTCAGACCAAGACCCTGTACTGGAAAGGTCTCCTGCTCTACCACCTTCTCCAAAAATGTGCACCATCCAGAGAATGTCTTCATATACCATAAGTGACAACCCCAACTTCCGCCCCGAGCTGTCCAGGTACAAGGCAGCTCTAAGCTGTTTTCAGCATCACCAGTTGCTAAAATGCTGTGCATCATCACTGGGCACGGTGTGGTGCTAAGTGAGCTCTGCAACTCGTGACTGGCATTGGAGACCATCCCACCAGCCCGAGGAAGGGACAGAGGGGAGCTCATGTTGCCATGTGCAGACGTGTCCTACATCTGAATGGGTACACCTGCAGACATGTCCTACACCTTCACACAGGAAATTCAAAACAAGATTCTTTGACATTCAAACCAAGATTCCTTTCTCCATTCCTTTCTCTCTTTTTCTGAAATTGGTGACATTTACAAACATGTATGTCTGAAGCCAACCCAGGGATAAAGCCTTGTGAAGAAATGACAGCTCAGCTACATTTATCAGACTTCGGTTCATTTGAGAAATCTGCTTACAATGACAACAGATTCTGACTGTGAAAGTGTCTCAGCACTTTCTCATGAGAAGTTCTGTAGAAATGAAGAGGGACCAAGCACTCTGTTGACTACCCTTAAAGACAAAAGTTTGCAGAATTGTATCTGTACACATATATCTTATGTGTATATACACATGCATACATATACACTCACACTCTAAAGGTACTACTGTACTTGAGCTTTTCCTTTTCAAATCTGTGACAAGAGTGTGAGGATGGAAACTTAAGACAGTTTCAAAAGCCCACAAACATATTCAGTGAAAAAGCTTTTCACATCATCCTTGTACTCAATGTACAGTATTAAAAAACCCCCAACATTTTAATGGGTGACTACTACTTATAAATGATTAATGTATTGTATCGCACGTAAAGTGCTCTCCTGTTTCTAGGAATATCTTGTTGGGCATTATTCTCATTTGTGATTCATACACATGTTCTTTTACAATCGTCGTGAAGTAACAGTTTCTGGGGGAGTGGTTTTTAAAAGTTTGTTGGGTGCTACAGGAGATAAAAATATAATAAAACTTACACAGAAGCAAAAATCATGCATGAACGACACCACCAGCTTTAACAATGGACCGACTAAACACTCGCAATTATAAACAGGATGGACTGAATTTTTCATCCTGGCAATTAATCGCGGAAGGCTACGTTCAAATGAACGGGCTGAGCAGATAAGCTCGCACGTATCACCATAACCGTTTGCTTCCGAAACATACATATACGTGGCCTGGGTTCCCACTGGCAGGGAAATTCTCACTGCAAGATGCCAACATAGATCTTTACACACAGAGTTTGGGATACTGTATACAAAGTAAATGCACATGTAAAAGCAGGGTCAGCAAATAGTAATGATTAAAGCAGGCGGTCTTTATTTCACTGAGCAGAGAGGTGGCCAGAGCAGCTGGGATGACATCAAGTTCATATCCCAGCATTACCAAGAAGCAGAAAACAACTGCCAAATATGCCAGATATGACATTTCAAGATCTAGTCACTTGTTTTATTTTAGTGAGGGAAGACATTGAGGTAGTGGCTGGGAATGATATTTTGCTTGGCTTTTTGAAATAAAAGGAAATACTTTCTGTAAGCATGGAGTAAGAAGAGCACTGAACAACTCTAACAGCAGATCACCCCCAAGTTGAAACAAAATTCCTCACACTGACTGCAGAACTTCTACTTCTGCCCATGCAACCCTTGTGGGGACTCTTGAATCTCACCTATCAGTGCCAAAACCCAGAAAATAAATGCATTTCCAGCTTAGCCATCTCCATTCAGAACCAAATTGTTTGGCTGTGGTGCTTTGGCTTCATTAATAAAAGTAAATTGAAAGTGCAGTGATCAGCCAGTGAACAGCAGTCTTTGTGGAATTACTTAGTCATCCAGACTGAACACAGAACACATATGTTAACTTACCGCTTCCCAAATATCAATAAGAATAAAATATGTTATGAAGAGACAGCCTAAGTCTCATTTAAACAATGGAGGAAAAGAGCACAGAACAAAATGTTACAGAAGTAAAGGATTTTTTTCCCCAGAAAATTATATGGGTAGAATAAAATTATAGAATTGTTCAGAATAAAAGGAATGCAACAAATAATATATTTTACCTATATAAAGACTGGTTTTGAGCAATTGTATTGAAATGTGGTGTTTTGAATGTAATATCCAAATATCACAATACTCCCTTAATACAGAGCTATATGGATCTTATTTTGCCAAAATAAACTACAGAACAGAGAAATCTTAGAGGCTTAAATTGCTCTGGGATTTCTGTATAGCCTCTTTGCAGAAATTCTAACCCAAAATGTAATGTAAGAAAGGCAGCAACTAAAGACGTTCAGACTGAATGTCTTTCTTCACTCCCAGGTGAAAAGAAAGCTCCACAACTTGTGTCCAAATATTTCGAAAGCATCGGTACAAGGGAGAGACAGGTATTAAAGACACCCCCTACCTTCTACAATTACATGAACTGTATCAGTTTGAAGAAATAAAACTTCCCCCCCCCCCCCCGGTATTTATTTTCATTCCCCTCAACAGTAATCTAGTCTTCTATGGAATGTAGTGGCATTTTAAAACCTGAAATGTGAAGGTCATGAACTGAATTAACACAAAGGACGAAAAATAATGTTTTGAATGTAGTACCAATATTTATACAGCAGTTTAAAAGGCTGTAATCATTACAAAATCTGTGTAATTGTTTGTGTATATGAAGGGCTTCAGGGGGGATGAAAAATGTGAAAGATTTTCTCTGGTGCCAACTGCAGTAAAAGTTGATGTGCCTTGTAATCCCTGGATGAACTTAAAGGCCCTTGCCCACAGGACCAGCTCCTGCAATAGGAAATGCTATTCTGTCACTGAGAGATCCACAGATGAGACAATCCAGCCATGTCTCTGGTCCAGCCATGTCTCCACTGTAGATGCCAGGAGCCCTACCAGGTCTCTGGGTGTGTGCCAAGCTGCCACCCAATGGCCAGGGGCAGAACCAGGTGGGACCATACCCTTGCTCTGCCCTTGGGCTGCACTGGGGGAAATCCAGAAACACCAAAAAGAGAAATGATGCATTCAACAGGCTCCTTGGCCTGGACAGTGGAGGGACCAGGACTGCCAGCAACACTGCACAAACTATCTGCTGTGCTGCTTTCACCTAGGCTGGGACATGTGAGACCTGTTCTCATCACTGCTGTGGGAGCACAAGTTAAGGGTGGCATGTTCCTGTGTTTTTATCTGCCCTCTCGGAATCAGCTCTCACCCACCCTGAGTGCAGTCAGCAGGGTCACTCTCTCGCCATGTCTGCAGGCTATGTGACTTCAGTGCTGCCTGTGCTTTCATGCTCTACTGTTACACAGTAAAAACAGGGAAGATTTTCTGCTGAGGCAACAGTAAGCACAAAGCACTACCAGAAAGACCCCAAGCAAAAGCCACCCACAACAACAAAAGAGAATTCAGGATGCACAAAACAAGTCTACACTGTTATCAGCATTGTGTGAATAACTTACCAGGCCTTTTCTATCTCTACTGTCTGTGCTTTGGTACCAAAAGGTATTAAGAAGCAATCCAAACGCGTGAGTCTGACTCTAAGAGGCTAAAAATCTTAACAGAAATTGCATATGGAATTCCCTTTCTTTCATAAGCTTCAGAAACATGTGCTTTGAAATCCCCAGTGCTCTCCCATCAAACAATGTAGAGGTGAATAAATATAGCAAAGAGCAAAGGTATTACAGGGAAGATTCTTCTCTGCCTTTCATTGCATTTTACAGCTGCTCACATTTATACCCTAAGTTCAAAGCTTGAACTCAAACTATCACTGTCTGACAAAAACTTTGTGCTCTGTATCAAGAAGCACCCGACCACATTTTCAACAGCATTTTTTCATTTCCAAGAAGAATATTTTAAAACATAAATCGTACTTCTCAAAGCCACTGCCAGTACCCAAGTGCTCCCCACAAAGACAGTTAACTGCACCCTACCCGTAGAAATGATGCTCCTCCGACCGCTTGCTCTGTTCCCTGCTTCTTCTGCCTCAGAGTGCTCAGATCAGATCCTGCCCCGGAGAAAAAGCAGAGTCAAAAGCTTGCGATACTCAGAGCTGAGTCCTGGAGCCAGGCTGCAGGAGGATCAAGGTGTACTGGGCTGAAGCAGCATGGAAGGGAGATTATCAAAGTATACTATCACTCAACCATCACGTACAGGTAATCTCAGAGCATCTCAATTTGAAACTGTTGGTCACCATCTGGTGATAAAATAAGGAGATGCCAAGTGAGTAAAAGCAAGCTCGTGCATACTGGCATATTTCACTTACACTACATAATAAAACCCCTTGTCACCTTCATTCATACTGTTGTGTCTTTCCCACTTAAACAGTTTTATACAATTTATGGAGTTTTTTTCTCTCCTTCACTTCAATTACAAGCTGATTTCATCTTTCCATCACACATGCACATGCACATAACCTTCCAATTCAAGATGCTTCTAATATGAAAGGAAGAAAAGTGACCTACAAAGTCATGCTATCAGCCACTGAGAGTTTGCTAAACAAGGCAGAATTAAAGGGTTAAAAAAACCCACAGGACTCTGGCTCTTTCTCTACTTCACAACTCTTTGGTGTGTATCGGTGAATCCTGGACAGCACCAACATTAGGCCCAGATGACCTTTAAAAGAATGAATAATTTCCTAACATGATGAGATGTTTTAAATATACATAACAGCTTTAAACACCCTAAGTGCTCTGCTTCTAATTATTTTTTGCTACATGCAAAATATTTGAGGAAAATGCAGATGATATCTCTAATTTGTTAATTACCAGCTGGCTCCTACCGCGCATTATTATGCTACTATGGCAGTGACTAATGCCTCTGACAATACTAAATTACCAACAACACCTCGTGGAGGAATGTGACCTGAGCAGCCTAGAAAGGACTAGCCGCAGGTGTTTATTTTCAGATAAAGACGGTTTATTAACTCAGGCGTAAGACAACAAACCTTAAATAGCACGTGCACATGTCTGAAGGAGGAGAAGGGCTGCACTCCAAAGCCCCACGTGCTGCCCACCCCATGGGCACCACCGTGCCCCATGGCTAGAGTAGCCCAGACACCTACATCTCACTCTCTTTGCTCATGGGACAGATGTGGAGGAGGAAGAGCACCGAGGATTTCTCTCTGGAGGTGTTTTAGATGCAACAGGCTTTGCAGCCATGGCCCCCTGCTCAGTGACTTCGGTAGGGACGCTGGATGTGCAGAGGTGGTGCTGTACCTCACACTGATGTTCAGGACTCCACTGCTTTCGGCCCGGCAGCCCCAAAGGCTGTGTGCCCACACTCGCACGTCACACAGGCTCGATGTCAGTGTGAGTTTGCACACGCCAGAAGGGCTGGGCCCTATGCCATCCCTTCATACAGTTCAGTAATTCCCTGATGTGAAGCTCACGAGGGAACTCCTGCTGAAGCGAAAGCAGGCTGCAGGGCTGTTCATCTGCAAGGCACATCAGGCAGGAGGTCTGAGGGTCTCAGGGATGGCAGGGACTTTGAACCAGGGAAGATTAAGGAAACTTAACTGACCACAGTTAACTGTGCCTCTGCACAACTGCTGACCAAGTGCAGCCCTTTTCCTGTCACCTTTGAATGTAAGGCTTTTTTTCACTCAATGCACGTTCTGCCAAATTGATTAAATTAATAACATTATTGCTTGGACAGGAGCTTACACATCTTAGTCCTAAGTGTGTGAAATAACATTACTCTCCTTTCCAATCCTCCTGGAGTGGTTAGGAAAGCCAGTCTTCTCTTGTGCAGTTGCATTATAAAACTGCTGAACAAACCTATTCTGCTGTAATGGGAAGGGACACGTTTTCTTCCATTCTGTAAGTAGGTCAATGAAAACATGATGTTGTGAGGATGAAACTGTTTTCCTCCGCCTTCTTCCCCCTAATGGCAGTTTCAAATCATTCCGATTTAATTATGTCTGTAGTGTTAGCTATAATAACATTGTAAGGTTATTAACAACTGATGTATTGGTGGTCCTAAAGTCTGGGATTTGTGCTTCCTTTGTGGGCTTATTTTAGCCTCAGGTATACACATGCAATTCCTACACATAGCACATCATTGCAAGTTAAGAAAAGCCTGCAAAGAAGTCTGGATGTGAAATGCAGCAAAACATTATAAAGCACAAAAATTTAACTCTCAGGTCTGAGATTCACCCTGAGCTTCTGCATCAATGTGATCTCTTTGTAAGGATGAAATTCTGTCATCTGCTTTAAATCTGTGAACAGCAAACTTGCTCTGAATTAATACTGGCATAAGCAAAGCCAGAGTATTTTCAGTGGAACTACTACAATTCATAGCAACTGGAGACTTTTCTGCATGCACATCAGGGGGGATTAACCAGTAGCTGGTGAAACAGTCAACTTGCAGCTATAATTATCAGAATACTAAATGCAAATTTAAAGGCCACTGGCAATAAAAAAATACACTGGGGGGAAAACACCCCTCTCCCCAGTGAGAAAAAGGAAAGAAATGACATTACTAAAGAGAATACAGAATGCCTAAAGTATTATCAGAAGAAACGTTAAAAAACAAAATGGGTGTTGCTTTTTTACTGACTGCCTCTCTGTATTTTACAACAGATGGTGTAAATTAGTTTTGTTGACATTATCTGAAAAAAGGAAAAAGTAATTAATTCACCTCACGTAATGCCTGTTGTAAGCTCTCACTCACCCACACAAGAAACCCAAAGGCCCCCCTCTTCAACCAAATGTTTGCCATAGCAAAGGTTACCCGCTCTTACAACCCACTCCTTGTATCCTTGTCCTGAAAACAACAGGCCTGACTAGGACAGTAAAGCTAAGCACATACAAGTGGGCACCACTGTAACCTCAGTGTCAAATGTTTACCCTATAAAACCCCCTGACTTCAAAGGAAACTCAGATTCCAACCAAAGAATCCAATTACATGTTTCAAATTTAGGATGGACTGTCAAGTGCCAGCTGACAAAGTGATGTCCCCAAGTATTTCAGGGCAATGATATTTGAGCTGAAATGCAAAGCCAGCTGTTTATGCCTTAACCACTTACCTAAGGAACATTTCAAAATGAGGAAATTATATGATGATTAAGTGCCTCCTGCACCTCAGCAAAATGCATTTCACTCTGCAGAGAGAACTTTGAAACCAGAATGCAGAAAGCATGTCTATCATTAAAGCAATTCCATATGCAGTACTATCACCCATATCACCAAATCACAGGGAGGATAGAAAAGATACATAATCCACCTCCCACTGTGAGATAAAGTCGGATACACTTCAGTCATGTTTATTAAAGCCATTCCTAACACTCCCAGTGATGGAGACTCCACATGAACCACTGGCAGTGTATTTCAGAGATAACACTTCCGTTCAGTTTACCTCCTCTTTCTTGCTTCACTTGAGATCCATTTCTCGTTGTCTGTGGCAGAGAAAAGAGATTAGCGGCCTAGTCTTTCAACAGCCTGTTCTATCTGTGCTTTAAAAACTGCCTGCCTCCTACTCACTCCTCAGCAGACTCCTCTTCTTTAGGCACAGAAAACATAAACTGTGCAGGTGTTTCCCCTGGGACATGTCCTAAGGATCTCTGGTCATTTTTACTGCCCTATTCTCCATATCTCCACTGCCCTATTCTCCATCTAAAGTGGTCATCAGTTTCTTTAAGTGCAGTGCTCCAAACTGAACACAGGACCCTAGCTGAACATTCACCAATGTGGGGATTGCTACCTGCAGGCTGTAGTTCCATATGCATCCCAACATCATGCTTTCCTTTTTTTCCTTTCTGTCATGCAACAGCCCAACATTGCCAATTCATGTTCAGCTGGACATCCACGGTAACCCTTCTCCTTTCCTGAAGAGGTGCTGTCCCACTGACTGTTCCCAGCTGGTACTGGTGTCAAGAGCTGCAAGCACACAGAATGTTCTGGAGCTACACACCACCACTGCAGCCTCTGTGTGCCTGGGGAGCCAAGCATGCCCTTGTGATGCTTCCTCACGAAAGGCATCGACTCGTGGGTAGTTTTTAATTAGCACACAGTGCAAAATACTGCAAATCCATCAGGCACCTGGCCAGTATTTGCATAAACCTCTCCTCTTTTTATTGTTCTATCCAGGAACAGGGTGGAAGAACAACTAGGATTATTTCTTCCAAGGCTGAAATACCCAATTTTGTGTCCTTGCTCTATATTGAGCCTGTCAGTGTAGATAGTCATGCCTACTACAAGCCCAAGCAGTCATCTACAATGGTGTACAACAGAAAAAGGATAGGACTAATGACTTGTGAAATAGGTATGGACAGACCTGGCTGGGGTTGCTTTCTGGCAAAGCTTGGTTTCTCTTGGACATAACATAATGGATGACTTATTTAGTACGTTACACACACAGTTACAAAAGCGGAGGTGTGGTACCCAAGGAATTTATTTCTGCTTTCAGAAAAAGAGAGTGGCCTGAAGCATTATCAGTCTATCCTCTTACTTCATGACTTTTTCATAGAGAAAAGTGTAACAGCACTCAAAAAATGTATTAAAAAGTGTAACAGCAAAGATTAGGTCCGTTCAGTACAATGTGGTACCACTGAGGTATGACTCTGCATGTGACTCTCAGCAAACACCTATTCCCCCTTCCATGAAAACGTACTGGCCTAAGAAGAGTTTATCTAAGCCTGGAAACTACTTTTCTTTCTCCAAAAAGTCTTTAAACTCTTTACACTTTTAATTCTATTTAGGAATCCATTATCAGACTTAATGTAGATGAAGAACTTGTATTTGCTTGGATTCTTTTCAACCATCCACTACCTAATTTATTTATTTAGCTGCATGATTAATGAAATTGTATTTACTATCACTTAGAGTCACATAATTGCTTTCTGCTGTCATCATTTTAACAAGTTTCCTCTGCTTACCCCCCCACTTACTACTATAACTTTTTTCAGTTGCTCTGCTAAATTTTATGGTTGACCTGAAACTCGATGTATCAGGTATTAGAGTTAAGCAGAATATATTATTTATACATTTTCAGCAATTTTTAAAGCTAAAGTTACTGAAAAGAAATAGTTTTACCTCTGCTTAAAGACATATTTTACCATTCTTTTGCTGATCAGCATTCATTCCTCCATGCTTTCACATAAGAATTTCAAATCTGGCAAGCACATACAACTGTTATCTTTCTGCCACTATCAGCGAACAGCCACGGAACTTATTAACAAAAGGCGTATTTCAGTCCCCAACGATGGTTCTGAGGGACAATTAGAGCTTACAAATGGAAAGGATTTCTCTACCAGCTGACGACTTTCATTTTGAGCTGACATGGATCTCTGGAAGACACGCTCAGGGGGCTCCTTGCAAGCCACACAAAACCTCTTGTATTTGAAAATGTGTCTCCTCCAGAAATTTCTTCCCCAAGACCCTGCAGGCAAGCAGAGAAGATGGAGCCAAGGATTTTTGCTGAATTACCATTTCTGGATGTGCTGCCAGCCTGCCTTGATTGCTGTGCCTATGTGTTCAATGGGCCTACCAACTGCATGTCTGGAATCAGAGGGAAGACAACCTAGAGGTTCGGATGAAGAGGCCTGGAAGGTGGCAGAGACAGATGGGAAGCCAAGAAGCAGAACAGGCTGCAAGGGAAGTAATGTGATATATGGCATTATCAGAAGTGGGGTTTTTAAGAAGTAAAACATGGCCTGTTTACAGAATAGCCCGGCAGAGAACATAGCTTGACTCTCAGCTCTGTTAAGCTCTTCTTGCATTCCTGTACCAACCAGCATAATACAATTTGTACCTGCATGAAACTGATGTGATTTATTTTCTCTATTGAGACATGCAAATTGAGCAAACTTTTAAAAACAAAGATGAAATCATAAAACACTTTGATTTTTGTTTGATCTGTTCGGAAATTTGTTGGATCTGTTTGGAAAGACGTTTTGTTGGTGTATATACACAGAAAAGTGAACTATTTGTTATTGTAATAGCAATTAAAAATATACATCAAATAGCAAGTGCTTTCATACTTGGATCTATGACGTGCTTTTTTTCCTGGGTTCTAGTCTGCAAAGCACTGGCCAGCTCACCCAGACTAAATTTAATTTCTCAAGTAGGTGAGAATAGCTTTCAGTCATACAAGACAGTTAGGAGTCCATATTAAAAAAGTGACAAGATTTCAGAATAATCAACTCAGAAGTTAAAAAATGTTTAAATCAATGTGTTGCCTTTGTAATTTAACACATTTTTTAGATGTAAAGTTAGTCATTCTCAAGTCAATTTATAGCAAAAAGAATGATCTAAAACCAAGGAATGGACTGTATTTCCATATCACACAAATGATACAGTAGGTCTCTTAATTCAATATAAGTGAGTTGTGCACTAAAAAAAAAGGGGGGAACAGAAACACATGATAGCTAAACTGCAAAGGATCAAAGAGTTCCCTGATCTTATTCCAAGGACAATGTCACATTAGGAATGAACACACACTGACAAGGTAGTAATTACTAGAAAGCATATACTTCCATTAAACAAGATATTTTTAAAATGCAGTAGAGGAAAAGCCTAAGATTACTAATTCCATGTGCAGCTGTTACTTGGTAGTGAGTACTCAAGGACAACTTCACTCCAAGCATGTTCCTCTGTGTTTACTTTTCATTGTGTTTAAAAGAACTAGTCAGAAGTTGTCATTAAATTCCTTTTAAAGTCTACTTGCTCACCGACTTTTCGGTCTCTGCTTCATTTTTCTCCTTCCCTTTTTAGGTTCCACTGACTGCAAATGTTCTTACAAGTTTACAAGGAGGCATTTCATACCAGACTAGTCTTATCCTTACAATAGATATAAAAGAAAATAAGAATGCAGCACTTAGGTACCACATTTTGTTCCTTGATCCTTGATCACTTCACAGAACTGGGAAAGTACCACTGTCACCAATCTCAGAAAAGGATACGCCAAGCCCCTTACATGGCTTGTCAAAGATCACAGACACAGAAGCCGACTTGCTCCCTCCATGGCCCCAGGGAAGGTTATGTTCAGCAAACAGCTACCACCATGCCAACAAATAAATTAATAAATAAAGATTCATTATTTCCACTGCTTTCCTATCTCTTTATTACTCAGAGTATAATCCCTAATTCAAGTTTTACAGCAAGAGACCATGTAATTGGTTCAGACACAGGAAACAGACGGTAAAACTCAGTTTCCTGTAATACCCCCTGCCAGGGAGGATGGTTTTTTCAAGACTGTTAGGTATTAGCTATTCTCTCAACTACCACAGCTGCAATTAGATGCATTTTTAAGCATCCTATTAGTGGGAAGGATTGCTGTGTTTCCAGGTAAAGTCACTGCATACTGTAATAATTAGCCAGGAAGTACTTTATTCCCTGATACACCAGGAGCCAGAATGAATAATAAGTGCAGGAGGTCCCACAACACTTGGACTGGAAACTTCCCTGGATTTCCTCCACTCATGGACTCAGAGGTAATAACATGGCTGCAGAGGACATCATAACTGCATTAGTTTTGGGTTTGGGTGTTTTTGAGGTTTTTTTTACGGAATTACAAAATTACAGAACTGATAGTTTCTACAGTGAGCTGCACTGTGTAAAGCATTGACTGTCATACTCTGCCAAAACAAATTAGCTGCTGTCACTGGGAGCAGATTCATTAAGACCCAAAGGAAATTGTATCACTATAAGCTGCTTCTATGTACTTTTGAGCTCAGAAAAATACCATTACATTGTCAGGAAACCCTGGGGAAACAGTCCTTAAACTCCTTACCAACTGGTTCCTGATGACATCCCTATTTTCTTGTTTATGGCAAAATGATCCCTGCAAAAAGCTTGAAGATGAGGTTAGAAGAAAAGTTTTACAAAGCAAAAAAAGATCATGACAGAAAGAAAGAAAATGAGACCCATGTACAGTAATTGTAAAGTCTAGCAAGGAGGGATTTTTAACACCCATAAGTGTATCCCTGGCACTGGTTTTAGCAGTTTGCAAAGAAAGAAGTGTAAGATTTATCAAAGGAAAAACTGCTGCAAACCCATTTTCACCTCAGAGAGGTGAAACTCTCATGACAAAGTCACTTACGACTTAATGGTAACAAAAAGAGAGGGACCGTGACCTGCCTCCCCACATGCAGACATGCTACTGGCTGTGTCAAAGCAGCGCTTGCCCTGAGGAGATACCAGTCAGCTCCTTGGAGCAGCATAGCACGACATATGCTAGTGATGAACACTGTAACAGCATCAGAGCAGCACCTCAACCACTCACACAATACCCAAAACCAAGAGGCACCAGCTTCTGCTCTAGTTCTGCGCTCCCCTCATCAATGTTCTGTCCCTTGCTTGCCTCCTGAAGATCAGCACCCTCATGATCTCTCCTCTCTCTGCAGCAGCAAGAGCCAGGGGCCAGGGGCAGACTCCCTCTCATACTCCCATCCCCCCGTGTCTCATCAGCACTTCTCCATTTTCCCCTGTGTGGGGTTACTGAGGATCCTGGGAAATGCGAGGGAGGAAGGGAAGACTGCAGTGGGGAAAGAAGTCCAGAAAATCACAGAGAAGAGGGCGTCACCATTCCTAGCAACCCTGTTACAAAAGCCTTTAAGGAAGTGTTGCCTCCTTCTCTCCTTTCACCCTCCCCGCTTCCCAACAAATCCTAGTCACCTTAGGAGCACGGGGCTAGGTTGGGAGAAAAGGACAGGGAGACAAGGAGGGAGAGGAGAGAGGTCCTAGTCCCCACAGCATGCTCTGATAAAGCTACCACACCCTTACCAAGAGCCTCAGCAGTATCATGCTGCTGTGTAGTACCATTAATCACTGAACACATGCAGCACCACACTCCCTCTAACCGCGAAAAATTCACCCTTACAGCTGGCCAAGGATTTTCTCTTTCAGCAAATATGTCAACATTATAATAATTTAGAAAAATTGTATCAAATACAGCAATATTTTCTATGGGAAAATATCAGTCTATTGAAGATTTTCCATTTATTGCCAGGATGACTGCAAGATGTTGTGGATTAGATAGGCCAGAATATACTTTTTAAAAGGCAATCCAATACCACATTGCAGTTACCCTGGGAACTCCCTGTTCCTGGGTCAGATGCTTATTCCCTTCCAGCAGCAATGTTTTTCAGGCAGCGTCACTTCCCAGAATACAAAGCATGCTTCCTTGTGACAAAGCTCTCCAGTGCCTCTTGGACATTTAATTATGGGAGAAGGGTCTCAGATAATGAAATGGGAACATCATGCTCCTGAACTATAACTTCTGAAAAGCAACACACTGTGGTGGGGAAATGCAATTTAATTTCGAACTGACTCAGGAATTTCCCATGGAACATTAATTCTATTTTCTGCTCACCTCTGAATGTCAGTCTATTTTTCTCTTTCAGTTTAGGAAGCTTCTAAAAGGTGCAGTGAGCCCCTACTTCCAAATACGTGGATTCTCCTTCCCTCCCTGGGCAGTCCACAGCCCTGGGGAGGGGACATCTGAAAACAGAAGCCCATTGTGTCAAGACTTATCAGAGCTGATGCCTAGCCGGAGGAACTGCTACCTAGATACCCAACACAGAGAAGTAATAAAGGTATTTCCACCCCCTTCTGATTTGCAGGGGCTCCTAGAGCTCACACAACTTGCCTGAAGCTGCACAGGATCCTTTTCAAGAGCCAGAAGCTAACTATGTCTTTACCAGGCCCCACTGCAAGTTTTACTCATCTTGACAGCTTTTGTTTCAAAGGTCTTCAGCTTCAATACCAAAACAAATGTTACAGTAATTCCTTAGTGTAAGCAACTGCTGGCCCTGGAATTTAGCATGGGACTGCAGTGCTGAGCTAGTCTGAGCTAGTTAAAAGAATATCCAACCAGTATAAATTGTAAGATTCACACCTGCATCTGTTTCTTTTTACCTTAAAGGTTATCTACTTCCTTCTACTCCATCCCCTACATTTAACCAAGCAGAAAACACTTCACAGCAAATTTGCTCAACCAAATATACCCAAATATTTTTCAGAATTTGGTCAAGTTGATCAGTAAGGATGAACTTGATCAAATTCAAGAAAGATACCAAAACATACCAGACACATCATCTTTCCTTGAAACAGAGGAATTGTTTTTATTTTAATTCACCCAGTTCCACATATTTTGCAAGACAAAGACTGCCATTATGTGAGCCTTTTCAGCACTGATATCTCTAACCAAAAATGTTAGGCGTTCCAGTTATCCAAAGACAGCACCTATTTCCTATGGTTATTATGGGCAGTACTAACATGCCAGGAATTCTGAGTATGTTTGGGTGAACTGCCACCAAGCCCAAAGTTAGGAGCTCCTCTACTATGAGTGTAAAACACATGTACCCAGAATAAATGGCAAAAATGAAGTGGGCATTTAGGCGACACTCACTCAAAGCACAGATTCAGATGAAACTCTCAGTCTACAAGTTCCTGCTATATAACAAACATTACATTTAACTTCCCACGGAGTTTCTGTATTTTAAAATTCTTCTGGGTATAGGAACATCACAACTTCACCAGAAATTTTTGAGAAACTGCCTTGATCAATGAAGCGATGTATCTCATAGATACTGAAAATACTTCTGGTAAGTTCTAGAAAAAATATGATAGCCTTACTGTTCTTTTTTTTATTCACAAATTTACTATCTAAGAGACGACTATCAGGGAAATGCACACATTTTTAAATCACTGCTAGATGAACTTTGTTCAGAGAAAATGAGAGCCAAAATGTTTAAAAATAAGAAAACCAAACAGAAAAAACCCTTAAACTCCAAGTAAAAGTACTATTTGGGAACAAACAAACAAGAAGATTAAATTAATTAACCCTGTGTTGTGTTCAAACATGAGGAAATAGTTCCTAAGTGAAACCATGGCCCAACAAGTAAGCAAACATTGGTTACATCCTCTCTAACATGGAAAACAACTTACTTTTTAACTTTGCAACCATTTGAAACAGCATGTCCCACTAATGAAGTGCAAAGGTATGTAACAAAACTCATCTGATAGGAAAATGGCACTCCAAACTGTAATGCCAAAATTCTTAAAGCCCAAGACTCCCTAGGAACGCCAAAAAAAATAATCTTGTGAGTTAATTTCACTGAGGAACAAAGTTCCAGTAATCCATATGGAGAAATGGTGGACTAAATTGCCCGGGGAAAGCATTACTTAAGTATCCACCTCATCCTAGAGGAACTGTCAGACTGTTCTGAAAGCAGCAGGAAAACCCAGAGGATCCACTCCAGCACATGCATGCGAAGCCAAGCTTCTTACTTACCCTACTGTATGCACCATGATCTCTTTTGCCACTTTAGTAATTCCAAAGTATCCAGAATGATATTATTTTTAAGAGAATATTAGAGTTGTTAGAGGAGACAGAGGCAAACTGACAAGCAGAGCTTTGTGAGAAGCCAGGCGGAGAGGGATGAATTTAAACCCTGGCTCAAGATGCTGTGTATTCTGCGTCTATCTTTAACTTCTAAATGATTTGGTTTCACATTCCTCTAAAGTCCTGCTGGCAGATGCCTTCGTGGAGCTTTACCAATCGCAGGCATCCAGCCCCCTCCCCTCCTCTATCTCTCCACCTCCCTCCCTCCCTCCCTCTTTTTCCCCCTCCCTCCCTCCCAAGCCTACCACTCCACCCCCACCTCCCCATCCCCACCTCTCCTCACTCAGACACACACACACACACACACACACACACACACACACACACACACACACACACACACACACACACTGGGTGGCTGGCGGGATTTCACAGACATCCAGCCTCAGCTGCCCGCTGCTGGAAGCCAATAGCCCGGCAAGCAGCTTGACACAGTGCCTTTGGAAATCTGGAGTGGCTCGGCCTGCCTCTGCTCCGTGCAGAGGTACCTGAAATTACTGCTTGTGCCCACTCAGGCAAAGTCCCTGAGCCAGAATATCACCAACCGACTTGTGGTCCAAAGTGGGACACCCGGGAAGCATCTTCCGCAGGGGACCCCAGGCACAACCTGGAGGAGAGCAAGGGTTGGGGCAAGGCAGCAATTCACCCTGTGCTGGACGCTTCTGCAGACACTCATATCTGGATGCCTGCAGCACTTCTGCCTGCACATGGAGCTTTACTAAGCGTGGATAAACAAAAAAAAACACCAAACAAACAAAACAACCACCAAACAACCTCCCCCCAAACAACCAGAAAAAAACCCCACCAAAAATTTTACTAGATCTTGAACATAAAGCTTCTGAAGTTCCACTCTGAAGTAATTAGACTACAGATTAGTGGCAGCATTTGAGGTGACTGAAGTGGGGGAAAAAGTCCTTCCATGTAACCCAGAAAAACAGTATCCCTATCAGAGACTGACAGAGTGTTGACACACAAGCTCCTGACTCTTAAGATCAGCCTTTTGAAGCAGCAGTTTTAAATGCACAAATGCACATTCAGTTGAACACTGCTTGCCACCAAGTTTGCCTTATCTCAGACACAGGTGGGAAAAGAACAAGCCACAAGACTTTATGTAAAATGTATGAATTATTGAACACTTTCAGTTGCAACAGGAAAATACCAATTGACAGTCACACCAATTCAAACAGAATAACATAGTCAATGCCTCTGTTTTCTTAGAGTCTTCAGCCTTTGTCTGAGCTACTGCCAAGAGGGGTTTGTACCAAGCAAGCAGTGAGCACAGGTTTGGGCAGAGGAGGCAAGGTCAAACTGTGCCCAGAATCACTTAGCTAAAAACACAGCCTGAAAATGCCTTGCCAATGTTCTATCTGATGAGGCATTACAGTTTTCAGAGCTCCAGTGCTGAGAGGCTGGACTGATTTAGCAGTAAAACTGATCACGCAATTACTTTAAGCTAACAAAGGGAAAGGCTCAGACTTGGAAAGGCCTAAAGGAGGGTAAAAAAATCAGTCAAAGGGCTGTATCAGAGTGCACATTTAGTAACCCTGCACATCTTCTGCCTGCTTGATGACACAGATATAAATACTTACATTTAATAACATATATATAACATACAAAGTTTGATGAAAAACAGTAACTTCAGTCAGTCCCACAGATGAGAAGGCAAGAGTCCTCTTAACCTGCAGAGAGCACACGTTTGTGGGCATGGAAAAGTTGTTAGGAACACTCAAATATTAAATAACAAACTGACTGACAACTCCTGAAAAGTCAAAAGATTTATTTTGAATCACTAACCTTTGTTACTATTAGCAAAGCCAGACCTCAGTATGTTCAGTGCCTGCCTTCCAGAGCTCGTTAAAAATTCCAGCTAGAGAAAAACATGCCCTGGACTTCCTGCCAGAGAGGGAAGAAGTCACTTCACTGCTTTGCCTCAGGACTGCTGATACAACAGTTCAGGACATGTGCCCATTATTCAAGTTGAGGAGCTGCAGTGAACGGCAGAAAAGCTGCCTTGCCTGGCACCGCTTTCAGATAGAGCCACCTCTAACACTGCTGGCTTACAAATCTTTCAGAGCAGAGGAAATCAGGGTCAGTGTCTCCCATTCAAACGGTGCAACTTCACAAAATGCAGTATGTACCTCAAGTAATTTTTTTTCCCCGACTGTTTGTTAAAGATGTCAGACTTGAAGGACAGATAATCACTAGAAGCAGAGACCAACTGTTAAGCCCCCATTAGGGCTTAAAAAGCACAGTGCTTTAGATGCTCAGAGAGACAAAAGAACAAAGAGAAGTCTTTGCGCCTTTGTGGCTGAGGGCTCCTTTCTAATTAGAGCAACAAGGAAGGAAGAAAGAAGCTCCGCACGGCAGAAGGTGCGATGGACAAATGTGGTGATTCAGAAGTGAACAGGAAGGATTTAGGCTGAGCTGTTTATAGGACTCCAACCTACCTCCCTACCTCTAGAGAGTGCTTAAGTGTTAGGAAAAACAATGGCAGGGAAATCCACAGAAGCACATTCAGGCTTTTATCTAAATTTGTGTATTTCCCGTAGTAGATATGGGGAGAAAAAGATTGGGTTTTGAATTCTCTGAAAGAACACTTAAACTGTTTGCTTCTTATGTCTCTTCAGAGGTTATTTAAAAACCTAGGAGTATGCGGGTGGGGGGAGCTTTGGAAAACGATGCTGGAAGATACTGAAAACCTTGAATGTCAGCATGGACAGCATGATCCTAATGCCATGAATGGGACAGTCAGAGGTCATATGTCCAAAAACTGTATCACATTAGCCAAAGGAGAAGACAGGTGTCCAGTTTCCTCAGATGAAGAGCTGTGCAATAATACCAGTGTCTAACGTGCAACATAAAGTGTACAGCTGGGAGAGATTTACCACTGCTATGAGAGGGAACACTGTTTCTCTCTCAGCAGAGTCTGTTGCTTATAACCATCATCAGATGCAACAGATCAGGGCATTAGATTTGAGATATATGAAAACACATTAACAGGAAGTTCTTGTGGAGGAGTGGAAGGTAGCTGCCGTGGGAGTAGAAGAGTGAGCACGGAGGGGAGAGTAATTTGGGACCAGTGACAAGTGTAAATAGGTAACATGTTTGGAGCCATGTGACTTCCTACCCACTCCCAATTTAGCTCAGTGCCTAAGAGGCATGGTGTGTCCCTTCATGTTCAGCTATTTTTAATGTGCACAGAATTTGCTCTTTGTCCCCTCTTGTCTGTCAGTGTCTCGAATTCATTAGTCTTGGCAGTCTTAAGATTTGGGCTTACTGGGACAAGCAACATCTTCTACCCTACGGGCTCAATCCTTCTAGGTCTGACTCAAGAGTATTTCTTGCTCTTTGGAATGATCTTGCTAACCTCCGCAGATGATTTCAGCACAGGTTTGTTCCAGAATAAGAGCTTTGGAGTAAGGACTGTAATTGCATTGACAGGTACGCAGTTCCTGCCCATCACAATGGATCCAGCACTGTTTATTCAGTACTACTCAATCTGCACACCCCTCACTGCCCCAGCCTACTTCCAGCCATTCCTACTCAGCTATGTGGCTACACCAAGAGCCCTCTCCAGCAGGAGCATGGCCCAACAGGCAGGGTTTGGCCAAGTGTTGACCCATGTGTTGCTTCTCTCCTGTCTACGACTTTTTTTACTGGAAGAGATAAGGAACAGCTGTTGAAGCAGGTGAATGTTACTGTTATGTCATGACGGTCAAGAAAGAAAAATCAGAAGGCTTAATCAGGGTAACATAACAGCTGCTTCTTCTTTATTCTCAGCTCCTTCTAACATTTTTTCCTAAACAGCAAGCAAGCAGCAAGCGAGCAACAGCATTTTAATTGGCTAACCATTTTTACTAATACATTTGGCAGGAGTCATGAGACACCTGGAGATGTTCAAGGTTTAAGCTATGTTCACACACTCCCCCTAGTTCATGGACTCGCAGCTGTCTTTTCTCTAATTAGGCTGTGTACATAACTTACTTATCTTTAAGCATACACAGGAAAGTTTCCCAAGTCAATCTCTTCTTCCAAGGAGCTAACAGGCCTGCTATTAACCCCTACAGGTGAGGGCAGGGGGCTCTTAGTGGCAGCCCCCTAGCACCCACTGCCCTCACTGCCCCACCATCACACAGCCTCCAACACAGCAGGGTACATTTGCCCTGGAAGGCAACCCAGGGGATGGAAATGGGCTCACACAGGGCAAAACACTGCCCTGGTCTGCCAGTGTTGAGTCTGACGACTCTGAGCACAACACTTCTACCATTTCTGTGAGGCTCACTGGGTAACGGGAGGAAGCTCAGCCACTGAAAATGTTCAGATAGGTTAGTTCCACTATTTACAACACATAATGCAAATTGCTTGGATTCTAGGCAAGCATTAATAAAGTAAATGGCAAATGCACTCCGTACACACTCTGTGAGCAGTTTTGCAGCAACAGAGGATTTTCTGTGCTGGTTTTTCTCTTGATTTCTATGTTGCTGTGATTTCAAAGAAGGGAGATCATCCATGGTCTTTTCACAACTTCTGCCTGAAAGTAATGTCCTTATTCCTGAAATTATGAATTGAATATTTTTGTTATGGAAATGGCTCTGTCTCACTCCAGCACCTTGGGTTTCATTGCAGCACTATATTCTGCACTGGAAATGTTTTCCAGTAAGTTATGTCATAAAAATGCCACAAACATTATGTCTTTATACTTGGATGGACAGACAACCACAAGTTTTTTGTGGAAATTCAGCCAATGCCTGAAGTGTGCATGCAGGCAGACATGACTGTGGCTGGAGTGACACATGCACTTTTTTCAGAATTGGAAGAGGACAAGTTTTGGTGCTGTGATCTTTAACAAACATTTCGGTTCTCCTTTTCAGGCTACAATAAGTTAATTGTAAATCTCTTAATTAGCAATATTTGCTACCTTTTGTATACTGGTTAGAGCAGACACAAAGCCTTCAAAGCAGTAGAGGGTTCTTATGATCAAGAAGACTAAGAGCATCTCCTGCTGGAGCAAAGACTGTCATGAATTATTGTAGCTGGCACATGGGCTGTTTATTTTATTTTCCTTCAGAGTTTGGCTCTCTGAGGGAATGCACTCATGCTATGTTTGTTTGTCTCACACTTCTGGCCACAGTCAATAGTTTTGAACTCATTAGACACCTTCTGCTAAATTAAACACAGAGGAAGAAATCTCAGCTGATTCTCCTTGACTCTCATGAACTGGAATCCAAGACATCAACCCAATAAAGACAGGGCATGCAACATTCCCCTCATGAAGCAGCTCCCATGTGTTCTGGCTTGTCAGTCTGTGCCAACAAAGCCCTAAACCAGCTGCATAACCTGCTTCCTGCTTTTTCCCCAGGTAAGGAGAAAGTACAAAAGGGGGTGTGAAAGGGAGCAGGAGTACTGATTAGGGAAGTATCTAGAAGAACTATGGAGGCCTGGGGAAATTAAAAGGATAATTGTGAAGATGGCAACACAAGTTGACTGCACAAAGCTGAAAATGCAGGTGTGCAACACTCTTATGCTGAGGGGCAGGAGTGGTCATCAGAGTTTAGAGGAAACAGGGATTACTGTCACTGGGAGCAATAAATAAATGATCATAAATCCTTAGGAAGACAGTCTTTATTAGGTACACTGCTCACCAAGCAATTTTAATGAACTATAGCTGTCACTTGAAACCTTTAAAGTGCAGTGTTTTCAGGTAGAGGACCAATAATAGATGATATTAGAATGGCTCAAAACAGCCTTTTTATTTATCAGTAAGCCTTTCATTCATCCCGCATACCATTGAAAAATCCTCCTGCTCTAAAATAAAACTCACTTTATTTCACCTTCCAGATTAAAAAAAAAAGAATTACATTTATTTATTTATTTGTGTGTGTGTGCGTGTTTATAAAGAAAAAATACGCAGCAAGATCACAGAAGGAGACCTGGAAGTCTTAAGAAACCGCTAATGAGAGCTGGAACATTAATATATAGGCCAACAACACGAATCCCATCAGATCAGTTATGTAAAAGCCAGCAGCGCCTGACTTGCTCTCTGAAATGCACCAGTGCCCTGCAGGGCTGGGGGAGGTGTCCCTGCCACAGAACCCTCTCCTTCCCTCTCCGTCCTGGCCGCAAGGCGGACAGACCCCTCAGGCTTGGGGGCTCCCGGTGCTGCGGGGGGTACACAGGCAGAACGGGAGGTCTGATCAGCTGGAACGTCTGAGCTGGGGCGAGAGCATACAGGGTAAGACAGCCTGGGAGAAGCTTGTCCTACTGCTCCCTCTGCTGTACCCATCCTGTGGAGAAATCCCAAACGTCAGAGAGAAAAGCTGGGGTAAGGGATGGCAGCAAGCTGCAGGCAGCACAGAGACAGGCTTGGGAAAGAGATAAAGTCGCTGATGCTGAGGCAGAAACCACCACCACACTCAGGAGATGGCTTGACATGGACCTTTGTGCAAATCCAGCATAGCAAATCTCTTGCTCTGTACCTGCCAGGGTTTCACTATCGCTTCCAGAACAGTGCAGGGAAATAACACCTCTCCTTGGCACAATCATCTCTCGCTTTCTGACACATATTTAGATCATGATCTCATCTTATGAGATTGATGAGTGTCCAGATGAGCTGCAGAGAAAAGCCCAGGAAGCTCCCTTGGCAAGACGACTGGCAGCAGCCGAGCCCCGCGTTAGGGAATGCCACCAGCAAACCCTTCCAGAAAGGGGGGGAAAACACCCCACCCCAAGTCATGTCAGCGCCACGCCACATATAAACAACAGGAAGCACAGGGAAAAAAAGGATGCAGAAAGGAAAGGGGGAAAGTAGCTCATGGTAATGAAGTCAATTAATCTTGTGGTAATTAACAATTAGATTGTGTTGGGGAATGTTTTTTTCTAACTAAAGACCACCTGAACATAACTCCAGTCAATAATCCCAGCCCTTATGTCTAAGGGGTGAGAAACTGGCAGCACTGGATAGCACCTATAAAAGACATTAGTAGCTGCCATGAAAGCATTTATTTGAACATTGGGAAAACTTGTACCCCAAGGAAAATATGTATTTTCAAATGCTCACACATTACAATGTGCTTTATGCAATCTTCAGAGCACTATTTCAGTTACTTCACACTTTCCTTTTAGGACTAATTTATGGAAATCCAAACTACAGCAGAAACCATTTCAAAGGAAGAAATGTCCCTCAAGCACTTCTTCCCTGAGAAGGTGCACACTCATCAGAATCGGGAGGAATGATGAGAAGAATCAGCACCTCCAGGAAAAGTGGACACTTTCCATAATAAAAAAGGTGATGAAAGTCTGAAAGGCTGGAATGCAAGGTTAGGTCTTTGAAAGATCGGTCATACACTCAACTTAATCCTTCTTGAGAATTTCAGGAACTACCTCTACGCAACTCTGTACAATTCCTACCACTAACAATACAAAAAGCCCTTCCCAATACCAATACGGGACTCAGAAAATTAATTGGTGAATTCCACAGTGGCAGTGTTAACGGATGACCTGCATTCACTTTTTTTCTCCATACCATGTATTATTTCCTTTTACACTATAGAACATCTACTAGCTAATGAAAGTACTGGAAACTGGACTTTATGATATAACACAGTGATAAGGGGAATTACATTTAAATGTCAATAGGATCTATGGAACAGAGCAAATTTGGAAGAAATCCATTCAGTGATTTTAAAGTTGTGAATAATTAGCATGGCATTTTCAAATACACTTGGTCATGACCTAATTCTGCTCTAAATTCTTCAATTTTAATTTTTACAAAGCTATACAAGCCATGCAATACTACAGTACTGCTGCAGCAGTACTGAGTCCTGCTGAAAAATTCCATCCCTGAGTGGCTCCAGCAAAGGAATGGGACATGGCAATTTGGGGCAGAATGCAGCCCATTCTTTTCAAAGGCAGTACTTTAGGTCTACATAAATGTAAACAAATGCAGTTTGACCTCCGGGCTGACACAAAGTACCTAATTCACACTTGCCCAGCTAAGGAGGAAGAAGTTGGAATGGAGCTGAAAATATTAACTAAACAACTTCCACAGGAAAACTGAGATATTCAAAAGCATTTTATCTGTAGTAATTCAGTAATAATTGCAGATTCTTTTGACATTGTCCTGTGAAGTTTCATGACAAACAGCCAAAAATATACAATGTGTGTGCCACAGAGACCGAGCACGGGTCTGGACGTAATCTACCCTCCGTCAGATGCTACAAACCTTCTCCTTATTATAGCACCTCCTCCTATCTCTCTGAATTCATCATGTTTATCTCCAAATAAAAGAAATTAGAAGTTTTTTGCTTTGTTCAGAGAAGCATATGTGTTATCCAAGAGCCTAAGACATTACAGTGTAAATTATTTGTGCTTCTTGCTTCAAAAAGTCTTGCTCCAGGACTTTGTGACAACACTACCTGAGGGAAATCAAATTAACAGCAGCTGAGACAGAACTATTAAAGGCATGTTTTCCCCTATGTACAGTAGTCTGTTAACGTATCCACAGGCACTGAGAGAGTGAGGATAAAGCAAGGACATTTCTCTGAACCATCACTATCTTTCACATTACTGTCTATTCTTGTGAAGAAGCTGTGGATGCAGTGATATTGATAGGCACTGGGGTTCCTCAAGCTTCAACTCAAGCATGTAGATTTTACAGCCATGCACACTATGAAGACACTAGCTTCCAAAATAAATCAAGCAAGCTTTTTGCTTAAGACTACAGAGGTAACTGCAAGGTTATTTCTGCTTCTAAGTGTAATGATGCAAGGAAGTGGCACACCAACAGCCTGGCTCCTCTGCCCTCTCTTCCCCTGCCCTCCTGCCTTTGGGAGGCACCATCCAGCCTCCAAAGAAGGAGATGGGTTTGGGATGGCACCCAGCCTCCTTCTGGCACAACCTGCCGGGGCAAGATGCTCACAAAGGAGCTGTACTCACTCCCCACCGGCTCAGTGAGGGACATGGCATCTCTCCTGTTTCCAGAGGAGGGCAACGACACATCATCAAGCTGAACAGGGTGACAGGGACCACTCTGGTAACTGGGAATACTGCTCAGAAATGCTGGCAGTCACTGGGCTCTTATGTCATGGAGACCACCACACCATGCCCATGCTGCTCAGGCATTACAGCAGGGGCAGTGTAGGCTTGTACCATGGCAGCAGTAGTATGAGACCTGACCAGGCCTCACCTGTGCCATAGGTTCATTTTGTGAATTCAGGATTTTACCCATTTACTTCCTCCCTCCCACTTATTATCTACTTTGCCTGTGTAGCCTTTGGTGGTCATCATGTTTCTAGATGCCTAGGGCAACTAAAACCTTGAGGACCTTTGACCTCCTAGCACTAATGTGACTGAAAATTGGCAATTGTTCAGGGAACATTTTTATTTCATTTAGTGAATGGGAAAATTAACTGAGTCGAGATAAAAATGCACCCTCTTTCAAAAGCCTCTTTAATCAGCCCCAGAATCTGAATCAATGCTGAGCGCAAAGATTTAAATTTCACTTAATGAAAATTGAATAGACCAAAAAACAACAAAAGAAGTCTCTTTACAAAAGGTATGGATTCGACCCAGCCGGTAAATAATTAAAGCTCCTCTCTGTTCCCTTCCACTTTCTATTTTAAGGCTTTTCATTATATGGGTTCAAAGTCAGCTCGAGTTGGAGAGAGTTAGACAAATCCATCACGGAGACAGAATGAATGTATGATCTCATCCCCTGTGACAGCAGCCCGACGGTACCACCTGTTTGAACTCAGCTCATACCACTTCTGATGACACTAACAATGTCAAGCACATCACTGGCAATTCAAGGGGGTGTGTGGGAACTTTCTCCACCTAAGCAAACAAACAAACAAAAAGAACTGTAAATCTGGCATTAGGAATACTACAGGCTGCCAGGGCTGCAAAAAGAGCAGCCACAGAAAGGGTACTAACCCCAGGAACATAAAAGACTCTGAGCCTAAAATCAGCTGTATGAAGAAAGACTGATATCTGTTTGGAGAGGAGGCAAACGGGAGAGAGAGGAAAGTAGGATACCTGTATAAAAATTATAAATAGTAAAAACAAGGGAAATTACAGAACCACAGAATATGAACATTCTTATTTATTTTCTCATAATAAGAGAAAAAGAATACATTGCAACCAGAAGACAAAATAATTAAGAGATATGAAAAACAAAAGGAGTTTAAAACTGACAGGCAAATTTCTACCTTTTCAAATTTAAAGTGTAAGTTTACCCTGTGGAGCTGTCTGCAGCATAATATAATTGGGACCAAAAAGGACTATAAAAAAATATTCATTAGATTGTTAATGAATTCCTGCATGTTCCCATTAGAAACTCATTTGTTTTATAAAGAAAGAATATAATCCTTAATGAACCTTACTTTTTTTTAAGCAATAGAAGACAAACATTTATACTTCCTGAGCCAAGCAATGATTAAGTGTCAGGGAATTAAGACATTCCTCTTAAGGGGAATCCCCAAGGATTAAGAAAATCCCCCTCTTGTCACATTATTCCATAACCGTCAACTGGCCAGTTCCTCAGCATTGTCAGGAACAATGAACTGGATCAGATCCAACACATCAATGTTTGGTTAACACTAAAGTTCAGTCAAGAAATTTCTGTCTAAAACTCTTGTTTAAGAAAAAAGATTACAGCCTTGTGAGCGTACCATAAACTTCATGTTCTAACCCATTTTTTGCTCTGACTGCCAGTAGCTAGCAGCACTTGAAGATGAAGGCAGCAAACATACATCAACTCCCCTTGCTTTGGTGTATAAAACCACTTTAGCCTAGATCTGGGTCAAGATACACTATTTCACTTCTTTGAGCTGCTTGACGTGTTCAATGCAAACTTGACTTCGGGTCTGCCACTGCACCACAAACATTTGCAGTTCTGGGAGTTGCAGGGTCTTCTGGCTGATGAAACTTGACACCACACTGATATGAGAGTCAAATTGTAAAGTTATTACAGATACAAAAAACCTCACCGTTGTGAAATTTACACAACTCATTTCTCAGAGTCTACTCTCAGAGTCTACTCTGCTAAACAAAGAAGTTTGTTTTGCAGAGAAGAAGTTTGTTTAGCACCTCACTATCTGAAAGAGCCTTTTCAAAGCATGCTCTAGATTAAGACTGCATGGCAGGACTTTTTCTCGGTGAGAAAATGCACTCTGGGGATGAGTAGAGGTCCCAAACCACAATGTTCTCTTGGGTGACCTCATTAGCATCTGATGTGTAGGAATATCTTTAAAAGTGTGATTCTCCTATTTATTTTGAAATGGTTCTGTAATCAAATTCATAAAATTACTTTCGTTTGGTACCAGACAGATAAATAAACTGACGTTATTCAGGCCCAACAGCTCTTCAAATCAAGGGACTAAAAAAAAAAAAAGCCCACAATAAAAAATTAGACTGGAACGGTTTTGATGTTTTATGTGGGAGTTAGCTGTATGCAGAATTGAACTGTATTTTCTTGGTTTAGCTGAACTAAGCTGTACTGACAAGAGCATGCTGAATTAGATCCGGTTGTAACCCGAGGTGAACCTGCAGGATAAATCTTACGTCACTATATTGCTGCAGCTCTTTCTTTTTTCCACGAGCAAATGTGGCTCACTTCCCTCAGTCTCTGAAATGCCGTATCGGGTGTGCTGGCTATGGGGTAGAAGTCTAAATAGAGCATGTTTGGATTTATTCATTTCAGGCCTCTGGGAATGGAACTGAGCTACTAGGAGAGACTTTGAAATAAGACTACAAAAGCATGAGGAAGGCAAATGTGAATTTAACAGAGGATATTAAAATGTACCCTGTATTGAAAGACATTCACCCACGTTTCTGATTTGTACTTCTGGACAGAACCTATCCAGGGCAAACACATGTTTCCCTCTCAAAGCCATGCAGGGACATCTTGTCTTGCATTATGAGGTAACTGAACCTAACTGGTGATGATACCAAGCCCTTCGTAGTTACAACGTGTTAAAAATATTTCATTTCTACAGCACCATCCACAAAACTTTTGTCGGGTAAGATATACCTCTCTCCCAAGAGCCCGACAATTCCTTAGCATGAAGGACAATGAGAAAATACGGTACTTGGCATGAAAATCCCTTCTGCCAAATTTCCATGACCACATCATTGCTTCAGAGACATAACTGAGAAGGTAATATTGCTTCTTACATTCTACCTTACAGCCAGACCGACAAAATGTGTTCTGCCTTCAGACATGTTCCTAAGCATGAAACTACTCTCTCTTTGCTAGAGCCAGCTGGAAGCCTTGGTGGCTTAAGGTAAACAGGCACATAACCCTCTATTATCTCAGTACCTGATGACTCCTTTCTTTGTTAGCATTATCCCTGCCTTTCTGTGGCACATAGGGGCCCTCCCAGGATTAATCTGTACACTTAGGGGAAATGCAACTCTACTTGCCATTGCATTGCCTGGGTAATACATACACCACTGGCCATTGCACGAGCTCTTTGTCCGCAGAGCCTGGGAAGGAGTCCTCTGCCTGCTCACTTGGAATGGTAGGACACGACAGAATTGAAGACAAATCGTTCGGTGTACACCACTTGCTGACTGCAAAATCTGGATCATAATCCAGGGGCTGATACACCTGCCTTCAGAATCATAAAACAAGTCAGCTGGTGAACAGGGGTGGTGCAGCAAGGATGGGGAATTGCAGCCAGTCTGGGCCCAGCCTGCAGCCACCAAGCACATTTACAAATAACGACCGCCCCACAGAACTAGAAATTCTCTTGCTCCAAATTGTTAAGGATTAAACGCCAGGCATTTTATTTACATGAAAAACATTTTTTTTTTCCACTACACTGGCAGTGGAGTACATGGCATCTACTCTGAGGCTCTTCCACATTGTCAGGAATTACCTCGCTACTAAACATTTCTCCTTCCTAAGAGCTGTGGAGCTAAAAGTTATTTTCCAACCATGAATGATAATTGCTTTTAAGAAATTTAGGTGCATAACCTTGGTAATGATTTTTCTCCAGCTTATATGCAATGGAGATATTCTGGAGAAACCATTATTTTGCTTAATAAAAATATAAATCTCTATATAAATTTATCACTTCAGGCCTTGAATAACAAGAAATCCTCCTCCTACATAATTTGTCATGATTTCCTCTGTATGAGTTCAGTGTAAGAAGCGCACAGCTAAATTATGCAGGACTATAAACTTATATAACTGTTTTGTAAGATAGAAGTACATAAAAAATAAAGCAGCTTTAATGGCTAGGAATATAGAGATGTCCGAAATAGAGCTGAGGAAAAAATTATTTATCATTTGTTCTTTAGGTGGACAGGTTTACCAGTATTTAATTAGTATAAATGGAAGTAAGTCTGAGAATATACTGTCATTCCTTTAGACCTCTGGAAGCCAAGAGCTGGCAGAAGTAGTTATGAAGCAGCTATATGAACAAACATAAATCTAATATGTACAAAGTTGTATTTACATTAAGAGATCACCTGTCTCTTGCCTTAGTTTCCCCTCTTGAACAGCAGTGGATGCACCCATGTGGCTCACTGATAGCACTTGCACACAATCTGGAGTATCAGGCATCCACAGCAAACGTACGTAATTTCTTTCATTGCCTGCCTACCAGGAAGTTCATCAATAGTCCATGCTTTGTGCCTTTTGGTGGCTTGCATTCTCCTTTTCTTGGAGCAGTCTCACATTACCCATGCTGCCTTCTACTCTCAATGCAAAAATCTGAAGGGAAATAAAATCGTTCAGTCCTCTACTTGGTTTATTAAATCTCTCTCACACTGTTCATCATTCCCTGTGGCCCTGCAATTCAAGCTCTTTGGCTCTCTGCTTGTGGGACTCTTTAATCCTTTAGCTTTCTATCTGGATGGCTATGGACACAATTTGCCCAATCCCTGTCTCTTTTTCTAGACCCTGATAACAATCTTTGCTCTCGCTTGTGGTGTCTCCTACCTCTGCAGAAACAGCAAAAAGCCTTTTAAAGGTCACGTATATACCCTTGTAGTCAGGTGTTCTTTGACTTACAATGAAAACAACAGGACAGCACAAATGAACCCAGGGTTCATGATGCAAAACACTGTTGTTAAAAACTATACTGGGATGCAACCAGAAATCGGGATGAAAGTGAGTTCATCAGCAAATGGCAGCTTTTCAGCATATTCTAAGCATGTGCATTTGGAAATTCTTGCTGCTGTTCCTCATGAAGATTACAGTTTGCAGCTCCCTTGCACTGTTCTCCCATTAGGTGTGTGAATGAAGCATAGAAACAATTTGGTTTAGTGCCTCCACTCTAATAAAGAATTAAATTAAAAATAGCAGTAAGGCATCACATTTAAGAGGGCAGTAAAATAGAACTATAATGGCCACAGGCTTGTTTCTTCCCTCCTATAGCAAATCCTGTGATTGGAGGGAGGCTGCTGCTCTAGTTGAGATCCTTCTACTAGATCTTGCCCTGAGAAAAGGTTTATTGAGAGGGAAGTCACAGTGGGAAAAGTGCCAAAACTCTGTGTGTACTCTCAGTCCTCAGGCCATTTGGTTGGAGGAGCTGATAATCTGCTTTTTTGTTCCATCTTGCTGGAGCCCTTTTTTTTTTTTAATGGGATGCTCTTCTAGCAACATTTGCCACCCAAGCATCATGAGGGTCCATTTTGTTGAGAAGGCTCAATTTACAGGAGCTGTACTGTAAACCTGTAAAACAGGTTGCTATTTTTTATTTTTACTCTCCCAGGGACAGACAGTGGTACCAATGTCCACAGTTTGCCCACTCCTTTCCTACCACACAAGGCATCGCAGGTCTGCACCTCAGGACACTAAGGGGGCACTAAAATAGCAGGACATGGCTTGTACTGCTGACATCCATTTGATACAACCAAATTTTTTTAAAACCAATGGGCATGAACCAGGTCCATGCAAAACTGCAAACATTAATCTGAGTTTTAAAAATGGAAGAGGGTAAAGATGTCTGTGGTATGAAAGTAATACTCAGCTAACAAGACTCTTCAGTTGGTACCGAAGATACACGACACTGTGCTCACTGTGGATTTCCACAGTGCACAAGATTACTTATTTGCATATCCTAAACTGCTGTGAGATCTAAGGTACAAGTAACTAGGGATAGAAATATGGGATAGAGACAACCTGGACAGGAGTTTGGTGGGTTTAGCTTATTTAATTTGAATATCCTACCCTTAAGAATATATTTGGTCCCTGATATTTATGGGGTTTCTCTATGGAACACTCACATAACAATGGCTGTAAATCCTACAAAAAATGTATGTGTGCCATTTCCATCAACATTACTGGATTCATAAGTGAAGTGAGATTCACCCCTCGTTCACAACTCCAGCACAAAGGCCTCTGGCGACACAGAAGACAAAAAAAGTGTGAAGGAGTATCAAGGACAGAGGAGCTACCCAGAGGTACTTCCCTGCAGCCTTTTGCACAGCACTCGGAGGAGATGTCTGCCATCTGCAAAGAGGCTGTCACATAGGAAGATTTAGGAGCAGGCTAGAGGCTGGATCATAGGATCCAGCAGTCTACAGGTCTGGAGCATGCAGCATTCGCAAGAGCATCTGGCTCCTACCATGAAAACAGTCTTGGGAGAGCCAACTTGAAGTGTTAAATCTCTTCTAGCCCTTGGTCAGTGTCTTCCCATGCATACACTGGCCAGGCAGGAGTGGTGGCCCTCTCTGAAAATTTCATGCTAAGGGTAGAAACAGTGGTTAATGTACATCCTATAGTTTTAAGCACAGATACCTAGAGCTTTTCCATCTCATACATACATAAATTAAACTTCAGTAACCGTGAATTTTGCTACTGCAGAAAACCCCCATGAAACAATACAGGTTTTCCTAATGCTTCTACCACATGCAGAGTAAGCACTGTTGTGAAAGCTGTGTGCTCAGGATGTGTTAATTGCCAGGTCCCAGGAGCATTCCCTTTAGCCCACTCCACATCTTCCTATGTGACAGTCTTTAGGACACTGTGATGACAGTCACTGACCCATATTTTGAAAGTACATTATGGCAGTTTAAGTTTATAATATAATCATTAAGTATAAAGTTATTTCTTAACTAAATTCTGCCATGGCTTACTACAATTCTACACCAGTAATAAATATTTACTCGCTCTTAAATTATTCTGAAAATACTTTTCATATGACTAAACCAGGTCCTTTTCACTAGAACACAGTTATTTTTCACTCAAAAGATAATGAAGATGGCAACTAGAGATTTATCTGAATCCTATATCCTAAAATCTTCTCAGATGCCATTTATTAAAGAAGTATTTTGAAGAAGCCATAGAACACTGCAAATTCAACCCTTTAGTGCTCTGTTTTACGTCTCTTGGGCAAACAGCATCAGGGCACAACAGCCATTAACCTCTTTCACTGAGGGTCACTGCATCTATGACATGACAGAAGTACTACATATACTTAATTGTATAGGCTGTTTGCACATAAAATAACGAAATGATCAAACTAAAATAGCTTCCCAAACTCTCTATCTGTAGTCTATACACTGCCACATAACTCACAAGAATTGGCATGTTAACTTCCTAGTAAGAATTCGGAACAGTTTTCAAATTCACAAAAGTTTAGGAGAAGCAGGGGAGTAGGTAATGAAATTGTTTTTTTATACCTGAAAACATGAGACTTTATTAGTATGTGACAGAACAAATTTCTCCGTTTGGAAAAAAGGCTTATTTTTCTGTACACACCCAGGTTGGCAACTGCTTTTATTGTTCTGCTGAGCTGTTCTACAATATCTTAAGAAGAAATTTTCCAGGGACAAAGTAAGAGAGCAAATTACTTTGTAAGCAATTTTTTCTTGAACCATTCTGTATTTTAGATTGTAGATAAACATGTCTTCACAATTGCTGTTCTCAATTTGACCTTCTCCCTCACACCTCCAGTGATGTCATTGTCCTGTATCTTAATTTCTTACTGCTTTGAGGTCACTAATTTTTATTACCTGACTTCACCAAAGGATCTATCTGAGGATCAAGACATGGTATCAGAACACAACAGCTGTATTTCCTGGTTAGAAATATCAGCTCTGTACAGTCTTGCAGACATTTCTGCTGCCTTTTTTGACTTCTTGCTGTTTATTCTGAGCTATTAAATTATTCATCTGTCAACATAAATGTAGAGTTCATCATATAAATATGCAAAGTCACCATTTGCAGAGCAGACACCCAAAGACAAATTCATACAAAGGCTTTTTATAGATCATTAAACCTGCATAGCAAAAGACACAATATACCACATGCATGGTAGTATATAGTAGGACCTCAGTTGAATGTTAACTCTGAGTAAAGCAGTATTCCAGCCTACTCTCTGCTACATTACTTTTTACAGTAAGGCTTCCATTTTGATTTGCAAAGCCAGTTCCTGCTTCATGCTTCAGTTGATACAACCCCAAAAGCAACTTTCACCTCAACAAACCTATCCTATTATACTGCCTTAGAAAACTTACATTCTCTGCATTAATATTTGCTTTCCGTGCAGAGTAGCTACTTCATGCCTGCTATTTTCAACCATACCTGCTACTTTCAACCGTTGGCAAGATGTCTACAGATCCGAGACAACATTAAGGTAGAACCAAATACTCACAAAACACCCAATGACTATTTTTACTTTTCAGCATTGATCCTGTTAAGACTGCTAAATATATGGAATTTCCATATGTTCTGCTTACCTAGACTTCAATGAGATTAAAGGGGAAAAAACTAATTTGTCAGAGCTTAATTTACTACATGAATTTTATGCATGGTCAGTTATACTACATAGAGTAATCCTAATGCTTTTTCATGCATTTTGCACAGTCAGCTTTATCAGATAAAGTCTGAAGATTCAATTAAAATTTAAAAAGAACAATTAACTTTTAAAAAAAAGTTCTAGTGAACAAAAGGAACAGATTGATCATTCAGTGACAATAAGATCATATTCTAGGTAAAGACAGCCTGAGCAGCTAAGCAATGAAAAGCCTATTCAAACATTCAACATTTGACTGCAGTTCTTGTAATATATTCCCAGTAACCTTAGCAATGTCAATTACAGCAAATATTAGGGCAAACCCTGAAAGACTGATTTGGTTTTAATTTTATTCCATTTTACAGAATAAAATGGCACACTGGCTCTTGAAAAGCAGCTAAGAAAGTACACTAGGATTTGCTGCATCAGAAGACAGTGTCTCCCTTCTATTTATGCAGCTTTTGCAAGTAACCTGACAACGGCGGAAGAAGTTAGGATGCCCAGTTTATCTTAACTGCATGATCTGTATGATCCTCTTTTGTCTTGTTGCTCTCATATGTCTTCCCTGGATATTTAGAAAGGAGATGTCATTTGCAGTCTTCTCATTGACTTCAAAGGACTGGTAAGCTGGGCATTTAAGATGCAAATATTTCAGAAAGTGAGAGATACCATTGAGCAAGGGGCAGAGCCATGTTGGCCACTCGTAGAGCAGATGCCTTGACTACAGAATGTATTCTGTAAAATTGAGTTCTGTTTATGCTCTTGCCCTCATTTAGCCTCAGTTAGAAACATTTCCTTTTCAAAATCCTTGAGAAATAGCATTTCCTAGGGGAATACTATCATATAAAACATTGTCACTTCTAGGAAAAGAATGACAGATACCTAATAAAACCAACAAACTCTAAAAATTTTAGAACAAGGTCTCTACACCCGCTATACCAGCTTGCATCCACGGCATTATGGCTGAAACTTTATCCCAAGCAGAAGATGGAGTGTTGTGAACTGGAATTATATAAGAAATTCAGCAGAAAGTGGGCTGGCAGGTAGGACAAGGTCAGTACAACACAGTCCAAGTCCAGGACAGAAAGAAAAAAGATGGATGCTGGAAGCATGCAAGCCACCTTAAAGTTGTTCAGGTGATCTAAAGTTTGCGAGGAAATTCATGATGACAAATGTCAAAGCAGAAGGAGGGATACCAAACTTGCTCAGCATTCTGTTGAGTAGAGACACTAAGTACGTGCATGCTTAGAGCTAGATATTGTAAAGCTGCATGTTTAAGTCAGATTTTATTCCTGCATGCATAATCCAGCTACAAAAACCTGATGTGGGTTATTTTCACTTAAGAATTATTTTTCCCTTCAACTGGTAGCCACTGAAAATAGGTTTAGAAGTGTAGTCAAGTGAGCAAGTGTCTGATGAGTTTTGACAGTACTTGTACTATGCTACTGTCCCTTATCTGAGAGAACAATGATCATCTCAGTGCAAAGCAGAAAGCTATATCTTAAACGATCTTGTACCACACATTTGTGATGAGTTGTGAGTGCTCTTCATCCATTTCAAGGCAAAATTAACAGGCAGCACAAGCCAACACTGTCTTTAGTTTAAAGTTGCTGCTGAAACAGCCTGGGGAAGCTCATGTGGAAGTATAAGTTCCATTGGGAAACTGTAAATTCTTCAGCTGTCTGAAGTATCCTACCAATCTCATAGATAAGCTAGAAAACTCAAATCAAAATCAATGTCTAGACAAGGTTTTACTTAAACTCTGTTCTACTTACATTCAGGTAAGTGCAACCATCCTTTTTACAAAGTGGCCTAGGAAATTAACTTTCAGCTGACATGAAGCTTTTAGTTGTTATTTGTAATTACTTCTGCAGCTCTTGCAAAGATGTGTTGCTCTAAACTGAACCAATTTTAGCACTTTTATTGCCTTTTTTCTACTAAACACAAACCTGTAGAGGTTAATTTTTACCTCTTCACAAACACGTATGCTAGCTGAAAATAAACAAGACACCTTTGCAGGGCGCAAGGTTTAAGTTTCAAAGTGAGAAACACTGGAAAATGCACAGAAAACAGTAGCTGGAATAATAAAATGAAGTTTATAAAGGAAAAATTAATATCAGGAAATTAGTGTATTTCTTAACAGCAGATCTGTTATGCTCTGGAACATTTTCCCGAGGGAAGCAGTGGGAACTCCATTACTTCGATAATTTAAAATCAGACTGACAAAAAAGTAGTAAATGTACAGCACAATACAGAATAATTCTGTATAGGAAGGGCAATAAAGTAGATGACTAATAAGTCTTCCTTTCTAACAGCTATGAATCATACAAGTGCAGTGGTGGCTTGGTGCATTGGAGTTTCTATACATGGATGGTAATGCAGACTGACAGGCTCTCACAAGGTACTTGTTGGTAATGATTGGAGGAACCAATTTCTCATATGCAATAAACCATAAATGCACATTATTAGAGTGTCTGCCTAAACTCTACAGAGACTTTATATAGCATGCTTTACTTACAGCCCCCTCTACCCCAAACAATAAAAGCAATACCAGTTTCATTATTACATGCACACTCATTTTGCTGGGACAGAACTTCCTTAGCTGAGAGAATATATTGGAGCTTATTTAGGAACTCACTGTTTTACATGTAACCAGTGGTAAGAATTTTTGGTCACAGGTCACACCACGTTTCAGTTGAGTTTAATTAATTCTCTGTTCAAAGGCATATTTAAGACAAACATGTGATCTGTTGAGCACGAGTTCAATATTTTCTCATAGAAGATGAGGGAAAGGATGAAACACAGACTTTTTATTTGATTCTTCTGTTTTCCAATATTTTCTCTAGTACTGTAGACAGACAGGTGTTACTTGAATTAATTTGTTCAGGCCAAGCTGTTTGACTCAAGCCCTTTGTTGCCACTACATGACATTGAGCCATTACAAGAGTTGTGCTGTAACAGTGATGTGCTACTCAGAGTACAGACCAGGGGTTAAACACTGACCACTCCAGAGGTAGTCGGCAAATCAAAAGAGGGGAAAAGTAAGAGTTTCAACCATATACAGGATGGTATCTTGGATAAATCTGAACATGATGTGCATCCATTTTGGTGAAAAGCAAGACTGTCCAAAAAAAAAAAAGTACTGTAAAGCACTTTTTGTAAAGGATCAGAGAAAGTGAAACTTACTGTGGTGCCTGTTTTGCTTTTTCAATAATCACCTCCAACCACAAATTTGCAAACAACATATCAAACAGAACAAAGGCAGTAATTTTCCTGAAACTGTCTAGGAATCAGGGAGAGAAGACCAATATGTTCAAATATTTTTGAGTCTTGAATTTCACCATTTTTAGATAAAGAATGCTCATAGAAAAAAACCAAATTCCATGTTTCTTCAAAGATACTGTCATTGGAGCAGGCTGAGGATGGCCCATCGCACCTGGTATCTTGATAGAAAGTAGCTTCACAGGAGAAGAGGAGCAATAGGGGCTGACTATTACACTTTGGAAACAATCTGTTTCCTTTGCAGGCAGGTTACTTTGCCTTTTGAGTCTCTTCCCAGAGAATCTAAGCTCTCCATGGGTCATTATTTTCCAATCACCTTGAGTGGCTATGCCTGGGTGTCACTGTTCAATTTCCTAATCAGAAAATGATGCATTCAAGTCAGGTACTGAATTCAGCTTAGACAGTAATGCACAGAGAACACTGTGGATGGAATACAGCATAAACTACAGAATTCTGGTTTTCTTCCTCACAGGAAAACCCATACCAGCATATAGTAATTAAATAACAGTCTTTTCCTTCCTGTGTTCTCACAGTAGCACAAGAAAACTGAAATAACACAAAAATCAGTACTATGCCAAGGATACTTACCCTTTTTTTTTTTTTTTAAGGCTTTGGTGGAAATCCACTGCAATAAAAATGGCAACCTAGATTCATAATGCAAACACTTTCAGTCCCAGAAGGCAATGACTTCTCATTTAAGGTGCTGGCCAAAGTTGATCAGGTTCTTTCATTTAATTACAACAAAAGTCACGGAGTAGAGAATTTAGGTTTGATGCAACTACCCTGTCATGGGAGATAGTCAGTTGAAGGACCATTTTTAACATGTGTGCACAGCACAGTTAGTGAAACTATAAACATTACTGTCTGAAAATACTTTATTTTCAGGGAAAGATGTATGAATTGTTCCTATTTTTTCCAGTTTTCAAAATATTTGCCTTCAAAATATACTTCCTGTTTTTCCTCTTTTTAACTAGTGTGACTGAAGAAGGGGTAAAGTTATAGTGAAGAAAAACAGAAGGCAAAACAAAAAGGGAAATCTGGAAAGGGACAAAACCCAAAAAAACCCAAACACATTTCTTCATGTCCTACTGCCCTAAGCGCTGCTAAACTCTCAGAGTAACCTCCATCACAGAAGAAAAGGGCTGACTGGCAGTAACTGTTGAAGAGAGTATTTTATTTTCATACAGCAAAAGGAACTTGAGGTCTGAGATGCTGAGCAGGTGAACAAATCGACAGGGTGGTTCTGAAGGGGAAATGAGGAGAAAGGTGGGGTGAGGTAGGATTGGTGAAAAGGAGGGTGAGCATGAGGAGGTGTGATCATTGGAGGGTTCTCATACCAGCTGCTGGAGACAAGGCACATCTTCAGCTGAACTATGGATTTCTGCTGCACACACAAGCACACCGGGATAACTTTATGCATGCAAGACGGTAAGTACCTCTACACACCTAAACACCCCTTTAACTTCTTTGTCATAGCAGGACCTGGAGATCCTTAGTATTTCCTAGTACTGTCAAATGTCATTAACTTGCTTAATAAGATATGGAAATGTCACATGTATCAACAATATCAGGCCTGCGGAGAGAAAAGCAGCAACACTGAATGGGTGAAAATGAGTGAAATCTCAGTCTGACTTCAGTGGTATAACCCACTGACTTCAGAAAGTCTTCAGATACAAGCTGTCACAAAAGGGAAAAAACAGGTTCTGGTGATTAACACCACAAAGTGTATTACTTCTACGTTATTAACCTTGCATATTTTGCTATTGTGAGCTGGAATGCACAGGGAAATCTTTAGTGTCAGAAGCACTGATACCTTTCTCGTACTTACATTTCTGACTTTGATTATCTGATCATAGCTTTTTCCTACATGAACAGCTTCCAAGGTACTGATTCCAGGATCACTCAGACTCGCATTGTTTTATCGATGTGAGTAATCCCATGATGTTCAGTGCAGTTACTCTACATTAACACAACTCCCAAGTGGTTGTAGGATCAGAGCCTTTGGGGTGTGAATAATCATTGGCTTTTCTGCCATTAACGGGTCATTGATGGAGTGCAGTTTCCTTCACATCTGACAGAGGGATCTTAAAGTACACATATATCACTGTCATTTTTCTCTTACAACTTTTTAAAATGCAGAATTACATTTAAAAAGCAATCAATAGCAATCCAGTTCCAAGCACTTCTAATGAAGCGCATCAGAAACAATTTGGTATTAGATTTTCATCTAAAAGGTCTCAGAAAAAAACCACTTCTCAGCTGCATTTTATCTGCCCAAAAGGATGATCAAGGTGTTTATCCCGGGCTCTGAGCCAGCAAGGATAGACACATGCACTGAACCTCATACAGCAAGAGACTCCACTGGGTTGGATAGCACGGCTCCTTGCACAGTTATTGCTGCTGTAGATTGTTTGTCCAACTTACATTCTTGAGTATATAAGTCTACAACTCTAATTATTATAAGTAATTATTGCTGAAAAGACAATGATAACTATCAATTCTTAAAAATATTTCCAAAAAGAATTAAAAAAAAAATTCTTGAAAATTGAAAGCCTCTGCTAAGATACCCTGTCAGTATATCTGTTATATTTTGAATTCATGTTTGTGAATATGGATAGATTGGTAATAATATGGGTCAAGTTTAGTGCAAACTTTTCCAGACTACTCTGACCACACATGGCGGCTGTCCTTGTTCCTTGACTCCTAATCCATCTTCAGCAAAGTCTGGAAGTCACAGCAGATTTATAGTTTGTCAAACATTGAACAATGTGATCAATTAGAAATACCTCCTCCTGCTGTGGGAGCAAAAGATAAAGGCAGAATGAAATCCAGCACATCAGTCGACTGAACCCGTTTTCAGCTTTTCTTTAACGAATAAATTTTTCAAACACACATTATAATTCTCTGCAATGCAAACCATCCTATTCACAATAGGAAGCAATAGCAGTGATTTTTCACTCGCCTTCTAAAACAAGATTATTACTTTTTGATTTTGGATGCCCAGTGAACAACCAATGATGCTTGAAAATCAACGTGATTCCCATCTTTAGATATACAACCTGGAAGAGGAAGGAATAAAATCATACAATAACTTTCAACAAAAGTATGGAAAACACCAATAAGCATATGCTGATGTAAATTGGCTCATAGCTCCTGCACCCCAACTGAAAATCCATTATCTTTACTCATAAAGTAGATTTGTGCATTTGACTTGCACTTTTTATAATCAATTAATTCTAAGACTAAGCGATGTGCATATGCAGCTGTAATCCAAATTGCTAGTCCTAACTCTTGAAAATTGTTTTATTAAGCCCTAGACATCAAAAAGGTCTGTGGTGTAGCAGTACTGAAGTGTTTTGGATGAGCTTGTTTGGTGCCTGATCTAATTCCAGATTTAAAAAAAGTTTTTGATACTAATTATATTTTGAAAAGAAAAGGGAGGATATCAACACAAATCAGTCTGAAATCACAGTACTGGTTCAAAAATTGTGTTCTTCAATTTTTATGGGGTTTTAATATACTTTATTTCCATCATTTTCTGTTATACCATAGAGGGTAACGTTGTTTTAGTTGACTATCTTTTATCATCTAGAAGCTGTATATTAAAAAAAAAATAAGTATTTTGGTAGTGTTGCAACAGGGCTTCAGAACTCCATCTCCCCAGTGGAGAAGCCAGCAAGGGACTGAAGCCGGAAGTTTCTGAATTCATACCCCCAATTCACCACTAAAACTTTCATAGAAACTATTTATTTACATGGCAGCAATGCAGTGAAGGATCATTTTATCTGAACTGGTTTTCCTAGGTCCCGGAAAATTTCACTCCCAAAACATATCTCATCAGGCTGGGAATTGTTACCACATGAAGCCTCGATTTTAAGCTTAAAGACTTCTGGATCTGGCCACTCAGAACAGACTGAGTCTTTGTCAGTAACTCAGACACCTCTGGCTCCAGGAACACCAGGTGAGCTGCGTGGTTGCTCTCTCATTCTGAACATTCCTCTGAGGTGACAGTCTAGGACCAACAGCTAGCTAATGTCCTTCAAAGAGAACAAACTGGCCTCATTCCTTACAGCTGACGCTAAGAATGAAAAGGGAACAGCGCCAGGCATAAAAGCAGTCTGTCTTCTGGCAGTGCTCACATTGGAACCAATATCACCTTTCTTCTCTCAACATAAGACCAGCAACAGCACTTGGGATCACAGAAACCATGAAGTTGGTAGGAATGACTAAGTATGAAAGGTTCAGTAAAGCTTGCAAACAAAACAACTGAGTTTTGTCCAAAAAAATCCCACTTTTCAAAGTATGCAGTAGCAGACTGAACAACTCTGAGAAGCATCCGTCATGTCAAGTATCTAAAGAACTGTGCAGAAGCAACTCCTCTCAGAAAAGTTCCGGTTCAGAAAAGTTATCTCTCCTATTCAGAGAGATAAGAAGAATCACAGAATATGCTGAGTTGGAAGGGACCCATCAGGACCACAGTGTCCAATTCCTGGTTCTATGCAGGGCACCCAAAGAATCACATCACATGCCTGAATCACTTGGCCAAACACTTCTTGAACTCAAGCTTTGTGAAGTGCTGTGACCACTCCCCTGGGAAGCATGTTCCAGTGCACAACTACCCCCTGGGCAAAAAACCTTTTCCTGATATCCAACCTAAACCCCTGGCTCAGCTTCATGCCTTTTCCTTCAGTCCTGTCACTGGTCACAATAGTGAAGAGAGGGTGCCTGCCCTTCCCCTTCTTCTCCCAAGGAAGATGTAGACTGCAGTGAGGTCTCACTTCAGTCTCCTCTGCTCCAGGCTGAAAAGACCAAGTGACTCAGCCACTCCTCACACGGCTTCCCCTCCAGACCCTTCACTGTCCTTGTGGCTCTCCTTTGGATGCTCTCTAATAGCTTAGTATCTTTCTTATATTGCAGTGCCCAAAACTACCACAATATTCCAGGTGAGGCTGCACCAGTGCAGAGCAGAGCGGGACAATCACCTCCCTCGACCGGCTGGTGATGCTTTGCCTGATGCCCCCCAGGTTGCCAATAACCAGGACCCTCAGGTCCCTTTCCACAGGGCTGTTCTCCAGATTCTCATTCCCTAGTAGGTTGTAGCAGTGGGAGACCAGGAGCAATCCAACAGCAAGCTCTTACCCTAGTACTACCAAAAGACAGCACAGAACTTAAAAGACAGCAGCACTCATGTACAGGTTTTCAAATGGGAAGTGGCAGGATTCTTACGGAAATAGCTTGGTTTTAAACCAAGGGCTTGCAATGGCCTAAAAAAGGAGACAGAACAGTAGCAGACCAGAAATGCAAAATACAAAGGAGGAAAAAGAATCACAAATCTCAATTAAAAAAAAAAAATCCATTAAATCTGTTTAACAAAAACACTGAAAGAACTCACATTCATATAGCAAACCTTTCAAATTTATTTTGCAGATCACAGTTGGGAGTAGAAGAAACACCATTCCCCAAAATGCTGTTTAGAATAAAGACAAAACCTTCAGTTGTAATGAACTGATGGTTAAAAGCAAAAATTAAATGAGCTGCCCTTCTATATACTTTGCAGCCATCAAAAGCTTTCAATATATTTATCAGTCTTTCCTTCTTCAGCAGAAATTTTGCTTTTCAGCCTTCTTTAATCCTAGCTTTATACATACCCATTCTTGGATCTTAATTGCTCTCATCCTACTTTCAACTCACATTTTGTGTTGCCCTGGAAGAAACATTGCTTGCTTAACGAGAAGAGCCACAAAAGGATTTTAGCCTACTCTAAAACAACCCTGCACTATTTCTTTCTTTCATGAACTGCCTTTACAAAGGTCATTAAAAAAAAAGTATGTCAAAGGAAATCTAGTCCATCAAAGAAAATGCTAATAGACACATAGCCAGAATATTAGGACTACGGAAATTACCACCTTCTCTCTTGCTTACATGTATTTGCATGCATTCACTTATTCAGCGTGATTCTCTGCTGCAGCTTCATGATTTAAAGGTAAATTCAGTGCTACGAGGGTTACTGGGGGTTGGGAGATTTCATAACCCAGGACATGAGGCCAGGGAACGGATGTGGGTGGGTCACATCACAAATAGGGCAGGGAACAGATTTTTTTTTTCCAGGGACTCTGCATCGGCTCCTTAGCTAGAAGGTGGGGGTCAGGTTTGAAAGCCTGTCAGAGACCATCACATCCAGAGAGTACTGATGAGATGTTCTTGGCATCTGGGGGAGGTCTGTAGCTCATTCTGCCTTTCAGAAAGGTTCAGCAGCTGTGGTGTGGGTAGGGTCATTAGTAATGCTGCATTCATGACTCATCTGTGGGTTATTCCTTAAATACACACACAGACAGGAATTTTTGTTTCACTGGGCTCCAAGCTGGTCAGGACCTTCAACATAAAACGTGTGTATCATTCTGCAGGAAAATTTGTCATCTGACCTTGACATGTTTCTTCCACTTTGTTATAGAGTACTGGGTTCCATAGTTCCCTACTTGTAAGAAAACGGAATGCATCTTGGAAGAAGAGAAGCTTCCACAACAAGGGTATTTCCCAGCTACAATCCATGCAAACAAAGACTAAGAGAATCTTGGAAGAGAGTTGATCAGCAGAACAAAACTGAACAGCAGGAGCTTTAGCACAGAAGTACTTTAACTTGAGCTGAAAACCGAAATCTTCCATCAGCAAAATCAAATGAAGTGCTTCATTAAAAGCCAAGTTTAATTCATGCAGAAAAAATGTATCACTTTCAAAGCTGACTGAGTGTTTTTGTTTTGGGATAAGCTGTATCTCTCTGGGCTGCTGGAGGACTTCACTGGATTTTTAATTTTGGTGGCTTGTAGACTGGACTATGGGGCTGCTTTTGGACAGTAAAATACGACTTCCCCACTTCACACAGAAGCTGCATAGTGGTGATGCGCCAAGAACGACGTACCTTCCGGATGGAAAACCTGATGTAGTAGAAACACAGGAGAAATGTGAAGTGCTACAATAGCTCAGGAAGAAAAAAAATTAAGTTCAGATTGAGATGAAAGAAATCAACTAATTTGGAGATGTTAAAATCCTTCCTTTCAATCATGAATTTTTAAATGAAATATTATGAAATTTCTTAATGGGAAGTTCCGGCTACAGTTTTTTATTGATCAGCTGTTTCCACAGAAAGTAAATGGCTTTTGCAGAACATTACACAGCACTGAAGATTAACTTTTTTCTTTTGGTCATGACAATTTTCTGCTTTTTAAATCAAATTCTATATAAGCTCTGAGAAAATAAAGAGAAGCACAATGAAGTCTATCATTGTATTCAATGATACGAGAGAATAAAATTTGAACTGGTCCATACTGATGCTTCTTACACTGAAAAAGCAGTGTGTTTATTTCAGGGTCAGTATCACATGCCTAGAATTCACTAGCACGGAATATAAGAGCATGTCTTTTTACAACAGGGAAAAACTCCCTGGTTTATTTTGTATGAAACCCCACAAAAGTAAGAAATGCAAGTCAGGACTGAATTCAAATACATATGTTGTTACGACTCACCAGTGTATCACTGTGAATTGTCTAAATTATGAAGAGTACCTAAAAAATCTAAGTCTATTTATCACCTTTTTCACAAATAAGACATGGCAAATCGTGGGCTTTTTCCCCCACCCTAACAATGCGAGTTTGGTTCTTCAAAGCTTTGTGGTTTTGTATGTGTGAGTTTTTCTTCCTCTCTTTTCATAACAGCTGCTTTTTTCTTTGCCTTGCTTTTGAGAACAGGCTATGCAATTTTTAGAAAATAAGCACTGCAAATGAATCACCAAATGATAGTAGTTAAGCTCCAGCCATTGTGGATGCTCCTACTGAGGGGGAGCATGAGGGTTTACTTAGGCGCGCATACCGTACGGGCGGGTGACCTTTGGCAGGGGCTGTACAGGCTCAGGAGGTGCCCCTCCTACAGTCCCTGCACACTGAGATCATTGTCTGGAGGAGCGCAAAGCGCAGCTGAACATTGCTCATCGGGTTGCTCATACACTTCTGGGCAACACAAGCTTCAGCAACACCAAAATACCTGCAGGGAAAGGACACTTCCATCTGGGAGGAGCCCAGTGAAGTTACCCCCCCTGGCTCCTCAGGACCCTTGCAGGGGTGTGAAAAGCAAGGTCACCATTAATTCAGCTGAGATTGCATGGAAGCATTGCGCAATGGATTCCTTTCAACCCCCTAATATCCTCCCATGGAAAGGGGATTGGAGAGACTTTTTGCAGACACAAACCTCTCCTTGTACATTTTACAACCAAATCCCGTATCTGGATTTAGCTCAGCATAAGCTAACATAATCTTAAAGTCCTGGTGTATGCAGCAAGGCAAAAAAAATCTTATTATGGCAGTAAAATCATGACTGAGGTAAATATATTCAGCGTCTCTACTTTCAGACATTTGTAACCTTCTGAAAAATACTGTCCTTTGGTCTAAGGATTTCATGTCTTGTCAGTTCAGGACTACTTAAAAAAAAAAAAAAAAGCAAAAATGTTTGCCAGTTATTTTTGATCATCTGTAGTGCTCAAATAGGAAAATAAAAGAGGAAGTAAGTGTACAAAACGTGGAAGGTCATAATTTCTTATCATTCAGCCTTGAAAAGCCTTCCCTCCACAACCAGGGCTAACTTGGCACTCGGTCTTGCTAAACCACCTGGGATTGCACACAGAGATTCCCATAAAAATTCGGCTCTAATATCAGCTCCCAAAGTTTTCACGACATCATTTTTTCCTACTTATGGTGAAAAAGTTAAAAAGAAGGTGTATTGACAGAAATAGAAGCATTTGTTATCTGACAATGCTTTTAAATGTATGTAAATCTGACAAAACCAAATAATCACTTTGAGCAGTGGCCAGCGTTATCTGGGAATGCAATAGTTCAATACTAAAGGAGACAAACTCATGTGGCTGGTAAATAAAACAATGGATGAACTCCCACCTGTTTGGGACTTGAAGGTACACTGTAGGAAATGGGCTGACTTAATGTACTCCAGTTACAAATGGGAAATGTGTTCATGCTGACAGGTCACTGAGAAGAAGAGAACACTTCTTGGTGTTCAAAATATTCCCCCTTACCAAAACAAGTCTCTTTAGGATTAAAGCAGGCATGGACTCCACATCATTTGAAAGGGACTCTGACCATTGCAATACGTGTTTTTAGGACTTTTTCTCTTTGCTGTTGTGTATTTCTGGCATATTCTACAAATAATTAAAAAAATGCTGTCTACTCCCTCACCCCCTCCCCACATTATGCTAAGAAATTCAGTCACCCCACCTTTGCAGATATATGTGTCTGTACGTATTCAGGCATTTCTTTCCCTTCTCTGACGCAGGTGTAGTTTGATCCTGCCCTTGTGTATGCACTGGGTACTTCACCATTAATAGCTTCAGAGGGCACAGTCATAGCAGATTCCCACGAAAGTGACTTCAGTGGAGCTGTATGAATTCTTGGAGCTAAGGATCTACTGCCTAGATTGTGTTATACTCTCCTTTTGTACGAGAAGGCAGAGATTTGCAGTAGTGCTTTGTATTTTGCTGAAAAGCCTTTAGAGCTAGGGTAGTTTTTTTGCTACATTTCTTGATAACTGTTCCAACTGTATTTTCTTTTTAAAAGGGAGATTTAAAAACAGAATATTAAACAATGGTAACAGTACAGTTACCTTTACAAATGCTGAAGTTTTAGAAGCAACCGCTGTGGGAGTTTCTGCTGGGAATACTTGCCAAGTAGAAAAACACAACAGTTAAGAAGCCACTTAATACAGATGCACAAACAACATGGAGTAGAACCTTAATTTCAAAATCCAGCTAAACACCTTAATATCTCATGGCATTGATGATTCACAAATTGTATGCAAGTAGGTGTTACCACTTTCCAAAACAAAGTCACATCAAACACTCAGCTATTCCAAGTTAGGGGAGGGTCATAGTCTTTAAAAACAAAAATAAAATGAAAAGGAAATGAAAGAAATAAATGGTGAAAAATAAGCTGTGAAAAAAAACAGGAAAAGCCTTCTCAAGGTCTGAGCTTCCAGCCCCACTGCTCACATAACAAACACTAACAAATGTTTTGATAACTCAAGGACTGTGTATGAGTGTGTGCTGAAGCTTCAAGTTAAATGCGTTAATAACATTTAATAACTTTTCGTAAATTATGTTCCAGTTGCTGATGGGCTCCCTCCAAATATAAGTACAAATTTGAGGCAAGTCATAAACCCCAAATATATTCTTAATGAATTTTTAGCCCCTTGTTAACAAGAGATTCGTTGGACTTAGCCAACCAGACAGCAAGAGGCCCATGAGGTTTCACTGCAGTGAGGCTGTGAAAGTGATAAAAGAAAGACTTTATCTTTTGGTTTGGGGCTTTGCAAACAAAACAACATCTTGTTCTTAATTACTGTGTTTGAAGACCCCTAGAAAAACGTAGGTTGGCCCAGTATCTTGCAGTCCTTAAACGCAAACAGATGCATGAGGAGCTAATTACAACAGCATGCAAGATTGGCTGTTACTTAATGGAAAGAAGCTGATACAAGAAAAGCAAGCAAGAAAAGGTATCACCATGAAAAAAACCCCCACTCTTTCCCTCCCTCCCGAAGTCCCACCAGAGTCATCCAGCTAGATGCTGATAATATTGGATAACTGGATCTGATGAAACAAGTTTCTCTGTAGCTTAGCAAAGATAAGCATGTCGGCATCAACAAATTAGTATGTCAATTGGAAAAACATTGGTTTTTTTCTCTCTGCTGGGCAGAAGCCACAGAGATGCCCCCAGAAAAAGCAGCAGCTAATTCAAGTGCCCTGGCAGGTTTCAGAATAGCGAACCCCGGAGTGTTAAAGTCAGGTCCTACAGCTCCCCTCTCCTTCTCTACGTTCTGAGCTTGGCAGCCACAGGACCCACTGTGCCAATCGGGACTCTCCTCTTTCAAAGATCTCTGCTTGAGAAAATGTGAAGCGTTTTGGGTACAAAAAACGGAAGGAAAGCGACAGCCTGCCTGCCGATGTCCAAGGAGAGATAACATTCACATCCTGCCCTCAGTGGTACACTTGCATTTCCCGACCTGGCCAGAGGGGCAGCCACCGGGGTGGTGCCGACTACCTGCCTGCACACCGCAGCTCCACGGTTCCAATCTGCAGTACCGTAGTGCAGGAAATTAAAGCTTCTGGTCAGCTCCAGATAACTGTGATCATTTGTAGATTTGGCAGCAGTTTTCAGCTCTCCTTCCGTTGTGTAATTTCAAGGTCTTGCAAAACACATGTCAGTATATGCAAGGGAAATCTGGGTTTCAAGGACAAATCTTCTCAACACCTGAGTAGTAAGATGAGATTGACTCATAGGCATAAATTCTGCTCTGACAGACAACTGTGGTTTTAAATATTTTTCCTTGGTTTTGAGCTGCAAATGGTAGAGATATGAGACTGCAAAGGTTTCTGTTAGTGTTATTTTATTTGTTTCTTTTTCTTCCAAACTCCGATATTTTCCTAAGCCATGTCCTTACCTGATTGTTCACATTAAGGTGAGAGATGTATTAAAAATACATAAACAGCAGAATCATCCGAGTATATGCAAAATGGTAGACTGCAGAAATATTCACTGCTAAAATTTCAACTGTTAAATGTGTTTTGGTAGGCAAAGAAGACTGCAGATTTCTTAAACATGAGGAAATCCAAAGGATTACATCAAACCATGTTACAGACACTGACAGATACAGGCTTTCAAGCAAAACAGCTGTCATTAAAGCTCCTGTGACTGCTTAGAATACACTGCTACAGTCTCCCAAAAAAACCCTCCAAACATAGGAAATAAAGAATACCTTTAATTTCAGAACACAGATGCAGCTCCATCTTTCTTCCTTTTTCTACAAATAAACAAAAGTAATATGAACCCTCTCTATACCTGTGGTCATCAGCAAAGACAAAAAAGCCATAATATGGCCTTCAACAAACATGATCATTTCATAGCAGTGGCCTCAACCTCACACCTTTCTTAGGACTGCACTTAGTGCTATGTGTCCATTTTATTTGACCTTAAGGTCTTCCAGATACAACATCACTTCCTACCTTCCAAAGGTTCCCACTACTTGAAACAAAGACTGTGAGCACTGGGTAAAAAGCCTGAAGCAGCACAGCTGCTAAAGTGCTGTTGTGCCATTCATTTCCTTGGACACTCATACAAGCTGTCCCTGCGCATCTACAGCAACAGCAACCGGCCACCAGGTTTTGTGTCATTTGGTGTGACAACTAACGCAACTATTTACTGAGATAAATTGCACATTCACTTGCCATCCACAATCAATGTGCAGCAGTGGGTGAGATAACACAGAGCAGTTTAAATCCAAGCACCACTGGCAGAACAGGAAAGAAGATGCTTGGGCTTGTAGAGGACAAGAGCATACAAGAGCAGCTCTGTGCTGCAGAGGGAAGGAGAGAGGCCAGCATGAGGCATGGCTCAGCTGACTGTTCTGTGGGATGTTTCTGTGTGGAGCTGGCAAGAAAGGAAATACCAGTTGCAGGACATGTACAGAGATGATTGAAGGTCACAGAGAACTACCTAGAAGGAACTGTGACCTCTAAACCAGCCTTTTTACTGCATTTTTGATGGCCTGAAGGGGATCAACTTTGATCCAATGTTCTTGTCATTGGAAGGAGGACATAACTAATGAGTTTTTAAAGTCTCAGCACTCAAAAGTATCGTTCAGGCCTGATGTAATTTATCCCTGTGTTAGAACTTACGGGGTTTCCAACTTCCACAGTTCCCAATTTTATTTATGGCATAGTACTTGCACAGAAATACAGACAAACACATACTAATGCTCACAGGAAATGTAACACAGGTCTAGCTGCGCATGTCATAAACCCTTCCTGTTCGTATCCTGCCCAGAGAATAACAGTCATTTATTGGGAAGCACATGCCTTTTCTTTCTGCCCCCCTCCCCAGGTCAGTATCCTCAATGCCTTTCTTCTGGTCTTTCCATCTGGCTACGTGGTGAACTCCAGAAGCATTTGCATTGATGGCGCGGGAGTTAGCACTAGATCTGTCATATATGGTTAAGCTGCTGCTGGGCTAAGCTCCCTTTTTTATCCTGAGTGGTATTTTCTCTTTGAACTTTAGGAATTTATACAGTGTTTTATCCTTTCAAGTATCTCTACAAATTCTTCATAGGATCTACAGCACAGGCAGGGCCTTTTTATGACAGAAAGACACAGTAGGTTTCCATGCTGTGCAGTCACTGTAATATAGCCCACTGCTTCACTAAGCCCACTAACATTACATTTATTATTTGGAACGGAGCTTACGGTAAAGAAGTCATTTGTTCTGATAGTCAAGTGCACCATCAAAAGTCTGATTGCCTACAACAAATCAAGAGAGTTTTACAAGCCCTACAATGTGCTTTCATGTGTTGAAAGAAAAAAAAAAAAGCCACAAATTGTGCAGGAATAATTATCTTTCTGATAGCTTGTTTTTAAAAGTAAAATAGGTAACATTTATGTGTAAATGCAAATAGCAGTGATAATATGGGGCTCCTAGGGTATCACAAACACTGACTGCTTTTAAATCTTCTGTATCTGTCTGGAGAAACAGGGACTACAGAAGCAGTTCCTCTAATATTACAGTATTTGACAGTAAGTATCACCTTTCTCTGCAGAAGGTTATACAGAACACTGTGTGATGCACTTCCAGTGTGCCTGTCTGTGGGCTTGAAACATACAGGGACTTACTTTCCTCTCTTCAGTGCCAGCACTTAACTAAGGACAAGTATATTCCCTTTTCAGCAGATTCAGTCATAAAAAGGAAATCAGTGTCCTGTCCATCGGCAGAAACAGATACAGCTTGACCCTGCTCCTGCAAACATTGGTCTTCAACCCATAAAGATATTCCCAAGGCAGTTCCTCATGTAAGTAGTTCTGTAAGGTCAAAAGAGAGCCTTTTTCCAAAGAAGCCTTTGCAAAATGAGTAGTGCTCTGCCATGTTAAGAGAAAAGGAACTTAACTGGAGCACATGCTAATTTTAATTAACAAAGAACAGTCCTTCTCATCTGATGATTTGGGTGGTTTTTTCCCTTTTCCTCTCCCTCTCTCCTTTCTACTGGTTTCAGTCTTTTTTCTTTCTTTTTTTCTTTCTATCCTTCCCTTTTGCATAGTTTTTTTTTCTCCTTTCACATACTATTTTTCTCCACACCACTTTCCCTTTTTAACAATCTTCCTCTTCCTCCTCCATCCTGTTTTTCTTTCCCTTTGCCCTTTCCCAGTCCTTTGGAGGACTACACCTGTGTTTTTCTAACAGTCCCGCCAGAAGCAGCTGAATGCAGGTGATAAGAAAACTGATAAAAGCCCCTTGAGACTTAAAGGCTATACTCCTCCTAGCCTGCACAAAGGGAAATTGTAGATGTGGGCTAAGGAGACAGGAATTAATGAGTCAAAACTTGCAGAATTCCCACACAGGCACTTTACATTTCTGTAGTTCCCCTTAACTAGTGCACACCACCATTAAACTGCTTGTTCTGGTTAATATTTAAGAAGGGGGGAAAAAAAGTCGAGTCACATGGTAAACACATCTGAAAGAATGGAAGAAGAATAAAAAGTTAATAAAAGTGTGTACACGTCAGACATTATACTCAGACCAGAACACATCCTTCCATTCAATATTTAGAATGCACCATTTCCATTACAGAAGCAAATACTTGCCTCTGAAACCTACAGGAGTGCTATTCACCTTTTGAAATCCAGGTCCTAAGAAATTACCTCATTATTCCCCCTCTTCAAAATAGTGCTTTCATCATACTCATTTTGGATGCCTCACCAGCTAGGTCAGTCCTCCCAAAAGTCTGATCCCATTCTTTACGCCAAAACACACTCCCTAGGTCTGCTGGTACATTTAACTTGCTGGCTTGCAGAATTCCCCTGTGGAATGTGGGCACTTAGAAATCAGCATCCACACAACTGGATTTGGGAGTTACATAGACAGCTGCCATGTCTTCAAGTTAAGCATAAAGGGATTACATTAGATCAGGTAAATGTAATTTATTTCCAGGATTTGAGAAAAGATTTTTCTTATCCCAGTAATTCCAGCTAATCTAATCTGAGGATCCTAGAAAGATATAGCTGAATCTCTACCTTTATACTGAGCGTATCCAGAGGCCATTATAGATTTTGCCAAAAATCACAGATCTTTGGTTTGCCTTATCAGCTCAAAGAAAACTGTGTCCACAGACCTTCCAGAATTTTAAGAGAAGCCCATGACAATTTCCAGCTGAGTATGTGATGCTATTCATCCTGCAATCCACAAGTGCTCTCTCCTAATAAGGAGATTTGGACCTTCAAGTAAGATACCTGTGTGCCCTAAGACAGCAAGGCCAGGCGATTCTCCAGCGTCACACTGATAAAATTAGGGAAATGGGCTTCTGCAACCAAATCCATCTGCAGACATGTTCATGCCAGCTAGCTTTCCTATGTCCTTTCTGTAGAGATGCAACTAACGTTTAGGTCTTCAAAAGACTTGTAAGTGTTTAACTATCAATTATTACGTGGCCCACACACATCACATACCTGTTAGCTGACTGCCACCAATGGAAGGAGCTTAGCTGGGGAGTCTAGCTAACTACACACAAAGATTTTGGAAGCTATGACCTATAAGGAAAATTTATTACATTCTGTACTGACAACTGATTTTCACGCAACTCTTCCTCATTGCAGTATTTCATTCTTTACAATGCAATCCAAAACAAAAAGCCTGGCATGCACAAATTTCCACTGATCTCAAGCTGTACTAGTAGCTGTATTGGTAGAATCTGAGCCGGTAGCAAGCTTCAAGTGGTTTGTAACGGGATTCACTGCAGCAAAGTGTCATTTTCCACATTCCCTGTTGTAGTAACAAGAGTGCCTGGATTCAAAAGACTAAATAGCCTCCTTTGTTTATTATATAATCTGCAAAACTGCAGGCAGAGAGCAACAAGCAAAGCACAGATCCTTCCTCTGAGCTCTCTGACATGCCCCCTCCTTAAAAGAAGTCTCTCTCTTAGGGCTCATCACTTTGGTACTCAGCCTTTTGCTTTGGCAAACTTTTTCCAAATTGCCAAGATGCCTATTTATTATGCCCGTCCATACAATTATCGACATCTACACATACGTATGTGCTTTGCTGGCTGCCCACATTCAGGCCCATCTGTTAGGCTGGCGCTCTGCCCACCGAGAAGTTGGTCGGTCCGTTCCACTAAACCGTAACTGTCAAGCCGTGATGGGCTTTGGTGGGCAGCCAAGAGCCCTTCTTTCTCCAGGGAGGCAAAAGCCTCCCAGTGCAGCTCGAGTTTGTGTGGCACACTACATGAGCACGCTCATTGACACGCACACCAAAGCAAAGAGGATTTCAAAGAGGAAAGAAAAGAGGAGAGCTGACTGGTACTTCAGACTGTGATCCAGACCTACTTTGTGGAGGTGATTATAGTGGACAATGCTGCTGCGGCTGAGCACAGGCCAACCACCATTTAACTCTGACTTTGGCACCAATCAAGTATAACAGGGCAATTGTGAGACAACTCAATAGATGTAAACAGCCACTACACAGGGCAATTCTGTGAGGCATAAGGGCATATACAAATGGCTTAAGAAAGGCAGCTCCTTCAATGCATGTGAAGGCTTGGTGAGCAACTACAGTTGCCCAGGAACCAAGAGTCAAGATCAGAGCATGTGTCAGATCTTCAATTCAGGTCTTTCCAGGAAGATCATTCTAACATCTTGTGCACAACTGCTCCCTCTCACATTTCTGATTAAAACTGACCTTTACTTTTCTACTTGCACTATGTGAAGACAGAGATAGGTCATGATTTGTTTGGGGAGTTTAATCTTCAATGGCAATAATTACGTTCCAGAAGACGCTGTTTTATCTTCCACTTTTCCTTTCCTCCAGTCACCTGTGGATTTGGCCACTAGAAGGCTAGCACTCGACGTGGCTCTTCCTCACGGATGCAATCAGCTCCCCCAATCCTCCCTGGTGTCAAGCCTGACGCAAACACAGTTCCGCCTGCCTGCACAAGCCAGGATGAACCGTTCAGTGTGGTCTCACTGTTCAATGGGTTTATTCACCCATAAGTATGACACGCAAATTCTGGCACTAAACCAGCAGCTCCTCAGGAAGGCCCAAGGGCAAAATTCTATCATGCTTTTACTTAAACCAATATAGTCAAACTTCACTATGGAGGAATTTTACCAGTTAAACAAACCTACACTCACACCTGCGAGGAGTTGGCGATCAGGAGCAAGTTCTGGCTGAACTTTTTAAAAAAAGCTGCAGACAATGCAGAAAGATTTCCTTTCCCTTCCTAATTTTAATCATGTCATAAAAATTTTACATTATGATTCTTACATCACAAACCAGTTTATAGACATTGCTGTCACATGACATTTTGATTGCTGTTACCTCTTTAGACAACTAAGCCAAGGCAGAGCTTGTCAGCACCAAGAAAAAAGAAAATCAAGTGCCTCTGAAGTTTGAAATTTCATTTTAAGCAAAATAAGCAGAGACATCCAGACCACCACATGATGAAATTCCACATGTATCTTCTACTTCAATTTGGAATGGCTCTTCTAACATCTCTTCCAGCTAAGAAGATTAAAAAAAGACCAAACCATTTGAGATATTACATTCCTTCTTGACATCAATCTGGTTGAAGATTTAACTGAAAAGAGCCTTTATTTTTGTACGTTGTACATTATAGGATGAAATTCTGTTCAATCGTAATCTCTTTTGAACAATTATAGAAATCTCTGTACTTGCCTTTACAGGCTGTTCTGTTTATACAGAGAGAGCATCCCTATACAAATGCAGTCTCTGTACAATAAAAGGTACAGCTCAGGATTTCCCTCTGGGTGCTTGTGACATATGCACAGGCATGTGAGCTGACAGTGGTAGTTCTCACACAATCAGTATAAATATAGTGGTTCCAGGAAGAGATGACATCACACATTTTATAGTAGAAGAACTATATAAAACGATTATATTCCCTAGCAGCAGTTGTGGATATGCCGTACGTCAGTAGTACAGTTGTGATCTCCTTCTCTCTTCAGTGGGAGGAAGAAAATACACTAAGAATGTATTTATGTCATCATAAATGAGGGAAAGACTTAGCCCCATAATTTCAGTCATGGATGTTTTACGTAGCAGGGCAAAACCCTAGCTCTACCAAAGTCATCAACAGCATCTGTGCAATTAGTCTCAGGTTTGTTGATCTCTACGCCAGGGCACAAAGACCACTGAAATTTCCATGTTCTTACAAGTGACTTGGCATTTTATCTCAGTTGCCAAGATTGCTAAACTATCCCTGCGCTGATTTCTCCAGAAGAGACACTATAGGTATCTACACATCTAGAGAATACAATAGGTACATCTCACTTAGATGAAGCATTTATGCTTTAACTGGAATTTGTATGATTTAGACCTAAATTGGCACAGCTTTCCTGCATGGTTTTCAATGTCTTCATTGTAACAATTGCACAATTTAAGGCAATCTGAGAAGGCAGAAGCATTTTTTGCAAGACCATGAACACACACACCCTCTACTCTGAAAACAGTTGCTGACATCTGTGGCGATCATAAATGGTGACTGGTTACATACAAGAGATTAAAAACATACAGATCAATAATGTTCTGCTACAATTTTCAAATAAAAAACTCATGTAATTTTTTCCAAACACAGTCCCTCTAGCAGCTTTTGTAATGATGTAGGAGAGGGAGACATTGCATCACACTCTTCCAGGCCATTCCAACTGTCCCACACATAATTTCCCTACTGCTCCCTGCCCCCCCCTCCATTTTCAGCAAAAGTGTCATTCTTTTGCTGTTTCTGCAAGTGGACAGAATTTCGAGCATCTGCTCCCAAATGATTATAAATCAAGGAACCTTCATGCTCCATTAGCTTGCGAAGATGTTGTTATTAATGATTGCTATTCAAGAAAGTCCACAGTAACTCTCTAAGTAAAGACACCTCTGATGTAAGGCTTTGTTTTGTTTCTGAAAACAGCTGAGTGAGCAGTCTTCACTCTTGCTGTTTAACATATTTCTGAGGCTAACACTTCTAAGAAATTTCAATTATTTTCATTAGCTTAGCAATAACATCAGCCTCCTCTGGAAACAGAAACAATACTGTCATTCTATAGCAATGCTTATGAAACTCATTTAGCATAAACAAATACCAGGGCCATGAAGATGCAGCACTGGCCCTAGTTCTCTACTCTTTGTGCAGTTTCAGAAGTCTGAAAAAGCGTGTTCAAATCCAGAATGGAAAAAGTGAAAATTTAACTATTAGGCCATATTACTACCAGACTTGAAACAATGTAAGAAATGAATGGGTATGTGCTGGCAGACCCGATTTTCTCGACAAGTTAATACACCGTTATTTCCTACACGATCCTAACCAGCAGCCTTTCATTTCAACATGGGGATCAACTCCGCAAAGGAAAGGCAACTTGGAGGACTGACTGAGATTTTTGCCCATTAGTTACTTGCCTAGGTGCACAACAAATGCAATGCATCCCATGCATGAATACCACATAATACCAAATTTAAAGATAAGAGATCTGACTCATCACTCCACTGCACCAGTTTTGTGCCTACGGGGCTCCATGTTCTTCCATGGTGACTCAGACCCAAGACTCCCCTCTCTCCAGGAAAAACATGACAAGTCATGCAGTACATGTCAGACTTACCCATCAACTATAATCCCCATTTGCACTGCAAAACTAATTGGAATGTAACATTCCATACTACTTACAGTTTGCTGTTATGCCTAGAGATAGGAATATATATAATTAATGTAAAGAGCAGAAGTTTAAAACACAGTCAATTGAATTAACCCTCTTACACGTAACAACACACTTTAAGGAGCCCTGTTTAAGAAAGCGGTCCCTTGCCAAAGGTTAGTAATCTCGATATGAGCACGCTAAGATTAACAGCGTGGAATTAAAGAGGAGATTAGTCACTGGAACAAAAAGTTTCTCTGGAACAGTTCTCATTCCAAGACTGCTGCCTTCACTTTCCTAAACCAAAGCTGCTGAAACAGAAGAAATTTTCTGGACAACTGTAAGATAGGCATTGACTGTTTCTTCCAAAAGGACACGCTGTGTTTATGACAGCTATTTTTGGCTTTCGGCTATACAAATATAAAACACCATGAGGCCGATTTTCTTCTCGCAGCTTCATGTCAGTACATATTCATTGATTTCAGTGCAATTATATCTGATTATCTGCCTGGCATGCAAGTTAGACAGATCAGTGCTGACCCTTACAGACAATTCTGAATGGACTTACACTGGGCAAAATGGACAGAAGGAGACAATCTATTCTACAGCCTCTGACAGTGTACAACTGTAGAAATCAAGGGAATCATTAATAAAGAACTAAACCTTCAATAGCCAAACAAACCAAAACAATTCATCCTTCACTTCGCTCTAAATCTTAATGGATTGCTATCCAGCAGCTTATCATAATGTACCCTCTGCTTTTTTCCTGGGTTTTGGTTTTTGGTTGGGTTTTTTTTGTTTGTTTTGGGTTTTTTTCAGGATTGGTGAGTTACCCTGGCACACAGAGATCAAAGCCACATGTTTGTTTTCAGGATTGGGTCCTGAGGTACTCCCCAGGGAGAGCTGAATCTACTACAGTTCACCCTGCACAGTTTAGCCATCCTGGGGCACTGGTGCACACAATCAGTAACACACCAAAACCTGCTCATGGAAACGATTCCACGCCATTGGTGAGCCACATAGACTGAGCATTACATGCATAAAATATCTACTTTCTTGTAATCACAGTGTTCACACATATGTAATTTCCTATTTAATACCACCACTGCAAGACTATAGCACCTCATTCTGACTACAGTGATATTCCATTGAGAGGTCACACCAGAAGTTGGAATTTTATGTGCGACTTGCTATAAGAAGGAAAGATTTATTCTTAGGCATTCTGTTCTTTGAATTTTAACTTTGCCTTGTGAAAAAAGGCAAATTGTGAAAATTCACATAAAATCAAAAAATTCAAATTTATGTGAAAATTCACATAAAACCACAAAAACGTCTACTGCAATGACTACAGACTTTGAATAAATACAGGACCTTGACTGGTGACTGCAACAGGACGGCGAAACCCAAAACTGTGTCAGTAGGATCATTCTCTTTTGAAGAGCAATATAAAGACTTGCACTTAAAACAGACATGGAATTGGCTTTTATCTCATGTTCACTTACCCTTTGACACCCAGCAACCAGGATGACTTAAAAATCTAGCACCCACTATTCTCTAGTTGCCAGAATTTTGTTAGTCCAGTTGTGTGCAAATTCAGAGTTGTGAGAGACCACCTGGTATCCAGGTAAAAGCTACAAAACCAGCTCCATAGCTAATGATAGTGTTAAACCACAGAATCCATGCCTTTACCCCCATTATTAAATTACTGCCACATCCCAAAAACAAGGGAAGGAGCAGAGGTACAGCATTCAGAACTGAACAGTAAGTTACAAAACTTTGAGCACAACACAATATATTGAACGCCTAAGAGCACCAAATTTGTGATACTGCTTCTTACTTGGTGAACCTCTCCTTTTAACACCTCCTGTATCACCAGCATCTATGGAGGATTACCAAGCAACGCTGTTTCCCACCAATGTTTAAAATACTACCTGAAGTATCACCTATGCTGGGAAGTGGATCCAGTGAGCAAGTACCAGATTTGGCGGCCGCCAGAAATATTTCATTATAGGCGGTATCTGGTCTCCAGCATGGGAGAGTAGTACAAGCCAGTTTGGCTGCAGTGACCGAGATTTTCACCGCCCAACACCAAAGTTTGCCAGCGAGCCGCCGAACGCACAGGTAAAAGGCAGCCGCTGCTGCGTTGCGGGGCGCCGTCCTTTCGTCACTTTTACCTCAGCCGGCTGCAACGGGCGACAGCAGCGGGGCAGGGACAGCCTGCCGGGTCGCCGGGGGGTCTCCAGGGACCCCCGAGACCTGCTGCACGGAGCGGCTGGGTGGGCGACTGGGAGCCAGCCCGGCCGTGCCGCATGCCTGTGCACACTCACACACCGGGAGCGCCCCAGCAGCGCCCGAGGACAGGCGGGAGCGCCGTGCGACCCCACGGGGGGCGGCCCCGGGAGGGCGGGAGAGGCGGAGGGGCAGCCCCCCCACACACACCTCCCCCACCCTCCCGAGGCCGCCCCCCACCCGCGGTCAGCAGCGCTGCCGGGGAACCCCCGGGCCCCCCGCCCCGCTCAGGTGCACGGCAACAGGCGGCTGCGCCCCCCGCCCGGCACCGCGCACCCGCTGCCCCGGCCGGGATCGCTACCTCGGGAAGGCTCCGTGCGCTCCCGCCGCCGCCTGCTCCCGCCGCCGTCGCCGGGGCGGATCAGCTGATATTTACCTGTGAGGTAATGCACGCTCCGTAAGGTCACCGTGCACCCGCCGCCGGCACACGGTGCCAGGCAGGAGGAGGAGGGACGCGTCGGGAGGAGCGGGAGTCGCTCCTGCTCCTGCTCCGCCGGCGCCGCGCACGGCGCCGGAGCGGGGCGGCCGCGCCGCGCAGAGGCAGAGGCGGCCGCTGCCGCTGCAGCTCCTGGCACATGCTGCAGGTGTCAGCGCAGGAGCTGCCCCGCCGCCCGCCCGCCGCGCCCGCCCCGCCGCGCTGCGCAGCCGCGCCCGC
>JAWWES010000081.1:108672517-108738237 GCA_035583135.1 Lophotriccus pileatus | reverse complement strand
AGCCGCGCCCGCCGCACCGCGCCGGCGCCAACGCCGCGCGCCGGCGCCCTGCGCGGGCTGAAGCCGCCGCGAAGCCGCTGCCCGGCCCCGGCGCCCCCCTCGGGGGACGCTCCCCCGCCAGCACCGGCGGGGAGGGGGCGGCGGGAGCGATGACGTAGTGGGGCGTGGGGCAGGGGCGCGGCGGGGCGGCGGGGCCGGGAGCCCCCCACGAGCTTCCCGCGGGCGCGGCCCCGCCGTGGGGGTGCGTGTGCGACCCCCCCATCCCGGCCGGGGTGGCGGGCGGGCCGGGGGAGCGGCGGGGCGGGCGGGTGGAGAGGGATGATGTCATCCTCTTTTCCCAGGGAGGGTGGGGCTTGTCCTGGGGAGGAGGTGGGCGCGACGCCGCGGCTCCCTCGGGAGCCGGGAGAGGAGGGTGACCAGCGCGGTGCGAGCCTCGCACGGTGCCTGGACAGGCGCTGCCCCGGGCGGTGCGGGCGCCGTGCCTGCTGCGGCATACATCGCGCCGTGCCGCAGCACCGGGGCGAGAGTCGGGCACTGGGGCAAGGAACCCCAGGCGGGGGTTCCCGGAGCCCCTTCACTGGTCCCAACCCCGGGCGGGGGTCCCTCGGCGCCCCCCGAGTGTGGCCCCGCCATCCCGGCCGGTGCTCCAGCTGCAGGGTGCGGAGCGGAGCGCAACTTCGGCACCGCCACAGGCAGCGCGGTGACGTATTGGGGAAAGAGCACTTCATCCGAGCCGCGGTGGCAGCCCTTCCCCGGGATTCGGGTCCTGCAGGTGCAGGTGGCGGTGCACACGGTCGGCTCCAGCGCGGCTCACTGCTGAGAGCAGAGGCTGGCCTGTAGGTGGGCGTGTAGGAGCCTTCCGAGCACATCGGGTAGCCCGGCTGTCGGGAATGATGAACAACAAATGCTTCTGATCATCCCGCGGCTCTCAAAATTAGCACATTTGCGTCTGGTGAAGGAATCCAGTGCTCAAGTTCTGTGACCCACTTTTTTCCCCCTCTAACTGGTCAAATAAGCCACAGGGATTAACCATATAGGCTTAACACACACAGGTACCTGAGAAGAAAATTCAGCAGCTTTCAGAGTAGCAGCCACATGTTTTCTTTCATCTTCGTCCATAATTTCCTGAAAATAAAACACAGCTATCTGCATTAGAAATGCAATGCAGTCTTGAAAACAACGAAATTTGGAGGTTGGGTGGGGCTTTTTCTCTGCAGTTTTCACAGATTTCTCCTATCCACTTACAAAATCAATTAACAATATGTATATAAGTCTTTAGCTGCAATACTTAAAACTTGAGTTCGGATAATTCTGGAGGGTCTAGATCCTCCTAATCACATGGTGTCAGGAGGGCTAAAGGCTTTTTGGGTGCAACTGCCTCGGTTGTGCGTTGGGACTGATACTTCGACTAATCTGAAAGCAACATGAAGAGGCCACAGTTCTGGAAAAAATAAAAGAAGAAGAATGAAAAGGGGGGAGGTTTGATCATGCAGGAAGCTCAAGTATGCCTGGTTAGATAGCTAGGGCATTACTCTATTGCATGCAAATATTAAGAATCTAGTCATCCTTTTTAAAAGCCTGAGGAGTTGAGCACAGGAGAAAGGCACAGGCAATGCTGGATTCTCCCAGTGATGACACTTGGCAGTCACTGGCCTCCTCACACTGGTGAAGCAGTGGGAAGGAGAGCTGACAAAAGGATGAAAATGTCATTCAGGCACAGATTCCAACAAGATTTTACCCTCTAGCTTGGTAAGACACACTGGGAATGTAGGAGGGATGAAGTGCATAAGAGGTGACACAACAGCTGAAGTAAGGTATGAGGGTCACGGAGGTTGAAATGGGAGCTTGAAGTGAGGTGTGGTGGGCATTTTTGCCCCAGGGCAAACCCACGACAGTGATGGAAAACCAGCAGGCAAGTCTGTGTGTGTATCAGTTATGGAAGTTGATTATTATTACCATAATGTAGCAGAAAAAAACAGGGAAAGGTCGTGCCACAGAAGATGAAGTGAGTGAGCCTCCACAAGGGATTTTGTCACTGTAGTGATGAGGTAAGGGAAGATTTGTGTTTCAGCAGGGACGTTTAAGTGTCAGTAACCTTACTGAAAAGGAAGAGTGGCACATTAAGCAGATCAGACCATGGGAGAATCTGTCCTTAAAATCTGTTTCCAGCTCACAGGAGAATATACCAGGAGACCTCGATGCTCCATAGGGAGTCCAGTTGAGATATTAACAGGACTGTGGATGTTCATAGCTCTATAGTCTGCTAACTGGGAGGGCTGCTATAAATTATAGCTTCTTGGGCTTTGTCGGGGAGTGTTGCTTCATTTCTTGAAATTATAAGCTAAATTAATCACTGTTTTAACATGGCACTAAATTATTTGCACTTACAGGCAGTTTCACCATGATAAATCATAATCTTTCATTCTCTAGAACATGCCCTTCCACGGCTGAGTGGGCAATGGACTCTCCAATCTATGGGTCACAGACCTGGCTGTGATGGTCTTTGCATGGCAATAGAGGAAATGTTTTCAAGGGGAAGTGGGATTTGAGTTGGCAAGCTGCTTTTCAACAAACTTATCATCACATAGAAGGTAGAATTCCCATAGAAAAATGCTTTGATTCCTGTGAAAGCACCACAGGAACAGGACTTCAGGACTTTATGTTGCTTTAGGTGTTGTTAGCAGTCTCAGGACAGACCAGTGTGCCTGCCTGACAGAATTACTGCCAAATCAGAAAGGTTATTTTGTTTTTATTTTTGTATATTTAAAGTACACCATAAATTAGCATATTCTAAGAGGAGCTTTCCTCAAATGTCCAGCTTGCAGGAGAAAAAATGTGTTTGTTGGGTTTGTGTGAAATTGATGAAAACTAAACAAAAATCCAGCTAAGAGTGGAAGCCTCTGCTAAGTGAAATCCTGCTTTTTGGCCAGTCTCAAAGAGATGCTGATGGTACAAATTCTGCAGAGTTGTAGGACAATCTGAGTGTTTCCTGCAACTGTGAGATGTATTTCAGACATTGTTCCTTGCAGGAGAGAAATTAGTTTGTGTCTACCAGAACAGGCTGCTTTTTGCAGTCCAACACCTGAAAACTTTTATGTCCACCCGCCATTAATTCTCATACCTGCAAAGCAGCACATTTCATTTGCTGACCCTTTATAAATATCTCAGGAGCCATTCCTCCTGAAACTATCTCTTAATGCCTCTTTATATGTATTTGGATTATATCACAAACTACTCTGGTGTTTATTAGCTTCACCTGAGTTTGTCATCAACACTAGTCAAGTGCAAACATTGATCAAATTAGAGGTTCATTCCAGCCAGGCTTACGGTCAAGCTCCTAATTACAAGGCTGGAAAATGAGAATGACTGGGAGTAATTTACACTTAAAATGTAATTCTAGGGCAAATTTAACAACAGGTTCTTTTTTAGTTGCCCTATTATCTTTCACCTTGAATTTTTAAGGTGTCTCATCCATAAAAAAACAGGAGTATAATTTGCACCTATACTGTATGTCTTGTCTTGTTCTCTTCTAGCACAAGGGAAGTGTCTCAGGTGTGGTTCTGTTTGAAGTTCAAAATAGTCCCTGCATTTCTGACCCTTTTTTCTGTCACACCTTCTAAGCAAGCTGTCCTATCATATGTTGACCAGCTCTTCTTTCCAGACAGCAATTCGTGACGGAGTTTCCAAACCTTTTACTGTCTTTCCTACAATTTACGTTTAATAATATTAAAAACCATGAGGTCTGTAACAGTCCGCTCAGGTTTTCCATACACAGCCTATTTCCTCTTGGGTAACATGAACGGCTCTCTAACAATGAAGATGACAGACATGATAATGACACATTTTGGCCCAACTGCCCTCCCACCATGCAGTGTCAGCTTCTGGGGTTCCTGATTTGACATCCCCTCCCACCCCCAGTGCTGAAGAATGAGAGAAGATCACACCTCCTACATCTAAGAGAGTGTGAGGAGAGCAGGAATCACACTAGACAGTGCTGATCTTAATGTCAGCATTAACAAATCTAATCTTTCCCTAGTTCATTTATCACTGTGCCAACCAGGCATGGTTTTGTATGATTAAGTGCCTGTGAAATCAAATAATAAACTGAATTTGTTCCGTTTGGGTACATTATCCGAACTGGACTTTTGGATGCATCATCATTACTATGATCTTTAACTTGTCGGAAATGCCAGAGTACAGATAATAACAGTAAAAATACTGACACTGTACATTAGTGGTCTCGTTGACTCATTACAGCCAGAGAATAAAGTTCATACTTCACTCTGGAAAAATACAGTGCTTAACACTGAGACGTCAGAGGGAAGGATTAGGATTTCTGCTATATAGAAATAAAAGATTTTAGTGGGCAGAGAACTACAGAACACTTTGTACACTGTCTTATTTTAATTTTTTTCATTAATATTTTATTTATTCACGCCTTGAAAGAAGGAAACTCTGTTGACTGTTTAGCATCAGATTACGTGTGTAACTCTAGGCTTTATTAATGACCTGGAAGTTAGAACTATGATTAAGTCTGTTACTAAATTAGTAGCTCTGTGGTAACTACGTGAGTTTTGTTCAGAATATGATGGCCGTTCCAGAGAGGTCATGCTAAACAAGAAATATATTACCACAGACCTTTATTTATGGCAAAACTGAGGGAACTATTCACACGTAACATCTCTAAAGTTGTGAGAGTATAATTTATTCTCCTCCAGGAGGAGTTTAGAAACTTTTTAGCGGCACATGTTGCTGGCCAGTCCTCTCGTGACTGGTGACACCAGGAGGCATCTGCCTTCCCTGAATTTGATGCTGCTGTTGTGTGACAGGTTCTTAGCTGAGCTCCGACGGGCTCCCTCCCTCACCATACAAATCCAGCCTGTCTACCAGAGAAAATAATGTGTTTGAAGGAAATCTGAGAGGAGCATGACTATTTTAGAGAGAAAGACAGACAAATGTATACCATGGAAGGATGTGAGGAAGCAGAGTGATTTTTCACCAAACAATATTCTTTCAAACCAATTGAATTTCAGGTTGTCTGAGAGGATAAAACTGCAAAGGTCACCAGTTACAACAGTAAAATATTTAATTCCCTTTTAGAAATTAATATTCAATAAATTATACACTCCAGAACTGGCAGTCATCTTTCGAGAGAGTGAAAACGTTGTACTACACAATTATTGTCAGCCAATATAAGCAAGTTGGTGACTGTTATTTGCACTAATGTAGTGTATAATCTATCACTGTGCTATTCTGTTCTATATCTTGAAAATGCAAAAGCTATAACTTTAAAGAGTTTGGAAGCTGGCTATTGTAATGATACTTTGGACCAATATAGGGCTTTACAGAGATTTTAATTTCATTAGCACATTGCTGCAGTCCATGCCAAACAGCTAAATAATATGCAACATTTTAAAATTGAAGTGAAGTTAAATGTGTATCATCTAGACCTCTGTATATACTGAAGGAAGCCTGTGGTTCGTATGTGATGCTACTGCATGCAAGAATGTGCATGCAGTACATGTCTGCAAAAAGGCAAAAGCAACTGTACAGAAAGGAATACAGGGACAAAGGGTGCCTGAATAGGAAGGATGCAGAAAAGCACAAAATGAGCCAGAAGGAACAAATTGTAATGGCAAGTCTGAAAGGAAAGGGGGGAAGGCTTAAGGAAGGTCTGCTGCTCAGGCGGAAACAGGATAAAAAGCAGGTGACACTAAGGTTGACATATTCAATGGTTTTCAGTCATAATCAAGGTGTTGGTACCCAGAAACCTAGCATACTTTATTTTAGCAGGTGTGTAGAAAAGTCCAAAATCAAGGACAGAATACCTCTTAAACATTTAAGCAATGTAGATACACTGAAGTCAGCCAGGCCCACTGAGCTCTGTGCTGGCAAATGTAAAGTACTGTAGCAGTCTTAGAAGTGCTAACAATAATCTTTGACAGTTGCTAGAAGAAAAATCCCAGTGGATAAATGTAGTACCTGTCATTAAAAAGGAGAAAATTAAGAAAATAGGGACTTTCAGGGGAGTCAATCTTGGACTGTTGCTGAGAAACATTTTAAAACAAATACAGTTTGTTCCTAAGAACAAGCAAAGCTGTAGAATACAGTCAGGCAACAAAGACTTTTGATGAGTAAATCCTGTTAAATGGATTTAAGCTCTTCTTTAGGACAACAGCCTAGTGCCATAGGCACCTACCCCTATTGCTGCTCGTGTCGTGATGTATCTGGGAGTTATGCAGGAGGTGCCAGGTTTCCCCTTCTGTTATGAGAAGTTCGTATCCACAACACACTTAATGCCTGCACAAGTTCTTCCCTTTCTATGGATGCTGGATTTGCTGGACAAGTGCTACAAAGATCCTGCATATCAGCAAATCCCTCCCTATCCTCTGAATGTGTCTGAGGGAAGGTGGTCAGCTAGAAAAGTTGCTGTGTGTTGTTAGAAGATAATTTGCTGCCTGCTCAGGTAAGGCAGATGCCTGGCAATTGGGTATGGGCCCCAGAAGCTGACTGGGAGGATACAGTCTGCAAGCTGTGTGCATTGGTCATTGCATACCTAGCTGGTATATGGTAAGCATTAGATGTGAGTAAGGCTTTTTAAAAGCTTTTGATGTAGTAGAGGACAGGCTAAAATCACTCTGCACTCTGCTAGGTGCACAAGTGGTTGAAATACCACTTGTCCAGAGTAATTATTAATGATTCACTGTCAAACCAGGGGAACGTTGTAAGTGAGGTCCCACAAAGGTCTGTGTGGGGGTCAGTTTTACTCAGTGCTTTCATTAATGACTTGAATGAGAGTAATGGTTTGTATAGAAAGTAAAATTTGTGGATGACATCGAGATGGAAGGCTTTGTGAGCACTTTGGCAAACAGGATTAGAATTTAAAATTATCTTGCTACAATGGTGAAATGCTCTGAAATCAATAAGATCGAATTCAATAAAGAATGCAAAGGACTCCTCTTGGAGGGGAGAAGTCAGATGCAGAGGTGTGAAATGGAGACCAGCTGGCTCGATAGCAGTACTGGAGGCAAGGCTCTGGGTCCTGCAGTCAATCATAAACCAAGGATGAGTCAACGGTATAACGCAGCTGAAAAAACATTCGCCCCCTCAACGACTTCTCTGTCCCATGAGCTGAACAAATGTAATTCTGGTGAATATAAGGATAATTACTCTGCACTACTCAGCACTAATTACTCAGGTTGTGTGCACAGTTTGGAATACTATAAGAAAAAAAAAATAAAGCAAAAATTACTGGAGAAGAAGAAGAGAAGTAATGAAATTTATTTAATCTAGAAAAAAAGGAAAATACCTGATGACCTGGTAGCATTCTTTACCTGTGCAAAAGACTCACAGAGAAAATCAAGTCGTCTCCATGCCAACAAAAAAGATGAGAATTCATTTGCAGCAAGAGAGATATATGTTAGATCATTGTTTTCTCAGTATATCTCAACATTTGAAGAGATTTTTTAAAGAATTGCCATTGTCAAAGTTTTAGAAGAACCAGACAGGCAAACTTCATTCATGAATGTGCTACAGAGTTGATTCACCCTCAAAGGAGATAGAACCTTCATGTTTCTTCCAACCTTATGTATCGATGATTTTCGTCTAACAGCTTAAATCATACAAGATAACATAAATCTTAATAAACTAATTCTGCAATTCAGTATTAAAGTGTGTAGTCGGTAAGAGTCAATTAAAATCTGAGCTCTTGCAAGATAGTGGTGTACAGAACCAAAAAGCTTACGTGGCACAATATTTTGTTATGGCACAATTTCTTTTACTAAAGAACCGAGTCCTAAGTATCTTTACAAATCTCTGTACAATTATGTTACCTTTACTCTGGGGAAAAAAAAAAGCAGCTACTCAGGTCTGTATAAAATTCCTTCTGTATTACAGATGTGCACAGCACAGAAACATTTATCAACCTGGCGATATGTGTCATTGGCTTTTTTTCACTTCTATTTGTGGGCTGAGTCCATCTAAAACTAAAACTTGATCCCATTTCGTGTGTGAAAAGAAACACTGTGAACACTTGCATTTTCACTTGTGTTATGTGTGCCGCTGCTGCCGTGCAGGATGGCACTGCGTTGACTGCGTGTGAGCAGGGCAGGCACTGCCCAGTCTGCACTGCTCTGCTGGACACAGGCCTCTCTCAGGCTGCAGCAGCTGAGGAACTGGCCCACAGCATCTCTAGAGTACTGTTTTGCAGCTCTGATAATGGCATCATGAAAGGACCTAATTTATTTTTGCCATGTACACTCTGTTCTAGCATTTTGTCTCCTCTTCTATTCCCTGGATCCTTGATTTGAGAGTAGAGGAAATGCTGTAAAATCAAGCAAGCTGCCATGAGATGCTGCTTATTCATTCACTGCTTGGTTTCTCCTTTTTCTATTACCAGTTGTTTGAGTTTTGGAGCCCCGGTAAGTGTATCAAGAGACATTTGAGGTCTCTGGAGACCTCTGCAGAGATCTGAGATTCCCTGTCAGTTATGCAGAGTATCGGGCTAGGAACAAGTCTGTCAGGTCAGTAGGAAGCATTCAAACTTACCTTTAGTTTGATGTTTACCCTTTATTCTCTCCTGAGAAAGTTTCAGATGGGAAAGTGCTGGGAAGTTTTACTTAGGGTAACTATAGGGAATGAGAAAGGCTTTAATTTAGGGACATAAACCGAGAGCTGCAAAATCAATTTTCCTTTGAGGTATCCTGGGCCATGGCTAGGTTCCTGGCTGAAGGGTCACTTTAGGGTTAGGATTAGGGCTTTAGGTTCCATATTCAAGACAGAGAAAAGCACAGAGGTACCTCCCACTATGGGGGGGAGGAAGCAGGGGCTGTGCCAGGAGGGGTAGAGTTTCAGGTTAGGGCAAGAGAAGAGGAGGACCGGAGTGATGGCTGATGTAGGGCTGGCAGGCAGCTACCAAAGGAAGCTGAGTGCTGCAAAAGGAATGCTCCACTGAGGAATTTATTGTCTGGGCCACAGCTAATCCTGACCCTAAGGTGCTCTGGGAGGGCTGTGGCTGGCCTTTGGGACAGGATGTGTAGTAGAACCCAGCTTTTTTGGACAAAGCTGACTGGGAAGAAGTAGTAATGTGAAGGTGGCTGTAAAGAGCCCAGAGCTCAGGCTTGAGTTCCTCCTGACCTCATGGAAAAGGGGTTGGGATGGGGCAAGGTGGCCACAGGGGCTTTGTGAAGGAGGAACAACCAGTCCCTTCTGAGCAGAATCCTGTGGTTAGGCTTCACCTGCAGAAACCTGGGCTCTGACCCACACACTTTCTCTGCAGAGTGAGCTGTGAGGACATGAGTGAAAAGGACAAACAAGGTGCCTGCTCTTTTGGAGCCCAGATCTCATACTGGCTTCCTGTCCTCATACTCCCACACAAATCTTCTCCCCAGTCCATTCTGCAGCCTGAGGGTGGTACCTTGGGGCTGCTTTCAACCCTGCCTCTGCCTCTTAGTCTTCTGCTTCCCTTTCTTCATCCTGACCTTGTTTCTTACTGTAGTCTCTAAAGTCAAGTCTGGCTAAGTGCAGGTGGTAAATGCTGTTGTAGATGTGCTTATCCAGTTTCTGACCAATATTTATGTCCATTACAATCATACAGTACTTAAGGGAAAAGTCATCTGAACTTCAGCTCTGAAACCGTAAAAGAAAGAAAACAGCAGTAAGATGTTGGAGTCCAGTATCAACAACTATTTGGCTTTGGAGAGTAGCTGGCTCAGTGACTGAACAAAGTGAATTTAATTTTATGAAAAGATTGCTTTTAATGGAGACACAGAACCGTTCACTGGGGGAAAGACTATATACAGTTACATCTGCTCTGAGGAGCGGTTAGAGAATTCCCCATCCAATGCTAGTGCCAGGTGTGTGGTATTGGTAGGTAACGGAAAGAAGGCTTTATTTTCGCTAACAAATTGCATTAAGATTACAACAGAATGGGGTGAACATTCAGTATCTCACAAAGCTAAGGTCAGCTGAAGTGCACAGCATTTTATATTCCCTCCTGTGAAAACAGACAGAAAGAGAAAAATGGAGCTTCAGGGGCTGGGTATTGTTAATGTCTGGCAGCAGAAGGAACAAGGTGGTTAACAAGGAGGTTAACATCGAATCGCACGGGAGCTGGTTACTGTTATTACCCTGGTGAATAAATCCCCCTGGCCTGTACAGCTTTGGCTGAGAGCAGCAACTGTAGCCTCTCCTTTTTTAAGCTGTGTGACTCTGACTCCACAGCTCTTTGGCTACAGAAGAGAACTGGTCTTTGGGTGCACCTCAGAAAGCAACTTTTTTGTGGATAATGCTGTTGACTTTAGTCATAATACAGACAAGTAGAGACTCCATCCTCTGGCTGTACATGGAAGAAAAGTAATAGGATTTCTTCACTTCCCTGATTTATGGAGGAAACGGGAAAGCCCTGATTTATTAAAACCAAATAAGTATTTCTCCAAAATAAAGAACTGTAGAACTTCACTCAGCCAAGCATTTCTCAGACTACAAGAAGACAAAGAAGTAGGAAAAGACTATAAATCAAATAAATTATTTTTTATATGTCTTGTGTAGCTGTATCTGTGCTTTCCATCTGCAAGACTCCCTTTCCTGTTCAGCTATTCAGTTTGCAGAATAAATACATTTGAAAGGCTAACTAAATTGAAGAATGTTAGACTTCTATTTGAAAAAATTCCTGTAATACCACTATTGTTTGAATTACCCAGCAACTAGTTCAAATGTTTAGTATAAAGTGCATTTGTTTTGTTGAACTCTGTCCACTCTAGTGAAAAAATATGGTGAATATAATTCTTTTTCTTTCATTTAGTGGGGAAGATTTTTCCCTAAAGGAAGATTTTGCTCAAATTGTAATTTGGGCCAGAAATTTGTGTAACATTCAATTGCCTAGAATGCTTTTCTGAGAAATGAACGCAAATGACAAAATAAATAATAACAAATAATGATAACGCTTCATGGAATTAGCAACAACAAATTAAATAGAATATTTGATAACAGGGGAGTGGGATGAGAAAAAAATACACAAAAAGTTTCTTCCTTCATAGCATCTCTTTAACCTTTCTAAATCTTCTGTCAGGCAGAGGGATCTAAGTTTGGCAGCAGAAGAGAGGCCTCTGTGTACTTTTCTCACACCTCTTTGTATTTTTTTACAGGGGAACATATTTACTTCGATTCCTTTTTTTTTTTCTTCTTTTCTTTTCAAATGACATTTTTCTCTTCAGTGTAATCACATCTGAAATTCTGGGCTTTTACCCAATGAGCTCCCCTTGCAATGTTGCATCTTGAAGCTCTTCATCTACTGCCAACTCTCAACTCTCCTTTGGTAAATCACCCAGTTTTTTAAGTTCTGTATTCCAGGACCCCTCTGTTCTTTCTTTGCTGTTTTTGTAGAGTACATTAGTGGAAAAGTAGGGGAAGATATACCCATGACCAGACTGCATCCAGAGCCAGCTTCTCTGTAGAACGACAATAGCCATGTTTATGCAGTGCTGGGGCCAAATGAACAGACTGCTAGAATGAAGCTGCATCTTTTGCAGCCACTCAAGTGTTTGCGCCTTGTACTACCAGCTGCTAGCAGGGTCATTGGCTCTGCTGGAGATCCGTGCAAGGATGGTTATCCTTGTTCTGGAGCTGAGCTGGCTTCTTTCATTTGCCCTGCTCTGGGAGCTAGTACATTATTCTGGAAAAAGGAGAAATGGGGGAGATGTTGCCTAGACAGGTGAGCTGGACCTGTTCTCATGAAGGTTAGACTTGAAAGCAGCAGTATTATCTCTGTTGTTATCAGGCAAAGACATAGGGGTTGGATTCTTCCATTTGCTGAAGTTTCTGAACCCCACAGTATCTGCCACCAGCAGTGGCATTTTGTTATTTACAAAGCCCTGTTTATCTGCAAACTCCTGTATTATTCACAGATCCATGATAGTCTGGGTCAGGTCCAGTGGCAGCGAGTCAGGGAGGACACACATCTTGTATTTCACAGTGAAAAGGTGGACATCCTGCTGCTGGGCAGCCCCCATGGTGCGTCAGCTGAACTGCTCTGAAGGAGAGAGATTATACACCACAGGGTAAGACTTGAGAGTTTATCAGTTTAATAGTAAAGCAGATGGATTTTAAAGAACTGGGGACTAATTGTCTGAAGTTGTGGTTCCCAGAGTAATCATGTGAGGCTCTAGGTACCTAGCAACTGGGAATTGAAGTGCCACAGCTGGGCGATGAAAGGCACAGAAGTAGGACAACTTACCTGACTGCTTCAGATCTGTTCTAGAAATTTTGATGGGGTAACTTTGTTTGCACAGATTGAATGCCAGATCAGGCATTTACTGTCCTCTTAGCACTGATTCTGGATGAGGAATAACTTAGAGAAGCACTATAAAGCATCATCAGTGTGAATCATGTTTTGGGTCTCCAGCTAACTGGGCAGAAATGTAATTTCCTCCCTGATACCAATCAGCTTTCTTTTCCCATGTGTTGTAGTGGTCCAATATTAATAACACCGAACCAGAGCCTTACAAGACAGCAAAAAGATTGAGTAACCTTAACAAATGATTACACAACCCACCAGAAATCACAATAGAGTTTGGGCACTATAGTTTCAATACTCTGATGTGATGAAATAAGGCTGAGACTCTTTGTGTTAGCTGATGAATTGACATAAATTATATAAATTATTTCAGCTTTCATTTTCACCATTACCACTTCTAGAACCACAGGAATAATTGTATTTCCAGAAAACAAGTAAACTTTTCCAATGTTTGACAAAGTGAGATCTCTTTTGAAATGACAGTCCTTTTCAAGTCAATCACATCTTTAAATACAAGGTGGTGGCTGATAACATGCTTACAAAAAAGCCTTTGAAAATTGACTGGCAGATCTAGCCCTACCTCATTTGACTATAAGAAAGCAAATGGGCTGCAAAGAAAACTCACTCAAAAAAATCTCCCAGCAGGAACTTTGTTTACTACCCAGTGTGAGTTACAAATTAGGTAATAGGAAAACCAAAGAAATACCAGGCTTTAATAATATTAGGCCTATGCTAGTATTAGTCCATTTCTTATTATAATCATATTAATATGAAGAAAAAAACCTTAGCCTAGCTTTCTTGAATAAGGTGAGGTATGTGGGAACATAGACTTCAGAATATTGTTTAAGTCATGTCATTCTGGGATCTCTCTCTAAAAATTATAACTATCAGAATCTTCAGCGGACTGAGAAAATTAAGGTGTTTCTTAAAGGACCAGAACACAAATAGACTAAAAAAACTGATTTAAAGACTTACCTGCTTAAATATGAATAATTCTCAAGTATAGATAGATTGTATTTAGCATTCATGCAAAGCATGAACCACCTCCAGAGCCTTTATAATTAAATAAACATTGCTGACTTAAATCATGAATATCCAAGAGCAATAGACTTGGCAGGAAAGTCAGACCTCCTAGAAAGCTGTGAGAATCTTCTTGTGCACACATTGTTTTCCAGGGATTTGTCCAGTCTGTGCTTTAATGCACTGCATCATTTTGGTTCTGCCTGCTCCTGAACACCTCCTCCCCTCAGTGAAAATAGTGTGCTACTGCTGTGTCTTTGTGAGACCACTGGCTTTGTAGATTGGGCTCAGCCACAATCTCTTTACAGATGACTTTTCACCAAGACACCACTCCTGTGTTGGAGGTTCCCACCTGAGAGCAGAGCTAGCAAAAGGGGCTCCTCAGACTCACTGGGGAAAAGGCATCTGCCTGCAGCTGAAGCTGGTCTGTTCTAACCTTGGTGATTTTACACCAAAACAGATTGAGAAGCACCACTTATTGGACTGCACCTGGTGCTGAGCTGGATGGGACCCTCATGCCAGTGGTTGGTTACACATAGGGAGCCACAGTAACATCTTCAGATGACAATGCTGGGGCCAGAGGAGTGCTACACTCTGTCTATGCACTCATCTACTGTGTAAAGGTACATGCTTAAATCAATTTATGTTTGCTGCTCTTCAGCTATCTGAGCCTTCCTATCAGGTATTTTAACAACTGTAAGTGCAGTAAACAGCTGGCAAAAGGTTATTTGGGTTTGTACCACCTTCATCACATTAGCCTCTTTCAAACTGTTTTCTTTACAGTAAAGCAGCAATTATTATATTTCTTTGTGGATTTAAGGCAGCAAAATCAAGCCTGTGGGTAAATAAGAGGGTTTTAATGTTTCCAGTAACAGGCAGCACCTGGTGGTTTGCTGAGTTGGCATTATTGGCATGAATATATATGATCATGTCACCTGAGTGACATGGACACAACAGTATGGAGATAAGGAATTGTAGCCATGTGCTCTGGGTTTGTAACAGAACAGCTCAGATAATGCCAGCAGAGAAATGGATTCTACAAATTCTTCCTCCATGTGTCCTGCTTTTCTGTCTCAAAATAGCCTCTTTGGGCAACATTGGAGATTCTTTTGAATACTCTGGAGTGATTAATCCCACTAAATGTTGACTGTCTGACCCATTAACCCAGCAAAGATTTTATCCAAGGGTTGCCATTTTAATGAAGAACAAAATGTCGGTATCAACCATGAGATCTACTGGGATATAGGGAGAAATATCAAGACTTCATTCACAGAGAACAATATTTAGAAGCTCCTCCAAAGTAATTTAATGGCTCCTTTGTACCCTCTTTTCTAAAGTATGGTCTGTCTGTCTTTGAAGACTGGACTAGATTTACCGTCCTGGATAAAAACTTCTGCCCCACTTCTTCCTAAAGTCCTTGGCTTTGTGCAGTCCTGGCACTAGCATAGAGGATATCTTTTCTGATAGGGATCTCTAGTTGCCTCTAGAATATTACACCATCTGTATGATTATAATAAAAGCAATCAGATGCCCTAAAGCTTCATGGGGGACTATCTGACAAGGGAAAATTTTGGAATTAAAAAAACTCTGTGGGTTAATTTCATGCTCAGAATTTCTCCATGTGAGAGATTTTTCCATTGAAATGAGATGCTTCTCCTTTAACTGCTCTGGAATAAGTAGACAGAAAGAAGTACTGGACTTCTATCTTGCTGTAAGTCATTTTTTCATTGTGGTGGTGATTTCTTTCAAAGTACTCATCAGTGCTGTGAACTAGAATTTTGTGTTCCTTGGGACTGATGTGGGACACTGGGCATTTTGGGATTGTGTCACTGGAATGGGAAGCATATTTTCTTCTTGGTCACTGCAGATCTACACCCAAGTGTAAAAGTACCATGATTTGCCTTTTGCCACAAGAGTTCGTTGACATCTAACTGTGGATTTGTTGCTCAGGACAAAATATTGATAAATACAGGACACACTTCTCCCAGGTACCCTGTTCCTGAGCAGTCAGAATATGGCAGCAGCATCTTCTAGCTTATCTGCAGTGGAGCTTGCCAAATCAAAAGTCTGCAAGGGACCTTAAAGTTCATCTGAGCTATTCCTCTACCCCCAGGCTCAACTGTCCTATTTCAGTATTGACTCAAGCCTTCTGGAGACCTGCACTGGGGAAAACTCCACAGCAGCAGAGTAAGAAAGCAAAGAGTAAGAAGTGTCACTTATCTGTGAAAAACTTCACATTGAGTATGACTCTTCCCAGGATCAGGGAATGCCAGAATAGAAGCACTTCTGTGGTAGATAGGTCAAAGGTCTGGCTAGCTCAATACTGTGTATCTAAAATTTTGAAATAGGGCACATAGTTGAAAAAGACCTTATAAGGAATTTCTCCTCCAGTGGAAACTGTATCCATACTGTTTTAATAACATCAATAGGTCTATTTTACATTAACTTCGTAATTCCTTTTAAAAACTGTTCATGCTTTTCATCTGCACAATATCATTTGCCATTAAGGTTCATCATTCAGTTGGAAAAAGCCCTTCATTTTCTTTATCAGAAATTAGAGCTCTGAATTTTAAAAAATGGTGAAAGACTTCCCTGCTCACCTTTTGCAAACTGTTTGGAAGCTGAAGGTTCCCATAGTATTTAGTCTGCCATCATAGGGGAGCCACTCTATCCATTTATTGTTCTGGAATCTTTCCCTTTCCTTCCTGTGCTCTTTGTGAAAGTGGGTGGTCAGAAGCATGTGCTGTAGTCAAGATGGAAATGCGTGATAGATTTTTACAACTGTATGACCTTTTTTACTGTTATTTTCCTCTTTTCTGTTCCTTTTCTAACAATGCCTGTGCAATTTGCTCTTTTTGAACACGAAAAATTGCTCCAAATCCATTTTCCTGAGTGGTAATAAATCTATGTCCCATCACTATGAATCTATAGCACAAGTGTTACATTGTATAAGTGTAACAACATATCAGCGTTACAATGTGTTAGTGTTACACTGTACATATTCACACTGTTTCATGTGCTATTTTGTCACCAAGTAAAATACAACAAGAATCCTTGTTGCACATCTTCCCCGTCAGCTTTACTCCAAACACATTGTAACCTCACTCTCTACTCTGTTGCTACATAACATTTGAACATCTGGTACAGCACAAGCCCTAGCATGGATTTCCACAGTAGTATCTGGTAACCGACTGTTGCTGCAAAACCTGGCCATTTTTTCCTGTGTTTTATTCCCACCTTTTAACTGTGAGTGAGTTCATTAGGACACCTTCTCTCTTCTCAAGAGGCTTAGGTTCTTTGAGAAGCTTGCTGAAACTTTGGCAATCAAAGTATACTATATCAAATAAATCACTATTCTTTACATGCTCATTGGCTTCTATAAAGACCCTAATAAACTGGTAACTCAAAAATTCCATTTATAATAAGCTCCTCAACCTTTCCCCAGTGTGTCATACTCTGGCTTTATATCTGTTAAATGTATCCATTATCTTAGTTTCTACTGATTTACCTTGCACAGGCAGAAGTGAAGATTGATTGGAGGGGATTTTGCAGCAGAATTGGGATGACCAGTGATGCCCGAATGACTTCAGACTGTCAGAGGCTATTTTACTGGGAAAAAAGGACATGGAAAACTCACAGTGTGTCATTGCTTCTAATAAATGAGAAGGAGATTGACACTGTGGGAGGACTGCTGTGGATGTGCTGCATGCTGCCATAGAGAGGTATCTTCTCTGCCCATCATAAGGTTTGTTCAGCCATGGGAAGGTAGAGACAGCTCTGCAAAAATGCTGTTCCCTGTTTTTAGTACATACTGTTTGTCTCCATACCAACCCACTGAGTACAGAAACAAAGGAAATATTTCTTTGCTAACTCTTATGTCTGATAGCAACAGCAATGTGAATCTGTTTGGTAAAGACTGAGAGGGAATATTCATAAACTGTTATCTATTTTTCCTAATGAAAACCAGAAAAAAAAATCTCATAAGTTTCAGAAGTTTTCCAACATGAATGAAAACTTTCCATGGACATAGACCCCCCCAACCCTATGTCATCATTATTGAAACATCTAAAACATGACAGCAGGTTTTTCTCATTAGGAATTATAATCAAGTAGTATGCCCTGCATACTACTGAGACCAAAGATCAGAGCTTGAGATCGCTCAACAGAGCTTTGAAGACTTTGAGGGCAGGTTGAACAGCCTATGAGATGCTCTCCTGAACAACAGCTGCCAGCAGCCCACAATCTGAAATGCCTGGCACAGCTACCACGAAGAGGGAACACATTGTTTTTTAAATACTGTTTGGAAATTGTAAGCATTTGGAAATGGCAAGCATTCCTTCTGTTGCTCTGTGTGTCCATATGAGTGTTAAAAAGGGACAGTGCACACTAGCCCACCAGGTGCAAGGGGCTCTGGGTGATGGATTAGAGGGACCATTTTGCAGCCTGCATGTGCTTTCTTGAATGTTAATAATTGTTTATCTGTGGCACAGAGTAGATGATCTATGTGAGAGCCTTCACTGACAGGCCCACAAAGGTTTTCCGTGCATTGTCCTGATTTTTCCCCTCCATAAGATTTTACTCTTTTATTTCAAACCTCATGCTCAGTGTGAATGCTTTGCCTTTCAGAAATTGCAATTCATTATTTATATGGATTTCTTGTGAATTTTAGAAACAGCTGATGAGAAAAAAAGTAGAAGACACTTCATCAGTAAACAAGATGTTGCTTCACTAAGTAGATAAGATTATTGTCCTCTTTGTGCATCAAAACAAATATTGTCAAAGGTGCATACACATGAAGGGGTTAGGCTTAGTCTTGTTGGGCAGTCTTTCTTATTGAGGGTCTCCTTGTACTGAAGGTCTGTATCAGATTCATAGTACCTTTGGGAGCAGTTTGCTCTCTGTGAGACTGAGATACGCCATGGCTGGGGTAGCTGAGTGATGAATGCCTTGTCCTGGTAGAATAAGTACTAGGAACTGGTAGGATCTGGGCTTGCGATAGATCTCTGTTTTGAGATGCCAAAGGTAAAGAGAGGCAAAGGGGTGGCACTACTTCTTAACAGAAGTAATAATGACCTATTGATAATGCTCCTGTGCTGTCACACTATCTCCATAGCCACTGATTGCCACTCCCCTGTTATGGCCAGACTCTGATCTGTTGTCTTGAAGCTGTTTTCTGGCACCTGCCAGGTCAGATTGAAACTCTCCTTCTTTCTCTAAGCTGTTCTATACATTCCTCTTTTTGCTCTTACTGCTTTTACTTCCACTTGTCCTTCACTTTCTCTTGTCTGAGGAACACTCCATGTATCAGAGAGTTGTAGACTCCCAGGAGATCCCTGAACTTTGTTTCACCTTTTTACTTTTCAGTTCACGTAAAACTGTGAAATGGTTAAGCCTGATACCTGTAAGGGATGTTACAGGTGCTGAATTGTCAAAACTAAAAGGGCTGCTTCATGGGTTTCAGGTTTCTTTTATTTGTTCTTTTTATTTTTTTCCTTTCATCCCCATCAATGACCTATGGCACTGCTCAAAATCTGAGAAATTTTGGGGATATGTCTTTCTCCAGATTCTCTCTAAGATTTCTTAACACAGATAGTTTCCTCTGCCCCATGAAACTGTTGAGGTTCATGCTGGGTCACTGGCATGGGAACAGAGAAAGGGTGACCCTAACTTACTGTGAGAAACTTCACTTCAGCGCTCGATCTTTGGTGGGACACTCTGTCTGTTTCGCACTTGGGAATGGTCCTGGGAGGTCTGTGTTTTGCATGTGTGCAACAGGTTGTTGGCTTCTATGTTGGATGTGACCACCACCCAAAGCTTTAAAATGCACTGGTGAAGGCAGAAACAGCCATTGGACATTTAAGGCTCCTGCTCATCGAGGAAGTGAAAAGCTCTCAGCTGGGCTGTTGGTGACCTGAATGCTCAGGCAGCAGAGATGCCAGGCTGAGTGGCCAGGTTGGTGTGAGAAGAAAGCATGTTCTTGGAGAATTCATGTTTGTGCTCTTGGAAGGCATCAGAGTCTCCTTGATGTCCTAAACTCTTGCCATATCACTGCCAGAGTAGATTGTGAGGAAACTCTCTCTGTAGCCTGGCCAGGTGCTGGGAATTGCTGATCTTGTTTATGTTGTTTTCAGAGAATTCAAATCACCCTGTAAATCATCCTTCTCATGCAATATTCAGCTTCAAAACTATTTTCTGTCTTCCACTCCATCATTTCCCATAAGTCAAGGGATTCAAGTCTGGAAGATGTGTCCTATCGCAAACATAGCCTAGAGGTAGGGTAGGCAAAACACTCTGGTAGGCTGGCAAGGCAAGGATTCAAGGACTTAGGAATGCACAAAGGGAGAAGGGATGAACATAAATAGACAAACCATCTAAATGCCAATGTGTTAGAGCAGGATAAACAGAACAACCAGAAAGCAGGGAGCATCCAAACAGTCTGGTCACCGTCTTTTCTCTCTGTGCATGTGCCTCATTGCTCATTGGGTATCAGGCTCTCTAAAATAAATGCTATATGAACCCCTTCAAATAACTAGAAATGCAAATACAACCTGGTTAACTATATTGTAAACTAAGTGCAGAGGAAATTCATCCTTAGGCAAGTGCCTATTTGTTTTTATATTACTGAAATGAAAGACATTGCAGTATTAAGCAGCCAACCAAGGGAAGACAGTGACAGTCCTGAGATGATGTCTCAAAGTCAGTAACAGTGGCTGAACAGCCAAGAGCTTTTCCCTCTGCTGCTGTGGACTGTTGTAGCTCCACTGCAGCTAATGTTGTTAGCTAAGCATCAGTTTTTGCAAGACAAAAGAAAAAAAGTAGTTAAAGACTCAGGATAAATGAAGAGGTTTGGTTTCTTGCTGCTGGCAGCCTCACTGCTTACATAGCTGATGTATGTTTGCTTAGTGCAGTAGGATGCACATATTACTTTTAAGTACATGCATAATATGCAGAATAACAATACCTGCAACATTTGTAGGCAGTACGTTTGCAACAGTTCACTGGAATAAGAGGCTGAATGTTCCAGCCAACACACAACAGCAATTCTCGTGTTCTAGGAATTTTGCAATGTTTTAACTCCTTTTTCCACTGGGTCAGGTATTACTGGGAATTAACAGACAAGTAAGGGTGTAGTAGCAGTGGTACACTGTGTTAACCCACAGATTCTAAGTTAGCATCACTTAAGTCATGTAGGACATTGGATCTTGCAGTACTGATGATAAAAGGTTGAGGCATCCAGTGCCAATATAAACCACCCTGGCTTTTACTGACAGCTGCTTTTCTTCATTTCCAAAGAAGCATTTCCAAGACACAAGATTTGTATCTTGCTGCTACATGCTTTCTACACACAGTGCTTAAGAGATAATCCCCAATGCACTGTAGTATATGAAGCAATAAATGGCTGCTGAGATTAATAGACTGAGCAAAGCTGAAGCATTTAATCAATCTGCAAAAAGTACTCATTGCCAGAATATTGCAGGCAAGAGAATTTGTTCCTCATGTACAACAAACCTTAACAGGGAGCAGCAAAATTTCTATTCACCAGTGAGGACTTGAACTGCTGACTGCCCTCTTTCTTAACAAGACACCTCAGTATGGGGTGGAGATGAGGGGACTGACTGCAGTCATAACCAAGCGGGAAACATGTACAGGCTTAGCCCTGACTGGGGAAACATGCTGTGGCTAAGGGTTTCCATGCTTTCTGTGGAAAGTATATTGTCCTATTTCTTTGTGCCATGTTACCTTTATTTGAGACAGAATAAGAACACGTATTAGAGCCTCTTGCTGCTTTAAGAAAGGGGATACAAGGAGATTTTGGATCTTGTTGATTCAGCCCAACTTAGATACAATTTACAGCAGCTGCAAGACTGCTGCAATTTAAAGCAGCGCTTTCAAGTTTTTAGCTATGTGTCAGCAGGGATTACTGAAGTGAGGTTTCCCCTGGTAGACCTTGATGGAAACCTTACAGCATCTAGGTGGTAGAGTGCTAACAAGAGTAAGGAGCCCCTGTCCAACAGGGGTTGGTTAAAAAGGAACCTGCATATGCCTTACCAGCACAGAAGTCAGTGGTCAGGCTTTCTGACTTCAAAAGTTGTCTCTAGGCTCACAGTTTCTCATAGAAACACATTCATCTGCCTCAGATGCACATTCACTTGTTTCAGAGGATATCACCCTCCTCTTCCTGATATGAGATACCAAAACAATCCATAGAGTTCAGCAAGTCTCTCTGAAAAGAAACTCAAATTTCATGATAATAATCAATGTAAAGATCTGGTGGGGCAGAAAGAAGGTGGAAATACCTTTCCCTCCAATTCCCCTCTTCACTCATACATTCTTCTGTATCCTTACATATGTTTATTTGTACTTTCCAATATTTGATCAAATGGAGAGTTAGAATGAAACCACTTCCTTGTTATTTAAACCTGGCCTGAGAAATGCTGATGCGTGGGTTGGATGCTCTGAGAAGTGGTGGTGCTTCATGGCATCTCATACTGGACTCCTCACTCATTTCTGCTTGCATCTTTTCTCTAGATGACATATTAGATTGGATATTAGGAAAAATCTATTCACTGAAAGGATGGTCAAGCACTGGAACAGGCTGCTCAGAGAAGTGATGGAGTCATCATCCCTGGAGGTATTCAAAAAATGTGTAGATGTGGAGTTTAGAGGTATGGTTTAGTGGCGGACTTGGCAGTGCTGGGTTAACAGCTGGATTCAGTGATCTTAAAGGCCTTTTCCAGTTGTAAAGATTTGATGATTCCAGGGTTGTTCCAGTTTTATGTGTCCCCTACCACAGTGTCTTCCATGCCTTCTTTGTAATTTTCAGTTCAGTGCTAAAACACCTTCAGGAAAATGATACATGTTAAAGGGAATGCATAACCAGTGGTCACTTGAAAATCTTATCCTATGTGACCAGTTGATGCTTGCTAAGACTGTGTGTGAAAACAAATGAAGAAGCGTCCCTGCTTCAAGCTCAGGTGTTTCAAACAGCAGATCAATACATTCGATCAGATCTGAATCAGGTTTCTAATATTACCCTTTCTAACTTAACAGGGAGGGGAAACCTACAAGAGCACAATAAAGAATGTAAGGGCTGTTCATTTGTAAAGCTTTTGAAAACAAACAAACAGACAATAAGCAAAACCAGATTTACCTTGCCATAAATCCAAAGTAATCTGCTTTTCTCTAGTATCTTTGTAATGAATTCTCATTAGTTTACAGATGGGGTCGTGGCATTTAAATGGATAATGATACATGCCTGTGTTTATCTTTCTTCACTCATCTGATGAATGCCCACACTGTCCTTAGGATGTTCTTAATTTTGAACCCCACATGGATGAAATATGTATTAACTTTCAGTCTTTCATATAATACTGTAAAGTCATTAGGATTTTTAATGAGTGCAAGTAAGGACTGACTTATGAGAACAATACCCTGACTAATCTGAACTGAACATTAATAGAAGATTGGCCCAGTGAGCTAAATGGGAGGATGGACTTTCTTAGGGCTTTATTTGGGTTTAATTTAGATAGGCTTTATTCTGAGGAGATTCTCCAGATTTTATTTACATAACATAAACATGCTGTAAGCTCAGTCAGGTACTTCATGTATCTGTAGAATATGCTCTCCAGAAACATTTCTGGAGCAGAATGAACTCTAGATATACTTATCTTTCATAAATGTAGGAAAATAGTAATGGTTGTGAGTTTTATCTCTTTCACAAAAGAAACACGTGAAAGTCCTTGGGAGTTTTCCAGAGCCAATTAAGTTAATCAATCATTATCAGTCCCACTCTCAGCCTTTTAAGGGACAGGCTTGAGCAACTGGCACTGCTAACTTGCAATGGCGTAATGTTATATCATTATATTTTCTAGTCCTGAAAAATAGATAACTATAACTATATCCACATATCAGACTATTTTGCAGGCTTTCTGAAAATCCTGTCTTCAAAGTTGATGTATGTTCCTGTGAGAACTAAAGTGTTAGAAAATGTCATGCTAATGTAAGGAAACACATTTTGACTGTGACAATCCATAACTAATTTGAAAGAATCTTACCAATTAGTTTGATCTTAAAGATTGACCTGCCTTAAAATTATATTGCTATGACAAGAAATGTGTTTTTCATCTTAAAAAAAAAAAATCACATTTTAACCTTGTTTCTTTTTTAGAAAAGAACATCAACTACTTTTTCTCTGAAAAACAGAAAAAGCTCTAACACAGTAACCATTTAAATGCATTATATGTGAAGTGTTGTTACAAGAAGAGCTGTCCATGTGGAGAAAACAAATTAACAAATGTGAATCCATTCCAATTCTTTCTTCTATTGTTGAATACACTATTTCTGGAGTACTGTTGACTTTAGTGATTACATTGCAGATATTAACGAACAAAACCCCAAAAAAGTAAACCACATCATATGCTTTTGCCATGTGACCCATAAAAAGGGTAGCAGGGGGAAACCATTATTCCTATTGACTTCACTGGGAAGAGGAATGATGTATGTAAAAGAATAGATACCAGTGCCAGAACTGAGATCACTCAGTCCTTTCCCATATATTTAAAGGACAGTCTGGCCTTCTGACATTTTCTGTTTTCTTTAAACTGTACTTAAATGTCTACAGCAAGATACTGCCATATGCAGAAATTGACAACACAGTAAAATAAGTGTGAAGCTCACTGCAGCCAGAATAATGGCATTTTATTCTGACTGCATATTAGCATTTTTATGCCTACCTTGCAAAAGATGTAAAATAGCGGGTACAGGGTGACTCAGGCACCAGAGCTACTTCCCATTTAGCTTCCTTTTTTAATTCAGTGAGCCAAGAGCAAGTCCCATTCTATGCTAGGGGTTTGTCCTGATACAGTTACTCTAATGGCAACTTTTAAAAAATGCAAACACATATTTTCTGATTCTTTTTAGGTTCATGTATATGACCATCTAATTGCTCCATGAAGAGCTTTTCGTAATCTAAACCGTCCTGCTTTTAGCTTGAGGGCCTTTCTTCTTGACCTGCTATTTTCTGAGACTAAATAATTCCCTTCTTTCATTTGTGCTGTTGGTTTGATAGTATTTATGAAGCCTGCTTGTTCCTCCCTTGAGTTTTCATTACACTAGACAGAACAAAATTTGCCTTATACATTCTCCATATAGTACAACTTTATTTTACAGGTTGTTGTGGTTTAAACCCAGCTGGGAATTAAGCCCCACACAGTTGCTCACTCGGTCCCCCACCAGCAGGATGGGGTGGAGAATCAGAAGGGTAAAAGAGAGAAAAGTCATTAGTTGAGATAAAGACAGTTTAATAGGTATAGCAGAAGCTGCATCCACAAGCAAAACAGAACAAGGAATTAATTCACCACTTCCCGTGGTGTTCAGCCATGCCCAGGAAAGCTGGGCTTCATCACCTATAACAGTGACTTGGGAAGACAAATGCCATAACCCTGAATGTCTCCACCTTCCTTCTTTCGTCAGTTCTGTATGCTGAGCCTGATGCCATACGGTGTGGGATATCCCTCTGGTCAGCTGGGGTCAGCTGTCTTGGCTGTGTCCGCTCCAAACTGCATGTCCACCCTCAGCCTGCTCACTGGTGGGGTAAGGAACAGAAAAGCCCTTGACACTGTGCAAGCCCTGCTCAGCAACAGCTAAAATATCCCTGTGTTATCAACCGTTTCCAGCACAAATCCGAAATACAGCACATTACTATGTAAATAGCAGTTACTAGTATTATGTATATGTATGTATTATTATGTATATAGCAGTTACTATAAAGAAAATAAAGTCTATCCCAGTCAAAACCAGCACAGAGGTCTAAATTTTTGTTGCCTCGGACCATAATTTTTGGTTTCTTTTATGGGAGCACAGATATTTTACACTGTGTGAATTGGAAGTGCCCATAATTCCAGGTGTGGCTGCTACATGAGCCATGCATAATCATCTAAACTCAAGATTTGCATGTAATCCTCCTCTTTGATATATAACCATGAATATCTTTGAACTTTATGGTAATGGAGCTGCACTGCAAATTTTATTTGGTTTCTTACTGTTCAGGAAAATCCTAATACAGCTCCAAAGAAGACTTGATATTAGAGCTACTTGCTAATTAGGAGGAAAAAGGAGAACTGAACTAACCCAAAATAGCATAGAAGAGACAAAAAAAAAAAAAAAAAAAAAAAAAAAAAAAAAAAAAAGGGAAACTGGAAGTGCCTCTGCACTCACATCATGGGCAAGAAACAGGAGGACATGAAAGCTGTCTTGCTACTAGGAAGCTATGAATTAGATACTGTTACTGAAACTTGATGGGACAACTCTCATGACTGGACGTGACTATTGATGGCTGCAGGCTGTTTATAAGGGACAAGCAAGGAAGGGACTGCCCTCTACATTGAACTGGATTGTGAAGAGTTATCTCTGAAGAACAGCCATGAGCAGGTTGGAAGCCTGTGGGTAAGAATAAGAGACTAAGGCAACAAAGGTAACCTTATGGTTGGTGTCTACTACAGGCCCCTGATCAAGGGGCGCCTATTAACAAAGCCTTCTTGCTCCAGCTACTGGAGGCATTGTGCTCAGAGGCTCTCTTCTTGCTGGGGGACTTCAACCACCCCATCACCTGCTGGGAAAGTAGCATGGTGGCTGTAGGCAATCCAGGAGACTCCTGGAATGCAGGGAGGATAATGTCCTGATCCAGATAATAGACATCCCTACCAGAGGGGACAGAATCCTGGGCCTGATGATCACTGACACAAGTGAGCTGATCAGGGACATCAAGACTGGAGGCAGCCTGGGCTGCAGCAATCATCCACTGGTGGAGTTTGCAGTCCTGAGAGATACTGGTCAGGCAAAGAGTGGGAAAAAAAAAATCAAATCACATCATGGAAGAAGATAACCTTTAGCCTGCATATCCCAAACCAAAGAGCAGCAGCTACTTCATTTACCCCATCTGCAACAGAATAGCAGACCTGCAGAGGACAAAACAGGCATTCCTCAGTAAAGTATTTCTAATGAGCATGACTGGAAGTGACATCCTAACATTGGCACACCACATTAAAAAGGATATAATTCACCCAACAATTAAAAAATATTTTATCAGGCTTTTTAAAAGAGATTCATGTTTTACACACTGCAGGGAGACTTTTTTCCTGAAAAAAAAACCAACCAAACAAAAAAAAACAGCAGGAAAAAATGCTCTGGGCACAGATACAGGAAAATTCTCATTAACATCTTTCCTACATTATAGCCATTAAGGGTGTTACTCTGGGTAATTTTTTTTTGTTGTAAGGCATTATAGCTACTTGCATATTTTCAAGCCACAGAAACATAAAGCAACATAAGACCTTTCACTGCTTGCTCATCAGGAGATCAATTCATTCCCCTCAGCCCCTGAGCAATGTTTCTGTAAGAGCCCTAACCGCTTCTGGAAGCCCATTTAGAAACAACTGCTTGTAGGACAAGTAAAAGTATGCTTACCTACCTCAACACACCTCCAGCACTTCTGGATCTCCAGGAGTTGTTTAATCTTCAGGACCTGAGGAGATAGGAAAGGATTCCCCAAAATTAATTATGTGATAAAGTCCAAGGATTTTTTACAGCCCAGACCAGAGATTTCTGTAGTAAGGAGAAGCTCAGTTCAGTGCCCTCTGCAGAGCAGAGGTACAGGGGACAGAAACACATGACAAATTATTGATATTTGTCCCTGGTATTGTGTTTATAAGCCTGTTGCTGTCCCATTACAGCCTGCTATTGGTGCAAACCAAGCCCGTCACTATTACCCTTATCAGTCCAGAGAAGGTGCAACATGACCAGTCAGTTTTTCTGACCCACTGGGGCAAAAGGATGGGTATTAAATCTGTCTCTACCCAGGGAGGGATTTCAGTACTTCAGTCTGTCACAGCAAACACTGTGGCCCTGTAGGTAGTGATGTTAAAGATTTCCCCCTACACTGAGTAGAAGCAGAGCTGCAGTTACAAATAGCAGCTCAGGCACACAGTTCCAATTAAAGAGTAATTCAGCAAGGAATAAAACTCCAGGACTTACTGAGTTCCCCTTTTGGTAAAAGAAAAAAAAATACAACTTCTAAATATATCAGGTCAACTTAAGTTATTTCATTATTATTAATTAGGATACTCTGGCAAAGCAGACCAAGCCTTTATTAGCTGAAGCAGCAATTTGGCAGCAGCTGGAGTTTTATTGCTCATTGATTAAGCAATAGATACAAACTGAACCAGTAGCCTCATGTGAAGGGTATTAGAGTTGAATGCCTAGGAGATTTGTGTGAAGACTTATAGCCATAAGACAGAAAGATCTATACATATTGCCCAAGGTAAAACTGTGAATGACTCTGAAAGGAGAAGGCTGCTGCATCATGGCAAATAATTGTTAATTTATTTTAGCGTGAAATCTTTATACACCCTATATGAAATAAGCCACTTTTGTGGGAGGGTTGATGCAAGGATATTCCTTTTCAGTGCACTGATGGGGTTAAGTGCTGCCTTTTGTGTGGAAAAATGGACAGTCTTGAGAGGCTTCAGAGAACTGGGCTTCGGAGAAAAACCTTTCCTTTCTTTGCTAATCTCTGCTCTGACAGAAATATCGACCAGGTACCTGGAGAAACATCTTGCCATGGATGATGACACTCAGTCCGGCACCCACTGGCGGCACAGCACCTAAAGAGAAGCTCTGAGAAATCCAGTCTTGTTGTTGCCAGATGTCATCCTTGCCCCCACTACCTCAAAATAACAGTCCTGTAGAGGAGCTGGAAGAAGAAAATATTTGTTCCCAATCTGGTGTGGGAATACTGGTTTAAACCTCTGATGAAGATGAATTTATGGTGATACATCTGGCATTGCTGTGGCTGAGGTGCAAACATTTTATTGCTGACACTGCTGTGAAAGAACTAATCTGCAAAATAGAGCATCCTAAGCCACAGCAGCTCCTTGCCTCAGGGAACATGAGTCAGGGTGCTTAGATAGGTTTCTATTAATTGCCTTCTTAACTCCAAAGAGCCAGATATGGCTATTTCATTTAAAATTACATTTTTACCAACTTAAAATAGAGTAAAATATAGTTTATAACAAGAGTTGCCTAAAAACTCATTAGACTTAATTTCCCTGTGTTGTACTGTGATGTGAGAATGAAATGATGGAGGATACAGAGCCACATGCACAAAAGAACCTCTCTTGAACATTCTCTTTGCCCAACACTCAGGCCTTATATTGTATATGAATGTCATGGTCTTCAGAGAACACATATTGTCCCAAAAGTTCAAGTTCTGTCTTGCATAAGCATAAAAATTAATTATAATTAACACTTCATAAACTAGCAAGCTTCTGCTGTGTCCTTCTTTTTCCTAAAAGGCCAGGAAAGCAAATACCCATCTAGATGTAAAGAGTTTTGAAATGGCTACAGGAGAGATTTTATGGGCAAACAGAGGCATCCTCTTTATTTGTGGTCAATGAATTTTTCTTTCATATAAACACCTTTGTTGGGGCCAACTATAGCAGAAAACAGTTATTAAAATCTGCTTTGTATTTCAGAGAATGTGTGATCTTGGTCAGTAACACTCAGGACTTTATTTTATGGTGTGCTGCAAAAGCAGCCTGGGATGCAAGCTGACTATTGAGGAAGAAAGCAGATATTTCCTCCATACCTCATTTGTTGGTTTTTGTGTGGCAATCAGTAGATCCCATTTTGCCTTATGATTTCCAAAAGGAATTTTCCTTGGGTGGAGCCTAATCTGTGCTGAGTATAATGAGTGACCTGTGCAAACACAGGCAGAAGAACTTCTCCCGGCAAGAAAGAGCCTGTTAAGAGATGCAGTTGTTGAAATCAAGCACTGGAAACAATTTTTAAATGCCCAAAGATGTGTTATTCAAACTTTAAAAGCCCAGGACTACAGTGTGACATAGTCACTGAAAGTTGCAGTGTGGTGCGAAAATGCGGAACATTTCACTGCAAAAATCTCATCTCCTGGGCTGAACAGGGGCTCTCCAGTGTTTTACAGCAATTTAGGGAATGAGCCCGAGAGAAGCACAGGGACTGTTTAACTTCATTTCCTGACGGCACGGACTGGAGCAATATCAGAAGCAGACTGCACTGGCCTGCAGAAAACTCACAGTGCTGGATTTTTTTCCCACTGCTTGCCAGAGCCTCTGACATCAACTTTACCCCAACAGGGAGCCAGAGGAGGGGGATGGAGATGTAATGGCAGATGGCAACCCACAAGGAGGCGAGAACCGCATACTGCACTTTGGCACTCCATGACAAGGACAACTTTACAGTAACCTAGTTTGCTTATAAATTGGATGAGGATTATTTGCCACTTTTTTTCTCCCCCATCTTCAGTCAGATCATTGCAAGGCAGGCTAAAAAATATCTAATTAATTAATTGACTTAACTCTATGCAGCTGTATTTCTAAGCTGGGGAGACACAAGAGAACTGATTTTAATATAGTTAAGCCAGTCGTCATGTAATTTCAGGCTTTGATATGGTTTCAATGTGTAGATGAGCTAGGGGACAAATTTCCTTACCCAGTAAAGCAGCATGAGTTGCTCTGTTACCTGGCCTGAATGTCCCAGAAATCTGCAGAAATTCAACAGAGGTTTTCCTGTGCTTTCTGCATGTCATTGCCTTCAAACAAAAGCATCTTCAGTGGACATAGACAACAGGTAAGGGGAAAGGAAATTTGACTTTCTCAATGTTTTCTGCAAAATGGTTCTCCTGTCTACTTCTAGACATTAAAATTAACTTGCTATCTAAATGGATCTTGTCTAAATTAATTGTGCTGTCTCTGTGCAGTGTTTCCCCAAGGAATGCACTGAAATAGTGTTACGTCTTTGACTGTTCTTGGCTGATTGAGATATTAATTAATTATATGAATAAACCTAGGAAAATAAAAGTAGGTTTCTGTCTTAATTCATGTGAGTAATAGGCCTAATGCCTCATATGTGGAGCTTGGCAGTAGCTACTTTGCTTTGTGACCTGGTTTACTACTCCATAGTAGTAAACTATGGAGTAGTAAACTTGTTGGCTGGGACAGATCCAGAGAAGAAACTCAGTCGTGAAGGGAGGGGCAACCCGTGTGTAGTGGTGGGCACCACAGGTGGCTCCCAGTAAACTGCTATACAGGAATGGTGCTTTGATGGACACAGGGACCCTCTCAGGTCCCAGCCACAGTGCTGTTCTGAGGTTTATTTAGCTTAGTTTTGCACAAATCAGTTAGACTGGGTGCACTAACACTGCTATCTCACTTTCTGCTCAGAGCTCGCTCATTAGAATCACAGAATTGTTTAGATCTAAGATCATCACCAGCACCACCATGTCCACCACTAAACCATGTCCTACATCTACACTTTTTTTGGAACAGTTCCAGGAATGGCGACTCTACTGCTTCCCCTGGCAGCCTGTTCCAATGTTTGGCAACCCTTTCAGTGAAGAAGTTTTTCCTGCCCTCCAATCTGAAGCTCCTCTGGCACAGCTAGGGGCCATTTTCTCTTGTGCTGACCGCCTGTTACTTGGGAGAGTTAGGTGGTCATTTGGGATATCTTCCCTGCATTGCCTAACATAGCTCTGTCCTGCACATGTCAGAGTTTGGCAGAAAGCCTTTGGACAAGCAGGGAGCTTCAAAGTATGAGATGTTGCTTTTTTTGGAACTCCTGAACAAACAGGAACAATTTTCAGATCTAGAAAATGGAAAATTGAATGCTCTGCAGGGCTAACATATTCTTTATGATTGAGGTGGACATGACAGCTTTGTTTTCTCCTTGGTTGGTTGTTGTGTGATCGTTTTATGAGGCTTCTCCAGGATTTTTTGCTAAAAGAAGAACTTCCTTATTTACACTCCTATTCTTCCCGTGGTGTGGAAAGCAAACACTTGAATCATATAAGTTTAACTTGTCTCAAAGCTGAGGGAAAGGTAAATGTACATTTTTTTCTGCCACTAGCTTATTTAGAACATTACATATCTGCATATAAACCCATAAATATTTAGTTGGAACAGAAGTACTTAGTACTGCTTAAGAATGCTAAAATTGCAGACTTAGTAGTTGCAATGGCTGTTTTACGCTGCTCACCAGTAAATGCTTCACGCTCCTGCAATATGCCTGTCTCCAGTATGCCTATTAAAAAAAAAAAAGAGAAAGTATTTAAACATTTGAAAAACAGAACTTACCTTGTAATTTAGCTTTGACCTGTAATATTTACATTTCAAAACTCAGACTTGATTTGAAAATAACCGTATTCCAGGAAAGTAGGTGTTAAAATTGTTTCTGTGTTCAGTCCAAAACTTTGTCTCTCTGTATGCTCTGCAAGCTTGTGTAATTCATATTCAGATAAATACGCTGAGAAGGGTTCAAATGTTTGCTTCCCAGAACACAAGAAATTCTTTCAGACATGGTTGTGATTTACCAAGTCCCTCGATTTCCTGTCACAGGGCTGGTGGAGCCCAGAGCCTGAGGAAGAGAAGTGGAACTGTCTGTGACACCTGAATGTCTCAGAAACACTCAGACTTTGCTGTTTGGCTCCTCTGAATTAAATGCAAAGCAGCTCATTGACTCCAATGCTGTGTAACTATCACCTTGCTGATTTTGCACAATTGTTTTGCTTGAAACGATGAATAATGCCTGGGTAATGTAAATTCCCTGAGGGCCATAGCAAATGCTATAAACTCTGCCAGTGGTATTGAGGCATTGGGGAAATTCTTTTATTTCCATACTTTACACTATAGGAACTTCAACACTTGATTGCAAAGGAGTTTGCCTTAAGAGACAGAAAATTCCAGAAGACACACAGATAGAACTGAAGTTTTCTTAGACGATTAATAATAAAGCCTGAAGAGATTAATGAGCAGGAAGGACATTCTCTTGTCTGTAGTCAACACAAAATAAAAACAGAGTCAAATCAGCATTAGCATTCAATGTCTATTTTTCATATGCCATCTATTGACTGTGGCAGGGAGATCCTTCTTTTGAACCAGACACCCCCCATTCCATAAGGAGCACTTATTTTTGTGAAGAGCAAAAATATATCCAAGCCCTGATGACCCTGAAACTTTGCTTAGGAGTGCTGTAATTAGAGCTTGTGCCTCTCTCTTCAAATCTGCTTAACAAATCTCGAGGCTTGGCTCTAAAACCAGCATTCGTGTTAAGATGCTGTGCTAGTTACACTCAAGATTTGTCAAAACAATCTAACCAACTCTCATAGGAAACCAGAAACAAGAAAGAAAAATTTGGCCACATTCCTATATCCAAATATTTTTACAGCATGAGAAATTGAACTAATAATGCTTCTGTCTGGTTAACAGCTGTCAAAGGATGAAAAATAAGCTACTGGGAATGTAGTCAATCACTCACTCCTTTTAATGTGGTGTGAAATCCATAAAGGCATTTATACTGAATCTTAATGTGTTTTACAGAAAAATCACTGGTAGCTGTGTTGAAGGGATGCCAATTTTTAACAAGCAGCGTCTGGTGCTTTCCGGGCCACTCCACGCATGTGTGTTCTGTAGGGAATGATGAGTTTGCACTCTGTTTGCTTCTGGGAACGCATATTTAGTAACATTCCCTCTCTTCCCCCTCTGCTTGAGGTGGGTCTCCAGGACACAAGCTCCATTCACAAAAAGACATCTGAGCTTCATCCAGGTCCTCTCTGTCAGTGACTGCAGTTTTCATCCTCCTGTATCACGGCGGCTCCTCTCCTGCAAAGCGCAGAGGCTGCATCCCGGCAGACGCGGCGGCACCTGGGGACATACTGGATTTCATGAGACATACTGATTCCATGAGACTGTTTTCCTAGGGCAATGAGCAGGTGAATCGCCATTCACGGGGCTGTGGCCTTCCCTTGTGTGCTGTGTTCTTTAACCAGCAGGTAATGCTAAAACTTCCCCACATGACACAATGAGATATTAATGTGTGTGAAGAGCTCAGTGTTGAACCACACACAGAACAGCCTATATATAGCCAGAGGTAGCAGCTTTTTAAACCAGCATGGCTATTTTTGTTACCGATAGCACTGGGGAGTGAAGAGCTCAGTGGCTGTGTGTGGAGAATGCGTGGCTCAGGTTGTTGAAGGATTTGTGTATCCCTGTGGCCCTGCTCTTCACTGGGTTTTGTTGGATGGATACAGCTGGATACAGCTGGATACAGCTGGGATGGTCACGGTTTGAGGCGTCTTCCTGGTCTTGCCCCAGAGGAGATATACTGTATCAGGTGGTGCTAATGTATGTGCTAGAGCCCCCTTTGGTCACCCTCCTTCTCTGGCTCAGCAGACCCATGGCAGTTTTTAGGCTGGTGAGTGCTAGGTGGCTGCAGAGGTGCTTATACTGCCCAAAGCACTCATACACGAAAGAAGAGCCAGTCCCAAGGCTTTCTGCCATTGTTTAAGGTGAAAGCACAGTGAGAAATATAACTCATAACATTTCCTTCTTTATATCTCCACCAGCTCATCTGACTATCAAAATCAGGCTAGCTAATAAAGACCAAAATACAGAATAGAGTCTTCCTGTTTCCTGTTGGTTACCTTTACCTTGTGATCTGTAGGGGTGAGCAGTTACTATTCCTCAAATCCATCACTTGCTCAGCTTCATAATGTATCTTTCACATGTGAGTTAAGGCTCTTGTTCACACTTTCTCATAGTACCATAGTACAAATTATACAAATCAAGGCAATAGAAATGCTTAGCAGTGGGATCACACCCAGAATACCTTCCTGGTGTTCTGTCTCACTGAACTCTCCAAAGGATGTGCCCAGGCATAACAGGTCAGTCCAAAATAGAAAGTGTGTGCCTCAGGATGGCTGTGGGGCAAACACTCCTGTCATGGTTTCTGTCCAGCCTGATGCCATCAGTATAATAAAAACTGTGGCTTCAGCTGAGTTCCTTCCAGGCATTAGTTCAGAGTGCAAAAACTATCCAGCAGAACCAGGATCTGTGGAAGAAATGACCAGGGCTGAATAAGCATGGTGGTCATCCCCTTTCAAAATAAGAGTAAAAATATTACCTGTAAGGCAAATACATGATACAGCTGCCTGCAGCCTGTAAACCATGGAACAAATAGGAGCATTGGACTTTCAGTCTCTTAGCTCTCAGAAATGTAACATTTCCTGAATGATTTCTGAATTTATGTACTTCGTAGCATGCAACTACTACTATTAAATATATTATACCAAACCCACACTCATGCTTTTTTTGCTCTTCATTTTCCTCTTTTAACTTACATCAGCTCCCAGCCTCCAGAAATTGCATCTTATGGTAACACCGTGTATTAGTGATATACAAAATTTGGAGGCTTTCCTAATATGCCCCTGCATTCCAGTGTGCTGCTCTTTTATTCAAATAAGTGTATTATGGCCTTGTGCTTCTCTCTTTCACTCATGTTGGAAAAGAGACATAATTTTCTCATTAAGATCATACCTTTTAAAATATTATTTTTCCTACTGGATGACTACTCAAGTTCCTTGAGCTTCTGCTGAATTCAGTAGTGATGGGGGATGCTTATGAGACTAACCCTGAATTCTCAACTAAGTGAAGCATTTGGGATTTATTTCAGTCCCACTGAAATCAGTGGGACATAAATTTAATTTTAAACAAACATTTAAGTGCTTTGCCGAATGCAGCTAGACTGCTGAACATAGGTCTCAACAAGAAACTATTTTCTATTTCTTACCATGATAACATATTTTGACACACTGTTATGGTACAAAGTCAGTCATAGCATCTTAAGCACATTACAACCAAGAGAGAAGTCAGCCTGCTATACTGAAATTCATGAATAAGAATCATCTTTGAGTCATATTTCTGAAATCAGCGACACCCATTTTTATATTGAAAGTGCAATGTCCTTATTTCCCAATAGGTCTTTCATTTGTATGTCTCCAAGGAAGCTCAGACTGAGAGTTAGGCAGCCAGCAAAGAGGCCAGGGGCACAGATGCCAGAGGGATGTTTTCCCCCTGTGTGGTGCAGACAATATTACATGTGAGGGACCATTAGGTGGCCAAGTGCACAAGCATGCCTAAGGAGCACAGGAGCTCACTGATACACCACAAAATCTGCTGAAGACTGCTGTGGCTTTTATATAGTCATGTCTATCTTCCCCCCCAGATGGATCCTTTTAATGTCTGCTTTTTTTTTTTTTTTTTCTTTTTAATGTATAGTTTCACTTCTTGATAACTTGGATCTCACTATGCATTGCAGAATTACAGCTATAATACTGAACATTTCCTTGTTGTTCCTGCAGTTACTTTTGACTTCCCAGCTCTGATGAGTTTTTGGAATTTGTCTATATTATTCCTTAGAGTGTTTGTGGTAATAAATCGTCATCTAGTTGCTACTTACTTCCCTCAAATTCAGATACTAAAGCAGTAACTGTTCTAGAAATGACTGAATGTATTATTGTGATGGTTACATCTGTATGGAATTCATAAACCATAGAATGGTTTGGGTTGGAAGGGACCTTGACGATGATCGAGTTATAAACCCCCACACCATAGACAGGGACATCTTCTACTAGACCAGGTTGCTTAAAGCCTCATCCAGCCTGACCTTGAATAATTCCAGGGATGGGGCACCCACAACTTCTCTGGGCAAGATTTTCTAGTGTCTCAGCACCCTCGCAGGAAAGAATTTCATCCTAATATTTAATCTAAACCTACACTGTCAATGTAAAGCCATTCCTCTTTGTTCTATCACTACATGCCCTTGTAAAAAGTCCTTCTCCAGCTCTCTTGCTGTGCCCCTTTAGCTACTGGAAGGTTGCCATAAGGTCTCCCCACAGCATTCTCTTTTCCAGGCTGAACAACCCCAACTCTCTTAGCCTGTCTTCATAGGAGAGACCATAGGCAAGGAATGGCTTTCCAAGTGATCAGCAGCATGAGCTAATGGCATGTAATGACTATTAAATTAATTCAGTCATATCCTGAGACACCTGAGAGCCTGTATGCAGACACTCAGACTGCCAAGGGTTTCCAAACTAACAAGCATCTCTTGAAAGGAGAAAGTTTTATAAAGAGAGATAAAACCAGCTGCAAACCCACCTGTGCACATTAAGCATGAAATATCATTCCTCTGCAAACTGATTAATCTCCTTTATCAGACCACTAAATATTAATTCTTGGTTCCCACTACTCAGTGCAAACTGACAACAATGATACAAAACCCTTTCTCCTGCCATGCTGTCTTCCCTCCATTCCTCAGGAGCTCCCGATGCCTAGCACAACTCTTGTCCCACTGCTGTTACTTGGGAGATGAGACCAACTCCCACCTGACTACAATCTTCTTTCGGGTAGTTGTAGGGAAGCAGGTCCTCCCTGAGCCTCATTCTCTCCAGGCTAAACAAGCCCAGCTCCCTCAGCTGCTCCTCATAAGACTTGTGCTCCAGACCCTTCACCGGCGTCCTTGCCCTTCTCTGGACACACTCCAGCACTTCACTCCTTTCATCTCTGCTTTTGTCACCTCCGTCTCTCCCCACGCAGTCTCCTAGGAGGATGCAGGAGCACAGCGGCCCTCGGGGAGCAGGGATGGGCGAGCAGAGACAGGGGAAGAGGCAAGGACAGGGACAGGGGCAGGGAACGGGTTCGCTCCGCCGACGCTTTGCCCTTGTTGCCAGGAGAGGGAGCAGGTCCCTGCGCATCCCCCGAAGCTTTTGTTCCACTTCTCGACAGACTCGCAAAGCTCCACCGTGGTCTTAATTGCGGATTCGGAGGAGTGTTTAGCTTCAGACTTTCTCACATAGGCATACAAGCGGCTTTTAAGCAGTTTTCCATGGCTGTACAGCTTTGCACCTGTGAGTCATTAGACACAGTCCTGCCACCCTTACTCATAATCCCGAGTTTCACAAAGAATTTCTCTAGAACCTGGGTGTTTTCTTCTAAAAAAATAAAAGAATTCTTGGAATTAAACAAGACAGGAGTAGGCTGTCCAGGGCATGCGAAGGAGAAGTGTTACCCATCTTTAGTTTCAGCAAGCGGAAGGTAATGCACTCAGTTCAGGAGTGAAATCCATAAAGAGAAAAAGGAATGCATTTGTAAGATCATGGTAAAACACCACCTTGTAAGAGGGAATAAATAAGATTTTTTCAACAAAAATGTGAGGACAGCTGGGTTCAAATAACAATGCAGCAAAAAGTACCTGTGCTGCTGTCTGCAGCAGCAAATGCTCTGTTTTATGACTGTAATTGAACACAGCCTTACACAATATCAGGGGTATAAAGCTTTTCTTTTTCAGATTCTGACTAAAATAAAGTTGCACAGAAGGCACTGTCTCTCAAAAGGAAGCTGTTATGGCTGGCAATGCTCTCACACATGCAGGCAGACCTGTGGTCACTCTGGTTGAGTGTTCACGTGCCTTCATCACACACTGTTAATTGATGACATCATGAAAGACTTTGAAGGTCATTTAACTTAGACAATTTCATAAGCCCACATTTCATGTGTTCATTGTTATCTGCCCTGGGGAGTAAGTTGTCTCTCTGTTGCCTATGTGCCATGTAAAAGCCTGTGTTTACATGGTTACGATTTCTTTTAGATTCATAATCAGTTAAATAAGGTGGAAGGTGCTACTGTTGTCATGCATCTTTTATATCTTGTGACAGAGACAATTTCATCTGCAAGTGCAGACTTACAGCTAGGAGTCCAAAGAGCGGGCAGCTCCACTCCCACCTTTTGTGCTCTTGGCAAACTCATGCCAACACTGAGAAACTGCAGGGCAGCTCCAGCACTGTTACATGGCCACCCTTGCTCAGGGGTGTTGCATTCTCTAAAAAAACCAGCCGGTTTCCACAGCAAGCCATGAAGTGGGACCACCTGATGCCCCAGGCCACCTCAGACAAGTTAGATAGCACTGCAAGAGTAGGGAAGCAGAGAGGCATCTGCCTCTCTGCTGTGATTTTCTATCAATATATTACCAGTTTTTCCACAGCTCTTTGGTTATGCTTCTGTAAATGGACTTGCATCTTCAGAAACCTTGGGACTGTGAGGATGTCTGCACAGCTTTTTGCAGGATGATGTGCTCTGAGCTGAATGGAGATAATAATGTAGGTGCTGTGCCTGGAGAAATAAAAGGAACTTCAAGACATGCCGTGAGACAATCCCAGTGCTTAGAAACCAGAGATAAACAGAAAGAAAAGTGACTGCTACTGAAATACATGATGTAATGGTTGGTTGAGGAAGGGCTTTGGATTTTCCTCTTCACAGAGTTAAAACTGGAACACAGTTTAAGTGGTGATCCTCAGCCTGCCATTTCTGCCTGCATCTGTGTCCTGTATCCATCTGTTTAACTTCCCAGTTTTGCAGCAGTTCATGCCTATGGATGAAAGAAGATCCCTCTTGAGTGCCACCCGCACTTTCTGAACAAACTAGAGGCAAAGTTCCCCATGCCAATACCCACCTGCTCAGTGCAGTGCCCTTCTCCTCTGTGGAAGACAGGATGCCAAGGGCAGAGGCTGCAAACATCTTTCCTAAACCCAGCAGTTGGCTTAATTTCTCGGTTTAATGCTACTGTTAGAAAGGAAAATCAAAGTTGGTTATCAAAGTGTCAGCAAGCAAATGGGTTAAATGGTGTCCTATGTCTGTGAATGCAGTGGGTGAGAGCAGAACCTGTTTATAAACTGCAGTGACTGTGCTGCCTGGAGATGACTTCATGCCTGAAGAACTCTTGTAACCTTTTTTCGATCGATGCCTTTCTTTTTCTCTCACATAAATGTCACTTAAGGACATACACTACATTACATGAATGTCAGAGATAACTGCCCAGCAATTGTGCTTTCCTTTTATTTCCCTTTTCCATCAAAAGTGAGACCTTCCTGGGTTTTTTTTGCATGTAAAGAAAAATGGGATTTGAGGACGAAAATCTAATCATCAATCAAGTCTTTCCTTGCCAGTAAGATTTTCGGAAGAGATGATAAGCAGACATACAAGGGAAGCTCTTTGCTGTGATGATCACAGAGGAGTATAATGAAGATTAATCATCACTTTATCAAACTGAATCCATTTTTTTAAGCATCTCAATTAAATACCAGCTCAAATTCTGTAGAAGTGGCTGAGCCAAAGATGTGCCATGGTGATGTGCTGGCACCTTCTCTTCCCTAGGAAGCCCTGCCTTCTCCCTGCTCACCCATGATCGTGACTGCCTGTCTCTGCTGCATCACATTATGGGTGCTTCAGGGTCCTGTGCCCCTCCAGACTTTCTACTGTCTTTATTCTGCATCCTGGGCATCTTCCCAGCACAAGGCAGTTTCCTGCTGCACTCCTACATCTCAGCAGAGCCTTGCTGCAGCTACGGCACCCAGCATCTAACCCCCCCTTAAAGAGTCTCACAAAACCAAGCATGTATTGGAACTGTGAGCTAAAAAACTCTCCTGGTTTAAGAAGATGGATTGATTCCAAAACACAAAATTCCCAGGCCATAAAATCTTTCTGCACCAGTAAGACCGAATGACATTCACATACAGGTTGAGTTCAAATGCCCTTTTTCTTGAGGCCTCCGTTTTCCTGTCACTAAGGGAGCAGAGAGACTGTCACTTGCTTGCCCCTTGCTGGTATCCCTCCTCAAGCATCTGCTGTGACCCCTGTCAGGGCAGGGACCGGAGGGGAGGCTGAATGGCTCTTTCTGTGCTCTTCCCACCAAAGCCCATGGGATACCTTCCTGAAATAAATATCTTTCTATTGTTTGTGGGATACTTTGGTCTGCTTGCTCCTGCTTTGCTCTAAAATAACACCTAGAAGTATTTGGAGATTTGGCTGAGAACTGACTAAAAAAATGCAGATTTTGGCCCTCAGTTTTTTACATCTAATAGATTATTTTACTAATTGATATTTCTCTCTCTGATCATGTATTACAATTGGACATTTGAAAACAAAAAAGCATAAGGTGCTCTGAGGGATTTCTAGGTATCCTGACATGGCCATTTTCAAGATAATATTAGGAGACAATAGGAAGCATAATCATTAACTACCTGGTAGTGATGTCAGACCTTCTGTTCTCTTGGGTTAATGTATGATTTAATCACCACAAATGGAGGTCTTCAATATGCCTTTTTACTGGGATTCAACTCTGGTTACATTTTGACATCTAGAAAGACTTCAAACAAATACAGTGATCTATATGCATATTATGGTAATTGCAAGAAGATGAAATTGGAAAAGATATTGGCAATTACATGCGGTGAAAATGGCTAATGCTGACCACCTGATAGCATTTTGCATTTCAGTGATTTAGAACAATAAACTAATAAAATAACTACTAATAAATAATAACAAAAGCCCTCCTGACTTAGATCTTACCTATGCCTTAAGATACACAAAGAAAGGAAAAATTATATATATAATGTCTTACATTGCAAATGTAAATGTGAAATGTAACACAGCTGGCTGGCATTTTTGGCATGATATATGTGTGGCTGCAGCACAAATCAGCCAAAATCAGCACAAAGCCCAGGGTTGCATACATTACAGACAAACAGTGAAACCACTTTATGCTGTGACTCCAAGGCCCCTGAAAATTATTGTATTTTATGCTACAGTTTCTTTTCTTTAGCCCATCCTTTCTCAAAATATTCTCTCTTAAATGGGCACTGATTTCTATTAGCAGCTCTCCAGAAAGCAACAGGAAAGCTAAGCCCTGTGCAAATTCACATTGTTTTACTGCTATTTTTATTTATATCAAAACATGGTTCATGCCTGAGGACTAAAATATGGTGCTGGAGTTCTGCAGCCAGCGAGCCCGGCCAGGCAGTGATCCCTCAAACTGCCTTGATGCTGACCTGCCAGACCCCCACAGAGAGGGGCCACTCACTCCAGTCTGTCTTAGCTACTTTGGCTAATTGCAGTATAGATAGTTGTCAGCAGGACTTAAAGAAAGAGCATCGACTCATTCTCCTAGGTTAGTGATTTAAAGACAGATAACAAGTTATGGCCATTTTTGACAAGGATCAGAGGTGAAGCAGTGACCCGGAGTCTAAAGGTAATGCACCCTATTACCAATCCACATCTGACCGCTGCCTTGCGAGCCTCCCCTCGCACTCGCTAGGGGAAAGCAGATGTCTTATTAGCTCCCATCCTTAAGTGGCTTTTGTCATCATGTCAACTTTGAAATAACACATGCTGGGCCAGTGACACACACACAAACACACAAAATCAGCCAAATGAGTTGCTTGGCAGTTCAAACAGAGCAAGGAAAGACACCGGTGTTTAGAAAAAGCAAAATGCAGAAATGCATAGAAATATTTTTTCTAGCTTTCTGGACAATGAAGGGGTCTGACTTGCACTCAGTTATTGCAAATTAATGTGATACTTAACAGTGGGTGGTCTGAGTACTTGACTAAGGGTGGATTAAAGCAAGCAAGCTGCAGAAAATTTTGGGGTAATGCTCAGCAGTCACACATTCATAAATTGTATGGTTAGTGTAAAGTCTGACGGGTAACCTATCCTCTCTCCCAAAATCTAATTTAATTAATGCTTTAGAAATGAGGCTGTCCATGCAGATGTCCCACTAGACTGCTTAAAAGATATTCTTCGTATCACTGGAAGTCACTCTTTTAAAGCCAGGGATTAATGTGCTGGGGCTGAGATAAAGCCTGTGATGTCTTTCTTCTGTCAATAAGAAGGAAGGCAGGTGAAGCAGAAGCTGGCACCGAGCTGGTCTCTGACTTTCCTGGTGCCATGTCTATTCCAAAACTGAGGGGGACCACACCCAGCTCACGGCAGAGCAGCCAGGGCACAGCGAGGGCTGGTGGATCTGTAATGAGGTGGGACAACCTGGAAGATGAGAGCAGCCACAGCATGAACCATGCCCTCAGCATGGTCTGGCCATGGCATGCAGAGCCAGGTCCATTGACAGCACCAGGCAGGGCAAACAGAGAGACTGGCTTGGAGTCCAGCAACTGGTCTGGCCTTTGCCAATTTTTTTCACCCACAGAAGATGTTGTGTTCATGCTTGTTGTGTATGAGTCTCATGGTTGTTGGGTCATTTGTTCCTCTGGCTCCAGAGAGGGAGATGGCCCTGTGGGCTCTTGGAGCAAAAACTATCATCAAGGAAGGAAATTAATGATGGAGTTGCTCTGTTATCAGACTCAATGCTGCCCTGCGCCGGTAGAAGCGCAAGGCAGGAGGTAGAGCAGCCCAGTATTGACAGCAGTCTGGGAGACACTGCCAACAGGGTGAGGGCTGGAATATTATGTGAAGGCATGGTGCATGAAAATGAGGACCAGTGGGGTAGAAATGGAAATTTCTCTAACAGCAAGGGGATAGTCTTTGGGTTTTGGGATTAATCATGGAAATACCTTTGAGGTCATCTGCTGTGAATGACACAGGAGGTGTAAGTCTTGGTTTTATTAGTGACAAGGTGACAATGAGGCACTAAGACATGTTGGCTGCGAAGATAAAAAAGGTGACCACAAAATCTATTAGACAAGGTACTTCCTATGGAGAGCAGGGCTTATTAATACTGTCACAGAAATCTCTGGAGAGATCTCATCCCTGCTGCCTTATACCAGTCACTCTCAGCCAGGAAAGACATGGCCAGCCTGGAGCAGAGTCAAAGGTGATGGCTGGGGGCAGTCACTCATCTATGAGGGAATATGCTCAAGAGTAATTAGCTCAGCAAAAGACTGTAGAGCTTATATTATTGCTCTTCTTAAGCAATTCAGAAGAGTTAGTAGCAGGAAGGGAAAAGGGCCATTTAAGTTAAGCTAAAGAGCCATTTTGGCACAAGAAGGAGTGGTGTGAAAGGCGATGAGGATCCCTCCATGCCAAGGAGCTCCAAGAAGTGAGAAAAACCATTAACCTTCCCGGATGTCCTTGGCTATGGGCTGAGAAAACCAGCTCAGCAGCAGGGGACCTGGTGGGTTTTAAAAAGGGACAAAGAGATTAATGACAAGTTCATGGGAAGAGGGAGCTCACTTCTGTGTTGCTAGGGGCTTTGGGTTGGGGTAATTAGTGAGTAATACAAGCTGATGTTCGCTTTTTTGATAAGATATAGCTATGTTGAAATGATGAGAAGTTTGGGGTATTGCAAAGGGTGGAACTCATGTTGGCCTGTGCTGAAGAACGAGGTTATAAAGCTGAAGTGGGAGTTGGCAGCAAGCACAAGGCTTCCTTGTTTGGATCTTGGGTCTTGTGCCCCTATGCCCAGTGAATAAATGCTGTAAAAGGTGAGGGAAATACAAATGATAAAAAGAGCATATATGTTGAGAACAAGGAAGAAAAGTTCTTCAACCACACTTTCAAGTTTAAACCTCAGGCATATACAGACTTGAATTCTTTCATCTTCTTCAGCAGAAACTACCTGGCCAGATACTTCACTACAAGAGCTAAAGCTCTGTTGCACAGTAGCACAGGGGACAACATACACTCTGCAAATCTGTGTGCTATCTACAGGTGCGTACACTTCCAGCCTCCAGAAGAGCTATTCCCTTTTCCTCTTGTGCTGGCAAAGTCAATGAAAAAGTCTTCATTAGCACCAAGTTGAGGTGTGTTTGGGGTGGGGAATCTTGTACCTCTCCAAGCTGTGGTGATCTGAAACTGTGAAATTGTCTAAAGGTGAGCCCTGTGCCCTTTTTGAGTGCTACTGTAATACCCTTTGGATGTCTTCTTAACTGATTTTGGAGGTGTCCAAGGCAATATCTGTATTTACAGAAGTGCCCTCCAGACGTGCTGCAGAGCAAACACCAAACACATTAGCTTTTTCAAGCTCTCCACCGTTGCATGCACAATACCCTTTGGAATTAAGAGGGATGCTTATCCAAAACCCCACACAGCTCCCTTGAGCTGCCAAAAGCCTCTGTGGCAGAAGGAAAGCTGTTCTCTGTACCAGCCCTGCGTTATGGTTTGTACGAGTCCATGTGGGAAGTAGAGATCCCGAGTAGCAAATTCTATCTCAGGATAAACCAAACAAATCAGATACATCCTGGTAATGACCCCCCACCTGCCTTGTCACACATTCCTTTTTGCAGCAGAAAATCAAAAGTCAAAGAGCAAGACTCAGAGTAAAACTCTGTGGTATTAAATCAAGGGAAGGCAGTAACCATCCTGGTACCTCTGGCTGCCTTATGAAAGCAAATACTTGCCCTTGCTTAACACTACTATCCTGAATATAGGATGTCAGTACTGGAGATTAGCTTGGTATGTCAGTCTAGAGGATGTTCTGACATAGGAAGGCAGGGTGGGAGAACCACCTGGGAGGCAGGTGATCAAGGACAATCTTACCTAGTGAATGAGCATTAAAGGCTGAGGGAGAAGCATGAACTTGGCAGGGGTGAGGAAGGAAGAAGTTTGAAGAAATACTGATTGAGGTCAAGAGGGTTTCTCTTTTAAAAGGAGAGAGATAGAGGAACATTAACCAGGTAATGAGAAAGTAAATGGAGGAAAGCTACTGCACAGTACAGCTGCATGATAATCAGAAGAGGTTATAGATGTATTCAGTAGCTATTTGCACTGATCAGCCCAGGGACTTGGATCATGATGGTATCTGAGCATACAACAGTAAAAGGAGATTTCCCAGGTGATTGTAGGTATGATCCAAAATGAACTACCTGCAGCTCTGTGGCCGAGTTGCAAGGCAACACTTCAGTATCCCAAATAAAATACCCAGAAGTAAAAAGGCACACTCTGGACCCTGTCCACCTCCATTCCCTGGGAAGCTGAAGGAATTCATTTAAAGGGGACAATCATGTGAAATTACATTCTGTAGAGCTCTTCTTCTTATGGACAAATAACTTCCACTGAAATCAGTAAGACCCTCTCATAAGGGGTCTGAAATGGAAACCTTTAAAATAAGTGGGAACCTATAATCCTTCTGTTCGCTTTGGCTATATATATGTGCTGTGTTCCCTATTATTTATGAGTTCAGAAAACAAAATCTCTTGTTACTTCAGGTCTGGAGAGAAGTGATATTTGTATTTCCATTAATTTAAAAAACCACATCCATTTTTTTTAGTGTTTAAAAAAAAAAACAACCCAAAAGTTGTAAGCTATACTTGTAAATACTACCTTTTGGACTAGACAGGTCTAAGACAGACTTGTTAATGCTGCTGTTTGTATAAGAAGCCTCCCAGTGCTTCCATGTGAAAGTAGGCTGCCCTAGAATATGTGTCTGTATCCTCTCATCTGCACCATCATACTACAGCAGAGCCTGGCAAATTAAATTATCTGAGTGTCCTGTTTTCTCCCAAAGAGAAAAGGAATTTGTTTGCCTCTTGCCCTGGGCTTTTTCATGTTGTTGAGAAAGCTCCTGTGCACCAGCACGGTCTGGGTGAGAGTGCTGTGAAGGCAGGCCAGCTGCCAGGAAAGCTGCCTCCAGCTCTGCTGCTCTCATTCCTGAGCTGCCAGTCCTGCTCTTCCAGAGGAGCAGAGCTATTGGGGGCAGTCAGAGCCACACCGCTGTGCTGCCCTCTTGTAATTACAGCACATCCAGCATGCAGGCTGTTAGAAATACCTTATTAAATGAGTGCCACTGATGTGGCTTTTTCTGCTAGTGTGTAACACTTCTCTGCTTTAAACCTGAGCATTTCTGAAGCATTGACAGTGGCTTAGCTGTATCAGTCACTGCTGCTGTTAGTGGTGCAGGTGGAAGGGTGGGAAAGAGCCTGAAGCTGATCCAGAAGAGGGCCTGCATTGATAGTGCTTTTCCTGTCTATGTGATGTGGGAATTGTCAGGATGCCAAGAATTCTGCTCCCTTTGAACATCTTCTAGCAAAAGAGACTTCTGCTTTCTGTTCCAGTTGAAATGTTTCCACTGGTTTCTCTTGGTTCCACCTGAAAAATAGGCTTTAGATCACAGCCTTTGAGCAACTGATTTTCTGGGTGTTTTACTGATCTCTGTTTACTTGCAAAAACCCTATGAAGGTTCCAGTGGAATGTTACCTGTGAAAGGTGAACAGGACCTGAAAACAGATCTCAGCTTCAAATGTCAGAATTAACTGAAATGGTTTAACTTCCTCGACATATATCCTGTCTTTTTGATGGTCAAGAAAGAGCTGTGCAGGAGGCACTAACCAGAGCCTTCTGAACCCTTAGAACCTTTCTCAATTCTCCACCTACTGCCCTTCAGTAGACCCATGCCCAGCTGATAATGCCTGCCCATGCCCCTAACATGACTACAGTTACACCAGCCCACAGTTCAGACTGGGAATATCTGTAATTTCATAGTAGTGTCTCACATCAGCCAATGGGTACAGAGTAGCATGAATCCAATGGTGGCCTCACGCCTCCTGGAGATTGTCCAGGACTGAAAACTCCTCATATGATTAGTTAAACACACTTCACAGTTGCTTTGCATTATTGTAACACAGAGTACCATGACTAGACTGGAGAATCTGCTTCATATACTGTACAAAGACCCAACCCCCAGAATTTCTATTCACAGTCCAGTATGTGGGATTAGGTCTCAAACATAAAATCAGGCTGAAAATATTTCTGGATAGTACAATTACAGTTCAAAGAATACTAAACCTTTTTTTTTTTTTTTTTTTTTTTTTTTTTTTTTTTTTTGCATTGCTTTAGATGATAAAAACAATCCATCTAGAAAAATAATATGCCCTGCCTTGAAGAAGGGAATCACTGATTAACTTTTAGCATATATAAACCCCTGCCAGTTTCTGATAAGAGTCACCATGCTTCACACAGAAATCACTGCTGAAAATCAGAAGACCAAATTACTTTCCCATGTAGAGGTAATAAGTGCATTTCATGATGGGCAGAAAAGCCTGTTAGGACATTTCTGGTTCTGGGAATTTGCAGGCTAAGGAATTAGCAGAGGCATAAAATGAAGGCTCTTGGACAGGATAGAAAACTCAAGTTACTTTTACCAATATGCAACGTGATGGACTCAGCAGCCACTTTACTGGAGCCTGTTTTTAACAGGGATTGGATTCCCTGTGGGTTAAAGCTGCTTTCCCTGCTCCAGTTTTATCAATTGGCTTGGAGGGTGAGTATTTTTTTCAGAATGAGAAATTTGCATTTAGATGGTGCAGGTCAGTGCAGCTACTTCAGTCCTGACACCCACTATAGGAGGCTGGGGCTGTGCAGGATGGCAGAGATGTATGCTCTGTGTCCTACACTATCCTTCCTCCTCATACTGGAAAAAGTTAGTCGGGGTTTCTTTCCTAACCAGGGAGACATGACTGACCAAGTGACCAAGCCCTTGTCCAAGAAGGCTGTGTAGGGTGACATTGCCTCTCCTCTGCACTGAGCACAGGCCAGGGATACTACAGTGTTGTTGCAGGGGCAGTATTTAATTTGTAGTTTTATTGTCAGAACAGAATGATTATTAATTGATTTGTCTTAGTGTCCTATGAGTCTTTCAGGCCAGATGCTGAGAAGTTTTGTGGGCAGAACCCAAATGGATCCCTTCACCCCCAGGGGTTTTACCCCCAGGCTCCAGTCTTGCCAGTAAACTTAATAGACTGCCAACCTTATGAAGTCAGTGGGGCAGCTTATGGATGAATGCACATGACAATTATGGATGAGTGCACAGGTTTGCAGGATCTGGGTCTTCTTTTTACCCCCTTTCTTTCCATTTGCTGTTCTACTAGAAGTCTTTTTGTGTAGGACAGGCTGCTTTTCCTTACACTGTTTAGATGAGACCCCTGAGATAAGCCTGGGTGTGGGAGTGCAGTGACTTTAAGTCAGCTCTGTGCAAGCACAGCGACTCTTTAGCTTTCCATGGAGTACTGGGATCTCTGTCCTTTGCACCACCATTGTTGTTCACCTTCTTAGGAAGCAGTGCTCTCCTTTAATTTCTGGCCTTTACCAGGGAAACCATTGATCTAACTGGAAGCTCAGGTTTATCAGATACTGATCAGATGCACATTCACTGAAGATGAGGGTCTTTTGAGCAATCGCATTGGGAATTTTACCTGGAACTCCATACTCATAATACAGTCTCTGAAGGCAAGGATTTTCACTGAGTTTTATCATGAAGTATAAACACATAATTGTTTGACTATAATTGTTTTACTATAAACAGTATAATTTGACTATAATTGTTTTACTAATTTGCAGTCATGTCTTTTCTGTACAAGATTTCTAAGTAAGGATAGATTATTAAGATCAGATTCCAGCAATGAATATTCTGCTGGTTACTTTTTTGCTTACAGCATGCAGCCTTTTTTCTCTTTCCTCCTCAAAGGTATTTAGTTCTAATAGAGACCCTTTTGTACTGAAACAGCAAATCATTCTATCATCTGTTGTTCTCTTATTAATGTTAATTCTCTTCAGGCATATTTTTCTCTTTTTGCTTGGTGCCTTAACACTTCATTCTGTAATTTGCTTGCAAAATTATTGCAAACAAGAATTTTAATCTCTGAGTTGAGAAATAGAAATCCAACTTCCTGAAAGTAAAAAATGAGGGATTTTATAGTTTATTTGATATTTAGAGCTAATAAACATAAGAGACCGGAGAATACTCATAGTTCTTAAAATTAGGCCATAAATTTTCTTCATTGAGTTAGAAGTAGTATTATAGAGATTTACTTGATTTTCAGTGCATTTTGGTAATGCACACCATGTACATTAAAATGCAGCCAAATGTAAGTTACATGCCCGGGGCAAAGGAATAGGGGCCATAACTACAGAATGGGCAGTCACATCTTAGGAAACAGCTGCATGCAAGAGGATACGAGGGTTCTAAGAAACAGACAAGGTAGCAGGAGCTCCCAGTGTCCTGCCTTGGTGATGAGCACTGTGTATGGACTTCAGCCTATATGGAGAAGGGAGTTTACCACTAAATGGGGCATTGGGATCACTATTACTGAAATAGTACAGGTCGTTCTTCTGCTGGTGCTTTAAAAAAGAAAATGCAGGAAACAAATAGGAGAAGTTCAGAACTGAGAAGGACAAAGATGGAGTCTGGAAAAACGCTTTGAAAGCTGGAGGAAATGCCTTATAGTGACAGACTTTGAGAACTCCATCTGCTTGGTTTAGCAAAGAGAAGACTAAGAAGTGACTGTGTATCACTGCAAAGTACCTTAACAGAGAAGGAACACAAATCTAAAAGGCTTTAACCTACCTGAGAAGGCAGGAGAAGGAAGGAGTCTGACAGAACAAGGGAAGCCAAGACAGGTAAAGCCAAAACCAGACATGTTTTTAATGTTGCAGAAAATTGTTGGATGAAAGAGCTGAGGGGCATAGCTGATTGTTCATCTTTTTGTGTCTTCGGTCTTGTCTAAAGACAAGGTTCAGTTAAGCATCAGCAATCTTGTGCAATACAGCCTCATTAGACAGCAATCCATGTCCTCTGTCCTACTAGGGTTTAGCCTACACAACACACTTATGGTGCTAAACTTTGTGCTACAAAGGTTTGAGGTCTCTTTTGTAATGTCCTACTGACTGAAGCAGCGATGATAGGCAAATTTTTTTTCTCCTTTTATGCTTTTTCTGCTTTTCCACTTCTAAAATAGTGGATAATGTCACAAGTTTCAAGTCTTGATGTTTGGCACTAGTGTGGTTTGACACCCTTGGACAGATGGTTGAAGCATTAAAAAGATGGAAAGATACTTCTGCCTTGGATAAAAGGCTGAAGTATTAAAAATTTCATATTTGCTCTGATATAAATCTTCATGTATTTCCAGCTGTCATGGAGCAGAAGAAAACCAAGACTGAAATATTTGCTTTCTGAAGTCTTAACCTGAACACCAGCAGGTTACTGCTCATGGGAAGAAGAGGTACTCAAATCTATCTGTATGTCAGACAATTATTTTCATCCATAAGAGTAATCATAGGAGTGTGGCAAGCCACCAATGAAACTTACTCTCTCACCATTCTATTCCTAAGGAATACAGTCGTTTTACAAAGTCCTCTTTAAAAAAATTTATGTGGCACCTTCTGTAACTGTTGTGTGAGACTATTTTTTCTCAGGGAATTGTGACTGTGAGATCTCTCATCTGAGAATTGCCACAACAGATACTTGAGGTGCTCTGGAAGTGTAACCCGTGCCAGGTTTGCTACTGAATTATTCTTGTCTGCTTACTCCGGTCTCAAACAGTGGTCTCATTTGAGTCCTAGCTAACTGAAGAGCCCAGAGCTATGAAACCATTTTCCATTTCATTCTGATGATTTGGTATTGAGAGGGAATATTCCCCAGGGAGAGGTGAAATCATGACTGCAGTTCATGGGTGGGCATTTATTGCTTTTGGTTTATTGCAGGTTGGAGTTCCCACCTACGCTCCAAATCAAGCATGCAGAAACTGTGGCATAGTAGGATACTGCTTGCAGAAAACGCTATTGCTTTTGAGTTCCTGTAAAAGGCTTCTCTGATAAGAGATACCCTAAAAAAGAGTGCTACTGGGCTATTATATGAAAAGAAGCTTGTTCTGGAGTCATCCTTGACAGGCTGCAGGTTGGGATATTTTCTAGGCTTTTCTAAACCAGAATTATGTGCATGCAGTCACTGCCTTTGCTAGTGAGCCAGGTGATTCTCCTGGGCTTCACAAGCACAAGGTGGTCAGATGCCCTGCAGAATATCTTTTTTTTGTCTTGCTTTTTTTCCTGTGCACATTGGTTTTAAGCCAACTCAGGAAGTGGAAAAGCCACATAAAATTTCTCATTGTCTTTATACATCTGTTTTAAAACTTTGTGGATATGTTAATAGTAATGTGTGTTTAAAAGTTTCTTTAATCACCATCTTGAAGCTTCAGGCTGGGGATATCAGTGATGGCTTGGGCTGGTACTGGCTTTGGGAGGAGGAGTTTTCTCTGACATGGTAATCTGTGAACATTAGAAAAGAGCTAGGTCTAGTAGATATGCATTGCACAGTACCTTGCAGTAGTTTAAAAATCTAGTGCAGAGGAAAATCTCAGCTTGGGCCCTCCTTATTTGTTTAATTACTTTAATTTCACTTGCTTCATAAAATTTAGTCCTGATAGTTTTAGTGCAGATAAGTATTACATCAGTTCAGGTGCCTCAGTGAAGTGTTTCTTAATGGCCCAGATTTATCTCAGCAGATAGTTGGAGGTGTTTGCAACTTGCTGAGCAAACTGCTTGTGTTTTGTGTGTGCATGAGACTTCCGTGCAGCACAATGACAGTTGTGTAATGAGCATGAGGCAAAGGACAGCTGGTGAAAAACAGATGGTTGAGGGCATTTAAACAGGTAAGAGTTTCCCAATAAGGCCTTCGATGCTTGTTGGCCATTAGGTGTGGAAGTCGCTTTTTTTTTATTAGGTCCCTAATCTTGTTTTATTGGATTAGGGAAGACTAGAAAGTTGTTATTTTTTTTTTTTTTACTATTTTATGACATTTCAAAAAATTCAAATTAATCACATTTTAAACCTCCAAGTCTCACATTCTCAGTGTTTTGCTTCATCTTTATTTTTCTAGTCACACAGAACGGTTGGTCCAAGGTTCCCAAGGGGACTTTGGACATGTAAACATTTTCAAAACAGACATGAATATGGTAACTAAAAAATAAGTTGAGAATTGGATTGCTCTGGATGCTAGTTGTAGCTTTGATGGATTAACAGATGAACTAGAGAGGTTACTTCTGTTAATGCTTCAGTCTTTTGATAACCACAATTTCCCTGCCTGTAAAATGAGCATTTATCTACCTCTCAGGTTGCTATATAAATAAAGGTCCAGGCTTTGAGAGGGGAATAGGGACATTTGCAGAGCATGTTATATTTTACAGAGAGCATCCTCCCCCCACCACCATTTCATGAAACAGGAACCACTTCAGTATCACTAATACTTAGTTACTAGGGCTCAGTGATTTCAACTCCAAAAATGTTTGAAGAATTCAGTGCAATTTGCTATGCGAACATAAATTGTGACTGGGGAAGGTCTGATCTATAAACAGCTTTGACTCTCCCCCCTCTTCCCCTTACAAAACTGCCACGTGTTGTTCAACTTGTTGCATTTCATGATGAGCAACAAAAGCAGCTCTGCAGCACGAGGTGAATCTCCCTAGCCAGTGGTACTTTATTAGCTTCTGCTCACCAAATACAGTTTTCAGCAAGTTGCCCTCTTTCTACTACGTGGAGTTTCCTGGCGATTCTGTAGGTATGTGCAACACACATGGGAGTGTGTTAGCAGCTGAAACCATCTTACCAGTATTTTTATGAATTTAATTTATAGTTTGACCATGACAAATGCATGTTTTTGTCCCTTCAGAGTAGATTGCTTGCAGTGTGTACAGCCAGACACATTGCTAATGAAAACTAAGCCACCACCCACCAAAGAGCGGTGACAAATTTGATGGGACACAGTCTCAGTGAATTGCAGAACAGTGAATTTATTTCTCACTTGTTCACTGAAACTACGGAGATTTTGTTGCACAATCAATACTGACGGGGATTTTGCCCAAGTTTGAAGCTTTTTCTTTCAAACAGAGGCTGTTCTTTCCTTCAGGTAGAAAATACTCAGCACAGTCTCTCAGGTCCCCTCACCACTGGGCTGGGAGGTAGCAGTATCTGCTTCTCAAGCTGATCTAGTGTGGCCCAGCCTGGCTTTTCTACATGGCATTTTTTCTATCAGTGAAAAGCTGTGAAAGCTGCTGGGACACTTAAAATAGTAAATATGGGGTTCTGAGAGGAAAAAAACATTAAGGAGAACACTGTTTCCACAGTTGACAAACCTGTGACTCCCATTACGTGCTCCACCTCCTTCTCTACTCCACATCCACATGCAGATAGAAAGAAAGGGAGAAAACTGGGGGAAAAAAATCACCACTAAGATCACAAAAAACATCTGCACTCAGACATGTTATGCATGTGCATGCCAACTTTTTGTATACAAATAATACATTTGGAGGAAAGATTTTAGGGAATGTGCAGCCACTGGCAGTGAGGGCCTGAAAAACATTTGTGATACCTAGTTTTCATTTAGTGCATGCTTTTGAGTTTGTGAATGTACCTAGCCAAGAAGACCACCCTTTTGCCATGCTCTCTTAACAGCCAGACCTGGATTCAGATCGTGACTGAGGCGCTGCATTTTTTTTTTAGCACGTCCCTTTTCCACACTGGAAGTTATCTCCTTTAAGGGGCAGTTGTGAAATCCTGCTTTAACTCTTCTCTCCCTTTTAATTTTCAGGAAACGTGGAAGTAAAGCCTGCTGGACAAGGCCAGTGCTGTCTCCCCAGTGTGGAGCATCCTGATCTATAAAGGTAGCTAACTTTGTACTTTATGGCTTTATCATTTAAAACAAGCAACCTGGGGTTTTTTAACTCGTTTACAGTTGGGTGTAAAATCAAACCATACTGATTTCACATAGGTGTTTACTGACAGTCCTGTGGCCAAAAAAGGTAGAAAACACTACTTTTCAGTATGGGGAAAAAAATATTGAAGGAAATTACAGAACCCACAGAAAGCTAAAAGTATTAAAGGCTTAATATTGGAAATTTTGACCGTTAAGAGCAGCTTTTTCAAAATTATTTTGTCAAGTAGCTAGAAGACCTTTAAATCTCATTTTTCTATATGAACATGTGGTCCCTGCTGCCTGTGTGAAATGCACAGGAGCAAGACAACTCATTACTGAGCCAGGATCATTTAGTAGCTGCAAAGTGAAATAATTAGTTAACTTTTGACATTGTTCTAAATAAAACAGATGTACCTTTGCACTGAAAATAGCAATATTTTCATCATTAAAGTAGGTTTCAGGAGAAGTGTTTCACATTATTTATGCCAATTCACAGGAGAACTAAAATTCTTGAATCACAGATTTTCAATATCTAGCTTATATTACATATATACATGTGTTTGACTGGGCTCTCAGTTCTGGTCTTCTCGGTACGAGAGAGGCATGGAGCTCCTGGAGCAGGTCCAGTGGAGAACTACAAAATTGATCAAGGGACTGGAGCATCTCTCCCATGAGGAAAGGTTGAGGGAGCTGGGCCTGTTCAGCCTTGAGAAGAAGCGACTGAGAGAGGACCTAATCAATGCCCAGAAGTATCTAAAGTGGGGGTGCCAAGAAGCTGGATCCAGGCTTTTCTCGGTGGTGCCAAGCAACAGGAAAGAGGCAACGAGCAGAAACTGATTCACAGGAAGTTCCAACAGAATATGAGGAAGAACTTCTTTACTGTGTGGGTGACTTAGCACCAGAGGAGATTGCCCAGAGAGGGTGTGGAGTGTCCCTCACTGGAAATATTAGAGAACCATTTGGACACAATCCTGTGCAATGTGCTCTAGGATGACACTGCTTGAGCAGGGGTTGGACCAGGTGACCCAGTGTGTTCCCTTCCAACCTGAACCATTCTGTGATTCTTTGTGACTCCTGTGCACATCAGCAACAGTTGGACTTGATGATTGTAAAGGTCTTTTCCAACCTACAGGATTCTATGATTCTATAACAAAACCAGTTTGAGGTTCAGGGAAGAATAAGCGTTGCCTATTTGCAGCACTTCAGCATTTGGGGCTTTACCTCTGATTGTGCTTTATTGTGGCATAGCAGATTCCATGAAACCAGGAACAAGCATTTTTGCTGGAAAAACAGGAGCTGTGTCCTTTAACTTTTCACATTTTTCAGAAGCATAATAATATCAAGAAAAAAATCCAAAATCTCTAAGTTTGTTTCCATCAGAAACAGCATTCCTTCTTCATCACAATTACCTTGATAAGTTCAGATGGCAGTAACTCTACAAAAGCAGAGGTCTAGTAACAGCAAATACAGGCCATAAGAAACTCAGGTGAGCGTTATCTTTGTACTAAAGCTATGGGTAGGATTTTAAAATTGATTACTTAGGCAAAAAAAAATTTGCTATTGATTTTGAATGGTATTTACACCTGTAATTTATAGAGAGACTTTGAAGATGTATTTAAGTAGGTAAACGTCTAACAGGACTGAAAGAAACAGGGAGGTTATAGGCTTAGGGCTCTTTGGTAATTTTAGTGGCCAGCATCTGGCTGCCCTGTCATCTAGTCCAACCCTCTTCCAGGCCCAGGACTTCCCTGATGAGACAAACAAAGTTAGGGCACTCATGTAAAGGAACCCAAGAGACTGAAGAACAAGGGGCAAGGTAAGCAGAGGAAAGGACGGTCCCATGAGGTACCCACTCCATCCTCCTTATTATAAATACTGAAATAATCTTTTTATGTAGAAATGAAGGACAGTGACATGAAGGGCAAAATATTTTCTTTTTATCGTTACTTTTTAGGGGTACATGATTTCCTTAGAATATTTTCCTTTTAAGTGTACATTCCTACCCTATGCAAATACAATCAGTTATGTCTCAGTTTATTGTGTAAAATGATACTTAATTCTAGTTAAAACATACATTTTAAAGTCCACCTATAAAACTTACTGTACATAAAGTTAAATTTTATTTGTACCTGAGCTTCAAATTAAGGTTTAGCAGGCTTCTGTCATCTGCCCTACAATGCTTATATAAGAAATATACTTCTTCCAATGCTGCATTTGATGCTGTGCATAAATTCCACAGCACTTAACAAATGGGACAGAACTAAGCTTTCAAAACAGAACATGAGTCCTCTTTCTAAACGAGACTGCTAGTTTGCAAAACCCTCATAAAACACTGGATATATTAATATCCTTTTTTTTTCAGTATCATCATATCACTGAGACTTAACATTTCAAAAATCAACATTTTTATCAGAGAAAAAGACTGCATTATAAGAAAGTCCTTTTGTTTGCTGGAAAAAAAGGATGAAAACTTTTCCTGACTTAATGATGTCTCCCTGTTTTATTTCCTTCGCCATGTTATGATGAAGAAACATGACATTTTATGTTCCATTTCAATGTTGGCAAAATTAAGTACCTCACAGAAATCTGATACTCTTTTTACACACCTTTCTAGATCAAGTGGCTTCTCTTTGCAGTGGTTTGCTGCATCATGCCATAGAATCATAAAATCATTTAGGTTGGAAACGACCTTTAAGGTCATTAAGTTCAACTGTTAACCCAGCACTGCCAAGTCCACCACTAATCCATGTCCCTAAGTGCCACATCAACAAGTCTTTTAAATACCTCCAGGGTGGTGACTCCACCACTTCCCTGGACAGCTGTTCCAATGCTTGACAGTGCTTGGACATGCTCCAGAACTTCAGTGTTTCTTCTGGAGTGGGAGGCCCAGAACTGGTCACAGGACTTTTGGTGTGGCCTTACCAGTGTTGAGCACCAGAGGGACAATCACCGCTCTGGGACAACCACTGGTCCTGCTGGCTACACCATTTCTTATAGAAGCCAAGATACCATTGGCCTTCTTGGCTGCATGGGCACACTACTGGCTCATGTTCAGCCAGCTGGTGACCAGCACCCCCAGGTCCTTTCACAGAATCACAAAATCACAGAACCTTTTGAATTGGAAGGGACCCACAAGGATCATCGAGTGAGTCACACCAAGCTTCCCTGGGGAGCCTGTTCCAGTGCCCAATCTGGATGAAGCCTCTGGATGAAGAAGCTTTTTCTTATATTTAACCTAAACCTCTCCTGACACAGCTTCAGGTCTGGATGGAGAATTCCAGAAAGCTTAACTTATACTTTTGATTAGAAACCTGGTATAGGGCTTGGTTTGTAGCCATGCTAAAAGGCTTAGTCTAAACCTACTACTTACTGAGCCACTGGGAAAGAACCCCAACATATAAACGATCATATCTGAAATATTATAATTTTCTTCCTTTTACCATATTTTGTAATTTGGGTTACAAGTTGTAAAAAAAGAAGTATGCATAACATTTCAGTGGGGAAGTCTTGAAAACATAGTCACATCCATGTTTTTTTTATTTCAGATGAGCAATTCAGTGTGGCGGAAAGGAAAATAAAAGAGAGCATTGTTTAGACACCAATACAATTCAAGGTTAGGCTCTAAAAATACAACATCAGCCTTGCCAGCTTACCAGATGCAGGATCTGGAGTGGCACAGCTGTATCCTTAAAATGAAATTGCTAGTATTAATTACTATGAAATATCATAACAGAAAAACAGGGCAGAGGGGGACTACCTAGTCCCTCTCACTGTTTCAAGACAGGAATAACAATAACTGCAAGACTTTTTCATATCAAGCCCAATATTCCTTGAACCAATTTAAATCCATTGCTCTTATTCACCGTGTTTGGAGAGAGCCTCTTCCTCTCTGAAACAGCCTCTATATTCTTGAAAATTGTGAAAGTTCTTTTTTTTTTTATTATTCCCTACTCCCAGATTTTTCTTTCCTAATTTAGACAGTTTTTTTTAAGAAATATTTTATTTGTAGGTTATGTTCTTTACTAAGGAGAACATGTTATTCTTCTCTGGATGCTCTCCAAGTGTGCCACATTGCTCTTGAAGTATAATATCCAAAACCAGTCACAGTTCTCCAGCTGAGGCTTGATCGATGATGGGTGGAAAAAGGATCTTTCCCTGTGTCTTGCAATCTATATTTCTGTCTGTATCTCCCACTCTTAGGAGATTCAGGGGGTGTGCTGGCAAGAGCACAACTATGATTTATGATTAATATACTCCCAAGACCCTTTTCTGAAAAAATGTTACCTAACCATTTATTTTTCATCCTCTATTGGGGAGGAATAATCAACTAACAAATGAATTGCATCTTGTTTATCTTTATTGAATCTCACCCAGTATTTTTAATCCATTTTTCCAGATCCTTTAAATTCTAAATAACCCTTGTGTGCACTTGCATGCCCTCCCACCTGCAGTAATCTTCAAGTTTAATTCCCACTTTCACCGCCCAAGTCAGAAACCAAAGGAATCATCACTAAAACAGCCAAGATGTCCCTGATGCTTCAACTCAACTAAAAGGTCCATTTCAGTGTTGGAGAAAGTAAAGTGGCACATCCATAAGCTGTCACTTATTTCTTTGCAATTCCCCTCATTACTTAGTCTTTTTATGTGTGCTTTTTCCAGGAACTGGATCAGGGTGGCCAACCTACAGTGACCAAAATCCTCTGCTTTTCCCATCTTTTTCCCAAGAGACTTATTCCCTTTACCCTTTTCCAGAACTTCACCCACCTTCAGAAGTAACTGTTATATTCTACCAAAACTTTAGTGAGTTTTTAATATTCTAGGTCCAGCCAATTTTGAAGGATCTAACTTAGGTTAAGAGCACTTAGCTCTCTGCTTACTCTTGGAAGAGATTGGTACTTTAACTAGTAACTGCTTTTACAACACATTTTGAAGTTATGAAACAGCCATACATTAGTCGTTACTATTTGACTTCTGTAAGCATGCATCATCTTTCAAAAAGTACATAAGACACCGGTGGGACTTTGTGTTTTCACATTTTAGGTGTATTCAGCAATTTATTAGTGAGTGAAGGGCACAACACAGCAATCCTAAATGTTGTTCAATCTCTCCTTGCAAGAATCAGACTTCTGAACCAGCTGAACACTATTCTGAAAACAAACACATCTGTTTACTGCCAAATCTACAGGCTACTGAGACTACAGTAAGGATTACTGAGAGCAGAGACTTGTTACTCTACAGCTTGTCCTCTCCCGATATTTATTGATCAGTATCTAACAGTTGTGTTATCACTCAGATTTCCTGCTTTCTAAGAGGCTTGATGTCTGCAGGAATTTTACCAATGCTTTTTATTCCAGTCATGAAAGAAAGGAGATGAGGGATGTTAGCAAGAGTAAAAGATAACATCAGAATTCAGTCTTAGTTTGTGTGTAATCTCTAAAAGACTCTGCTTTATCCATTTATTAGGGTAAAGAGATGAACTCAGAACGTGATTCTGATGACTGTTGCCACTGCCTTGTTACACAACTGCTCCCAATACCTCCTTGCAGTCCATCCCATCACCAGCGACCACAGAGCACTGTTTGAAGTTGCAGCTACAGGATGCTCCAAATCCAGGGAACCGTCACAGCAGAGACAAGAGAAAAACGTGAGTATTAAGCAGTGCCATCTAGTGTAGTGCAGGCACTCATTCACAGGGAAGGGAGCTGGCCTCCAGGCGTTTTTTAGCCCTTAACTGAAAGAGAACCACAGTACTATACCCATACACAACACAGAAGGGTTTTGATGGCAAATAAAAGTAAAAGACGACAAAGTGGTTTTGTGCCTTTTAAGTTCTGCCTGATTTACACCCTGGTACCCAGATTTTTTTTTTTTTTTTTGGATCTTTGCCCGGACTACAAATAGGGGAGTGTTCCTGCATAAGCCTCTCTCTAGATTTGAGCATTCATACTGCCGGATCAAGAGCCCCATTTGAGCACTGCAATGACAGATGGTAAGAACTTGGTTAGAGGGAGTTACCAAACCAATTTGTGTGCAGCACCTGGTACTGCAAGGCTTTAAGGGAAGCTCTAGCAAGATTTGAAGTCCCTTATGGTACAGATGCTTTCACTAGTGAATTAAAAGAACTCCTACAGAAGAGGTTAACATGCTGTCTGGTTTTTAGGCCTTGACCATCCTATACAGACCTCTGCATTGCGTGGTGGAAAACTCTCCACATTCCTCATTAGCATTTACAGTTGCAACATAGTTCAAGGACAGAAATATAGATAAAATACTGTATGAAATCACATAATTGCTGTTAAAAGCCAATGGACACGCACCACAATCAAATCTCTCACACAGGTCAGCAAGGATTACTGTAGTAAAATAACCTTTGCATCAGCTGAACATTTTCCACTCACAAGCATCTCCTCAGTCCTCTGTTTCCCTTGAGCAGGCTGGCAGACCAGCTGGCTGAATTGAGTTCAGGCAGCGCTTTCCAAGACTCTTCCCAAAGGGACTAAGACAGTCAAGAGCATAACTCAAAGCCAGGTAAAATAGGTGAGCCAAATCTTACCACCTGACTCCTTTCAGCTCTCTACCATCACCTAGATAACAGGCAGATCACCCAGTTTTGCATAACAGAGCCTTATCCTTAGCATGACCCAGTCTCTTCAGCCACAGCAGGCTCCCTCCATTAAGTAAGCTGCTTGTTAGCCTTATCTCATCAGGTGGGAGACAGCTGATTAATTACAGGTAGAGGCTAAACCTGTCATCTGAAAGCCCAGCTCACATGTGACCTGATGAGGTGGGGTTTTATTTAAATGTCTGAAAAATATCCACCTTCCTAAGCACAACATACTTTGAGAGTTACGGGATACTAAGAAAACAGATGAAATTATGTGACTTGCATTGTACAGAATAATGGATTAGAGGAGAAAGTGGCTTTTTCCTTCTTAAAAACTGTGATAGTGTTTTCGTTTGAGCAGCACAAGAAATGTTTCCACTTGTGTCTGAGTTGTAAATGTGCCCTCCTACATGACAGCATTATTGTCACAAAGAAGCTGTCTCTTTCAAGGAGGTAATTTCTTTGAAAATGGTTATCTATAGGAATGGACAAATTAAAGCTTTTGCAGTGCTCAGTTTGGGCTTCTAAAGTAATCACCTCTGCAGATAAATATAACTGTACATCTGTTGTTATTCACAAAATAAATACTTGGAAGTGTACTGACAAAAAAAGAGTAGAAAAGTAGAAAAAAGCAGGAGCGGACAAGGGGATGGGAAGGGTGAAGCATGCTGGGCACTTCCCACCTGCTGCTTTGCCCCCAGTCCCACCTCTGCCCCTTCAAAGCAGGGAACTGCAGGGGAGGTTTCTTCTCACCCCCTGCTCTTCTACATTGCTGTTGAGCATCTTTGCAGATGTGCCTGGTCTTCAGAGGGCCTGATCTCTGGGTTGGAGAATGCTGTGCTAGCACTTCACCAGGCTTGGGACAGGGAATGACAGTGTCACCGGCCTTGGGAGTGGAAGTGGCTGCAGCCTGCACGCTCTGCAGTGGGTCTTCCAGCAGATTGTGGGTGGCAGAGTGTGATCTTCCTCCCTGTCCCTTCCAAAAAGGTGCATCCGTGTCTCTCTGGTCTGTTCTGCTGGGAAGCTGCAGGGGTGGGCCAGGTCACAAGGCCCTCCAGCACTGGGTTCATTACACCCATCTCTGGCTGAGGCTGGCAGCAATTATAAAGCAGCCAGGAGAAAATGGCCTGACTTGATGCTGCCCACTCATTAAAACCTCTCTCCTTCACAGCAAGACCTCTGAAGAGTATGTGCCGATATTTTAGGCAAGATGTCATTTATTCAAAAATCTGGAGAAGTTGTCCATATCATTCCATCATGTCAAAAGCTTCATGATGAGGAGACAAAGTCAATTATCCCACTGTGGGCTCTTAGAAGCTACTGCTAAGAGCAGGTAGCTTTGGCCATCCCAATGCCTCAGGGACATGGCAATGCCTCCTGGTAGGCAGGGCCTCAGCTTTGCCCTGTGTATGGACTCCAGGTGCAAGCTAAATGTGATTTTTACATTTTATCACTGTATTATTTAAAAATGATTTTTCAGAGCCTATGTAAAGGAGCCAGACATAGCATTCCCTTAGAGAAATTTTGTTGTACAATAAATTATTTTTACCCATATTTGCTAGCTGCAATCCGGTTCCCAAAACAGGTATGACAGTGGGGGTGGAGGTCTCAGAATAGGCAAATCCCTTATGCCCAGTACACTTCTCACACAGTATCAATAAACCTGCAGTGGAGGTTTGTCTAGCAACAGTGATTCACATTAGAAACTGGAGCAGGCTTCTGGGGTGAGGGGGTTTGATTGCAAAATTCCCATATAAAAATCTGTTTTTAAAAGTCAAGTGTGAAACATTTATGTGTTGGCAGTGCCAGAGCCCAGCCTAGCAGGGATCTGTCAGTATTGGCCTGCAGCGATGGGTTTTTTCCACTAACTGCAGGGTTCTGAGCGAGTTTATCTTGAATGTCCAGACTGTTCTCATTGCATTGAGCACCCCTCTCAAAGGGACAGTTGTTCCTTGCTATTTGCAAAATTTCTAACTAAATGTTTATGATCACTAAAAAAAAAAAAAATCAGCAAGAGAAATATAAAAAGTCAGGTCATTGTTTATGTCCTGATCAAAATTATGCAGAGTGTGAGGTCAAAAGTAGAATCGCACCAATACCACCCTGACCTGGGCTCACTTTCTAATCACCTAATTGACCAAATATTGCAAATAGGTGAGGTTCTGAGTGTTTTGTTTTTATTCTTCCCAAGTTGCCATTACTTGTTAAATTGCACTGTGGATATCAGCAATTTTCCCTCCTTCTCCCTCATCCTCCAAATATCTCTAATGTCTTACAACGCATCACCACTTATTGCTCATTTTGCCACCCGAAACTTGCAGACAGCTGACTGACTAATCTCTGCTGTTAATGCACATCAGCAGTAGTCAGATCACTGATATCTGAATCATTCATTCTCTGTGCAAGCTGACTCTTGTTCAGGTGTTTAACATGCTAGTCCAAGTGTAGCTCTACATTACAGTCATTAAGTAAATGAGTGACTGTTTTGGGCTTCAGAAGGAAGGTGGGAAGGGAATAGTTTTGCTTTCTGTTCGAGCATTGGATACCCCCTGGCTTTCATGGAAAACTAATGTGATACCCACGGTCTAGCTCCTCTTCCCTCACTTTTTGTTCAGTTAAAATGATTTTTTTTTTTTAATTGTCTTAATTATATCTTGATATGAAGTTTAAAAAAGCAGTTATGGGTTAGTCCTTCTTCACAAAGGGATGGTGCATGATTATAGCAAATGGATTCAACTTGATCATGGACAAAATTCATAAAAGGATATATTCTGTTAAGTAATAAACTGACATGAATAGTTCAACTTGTGGATTCTTTTAGCTCATTTTTTAACTGCTGTTTCTATCCAGACCTACTGCAGAGAAAAAGGGCATTATTTTTACAAACAAATTTTTGCAAACAAATGTTAAAAAAAAAAAAAAAAGAAAGAGAAGAAGATCTGTGAGAATATCAAACAAATCATTTTCTCAGTATGCTTTAAAGTGCACATTTTACTGTGTATGATCATTGCTTTTGTTTTATTTCTCATATATTCTGTGCTTTATGTAAAAACAGTCCTACTAACAATAATGTTTATGGAGAATGAGTGGCAGCATTGTAGCTGTGGCAGTTCAAAGACACAAAGTTTGCAGGAAAAAGTAACTAATCTCTTCGATTGGAAAAACTGTTACATTATTTTTTTTTCCAGCTGTAACAAAGGACACTCCCTCCTCTATCTTGGCTTTTCTATATAGCTATGAATGTTGTAATGGCTTCAGAAGAACTATACAGAACTGCCCAGAGCTACACTTTGAAGTAATGTTTATTTACAGTTCTCTGTATAGTTGGTCTCCATGACTTACCATCAAAATGTCGAAAGGGTTCTCCTTTCCTTGTGAGCAGTAATTTTCTAGGTCAAGTAACATTTGCATTGAGCACTGCTCAGAGACAGACACTCTGCTGTGTTTAGACAGTACAGTTTGATGCAGTGGCTGGGAAGATCTTGGACATGTATTGAAATAAAACATTCTCTGCCTACTTTAAAGTAAATTTTTTCCATTTTATTTAATATCCCTCAGTGAAAGGTTATCAGAAACAGAGAGATCCTGTTCATAGAAATCCAATGTTGTCTTGCTTTATATTTAATTCTGCAAAACAAAATCCATGGAGAACTATTAAATAATAATTTTGGATATTTTTAGTGTGGCAAATGCAGTATCATTTTGGCTTATCCAGTGTAATTCACTGAAATTCAAGGTTGAATTAAGCAGCAGCAGAATCTCATTCTTTAAATTTTGTCTGGGGTGTAATTTACAAAAGAGCCTGGAAAAAACAGGAGCTCATATTCCACTGAGATGGACAAGGCATCCCACTTCCCCCTGCACCCTCATGGCAAACTATAACCCATATGATTTTGGAAATGGCTGCTGTCAATTATAGAATCACAGAATTACAGGATAGTTAGGATTGGAAGGGGCCGCTGAAGACCACTCAGTCCAACCTCTCTGCTTAGGCAAGGTCACCTAGAGCAGGTTGCACAAGAATGCATTCAGGTGGGTTTTGAATGTCTCCAGAAAAGGAGACTCCGTGACCTCCCTGGGCATTCTGTTTCAGTGCTCTGCCACTCTGAAATTCTTCCTCAAATTGAGGTGGAGCTTCTTATGTTTTAGTTTACAGCCATTGCTCCTTGTCCTGTCACTGGGCACCACTGAAAAGAGTCTGGCACCATCCTCTTGGCATCTGCCTTTGGGATATTTATATGCATTAATGAGATCCCCTCTCAGTCTTCTCTAGACTAAACACACCCAGCTCCTGCAGTCTCTCCTCATAAGAGAGATGCTCCAGACTACTCATCATCTTCATGGCCCTCTGCTGGACCCTCTCCAGTTGCTCCTTGCCCTTCTTGTACTGAGGAGCTCAGAATTGAACACAGTATTCCAGATGTGGCCTCAGCAGGGGTGTACAGAGGAGGAAGATCACCTCCCTTGACCTGCTGGTCACACTCTTCCTGATGTATCCCAGGATACCATTGGCCCTCCTGGCTGTAAGGACACACTGCTGGCTCATGGTCAACTTGTCATCCTCCCAGTTCTCAGCAGAACTACTCTCTAGTAGGTCACTCCTCAACCTGTACTGGTACTTGGGATTATTTCTCTCCAGGTGCAGGACTCCACACTTGCCCTTGTTGAACCTCATCGGGTTTCCCTCTGCCCAACTCCCTAGCCTATCAAGGTCCCGCTGAATGGCAGTACAGCCTTCAGGTGTATCAGCCACTCTCCCAAGTTTCATAACATCAGTTAGATGTCAGGTCCTCAGGTGGTGGAGGAATGGTGGGGGGAAACGCGATGCTCTGTGCTGGAGGTACTCAGGCCAGACAATTAGTTGTTTCCCAGCTTTAAAACTGCTGAATTCCTATGCCAGACAAAATGTCCCACCCAAACAATGAGCATGTATTCCATTTTATAGTCCTTCACTGTAAATTTCACAAGGAAACATAAATAAAGGGAAAAATGTTTGAACCCTACTTACAAGTTACGGTAAAAGAATACAGGACATAGGCAGCTGTGCACTAGCTACTATTTTTGATCATCTACATTTTCCCTGTATTACACAGGTTATAGGACTTTCTTGAATTAACTCCTGTAGTAACAAGAGGAAAAATTTCTCTGAGAAAATCAATCATTTCCAACTTCAAATGCCTAGTGATGAAGAATCCATTACAATCCTTGGTAAATTGTTCTAATAATTAATTACCTTCCATGCTAAAATGTGTCTAGTTTCAAATTTCACTGGTTCCTGTCAGACTTCTTTCCACTTGAACGAAATGCCATACATTATCGAATTTCTACTCCTCTATTTCTACAGGGAGACAGGAAACTTATAAATTATATCCAACTCTCCCCTTAACCTTGTCTTTGTTAAACTAAATAGATTGATGTACTTGAGCTTCTCACTGGAAGACGTACCTTCCCCTCTTGTAGCCCTCCTCTGAACCCCTTTGTTGGCCACCAGTTCCCAACACCAGACCCCAAAAGCAAACACAACTACGGTGGCCACTGCGCCTCTGCCCATACAGAATCAATACAGCTTTTTTCTGAGAAATCCTGCAGCAGACACAGAGCACTGACCCTTTGAGTCACAACCTTGTATCTCTCCTCTCCTCTCCTCTCCTATCCTCTCCTCTCCTCTCCTCTCCTCTCCTCTCCTCTCCTCTCCTC
>JAWWES010000081.1:108591851-108661243 GCA_035583135.1 Lophotriccus pileatus | reverse complement strand
CCCCTACCCCCCCCAACCACCCCCACCACCACCACCACCACCACAACAACAAAAAAAAAAAAAAGCAAAAAAAAACAAAAGAAAAGAAAAAAAATCCGCTGGGATCTGCCTGCACCGGGACCTCCTTCGCTCCGGCTCGGAGGTGGATGCATTTTTCATGAGCGCTGGGTGAACAGGTGCAAAGTGCGGCGGGGCGGCCCGGCCCCGCACCCCGGCCCGTTTCGTGTGCGTGTCCGTGTGTCTGTCCGTGTGTGTGTGTGTGTGTGCGCCCCGGCGTGTGCATGTGTGCGTGTGTGTATTAGGAGATTATGGAGAGCGGCGACCGGGACATGTACCGCCAGTTTCAGGACTGGTGTCTCAGGACTTACGGGGACTCTGGAAAAACCAAGACGGTGACCCGTAAAAAATACGACCGGATCGTCCAGCTCCTGAACGGCTCCGAGTCGAGCTCCACGGATAATGCCAAATTCAAATTCTGGGTCAAATCTAAAGGCTTCCAGCTCGGCAACTCGGACGAGGTCAGTGGTGGTGCTGGAGGAGGGAAGCAAGTGCTGTACGTGCCAGTCAAAACCACGGTTAGTAGAGAATTGTCTTCCTTGTTCTATGTCGGCCGCTGCAGCCCGCTCCGGGAGCGAGAGGCGCAGGGGGAGCCGCAGCCACAGTTGGCTCCTTCCTCCCTCTTCCCCCAAGTCATCATCACCATGTTGCGTTTGCCTGTCACATTATACACCGCCGAGGTCTTTGTGGGTCCTTTCATTTAAAGCGATCGCGCGCACAACGCACCCCGCCGGGTCGGTGTCGTTCTTCTCCTCGTCCTCCTCATCCTCCTCGTCCCCCCCCGTTCCCCCGGGCCGCCGTGGCGCGGTTTGGGTGGGCTATTGTCCCGCCGCCGCTCCGGCCATTGTGTCGGGCCCCGCCGACCCGGGCAGCGGCCCCCGCCGCCGGCGGGGCTGATGGATGGCGCACGGGGGTACCCTGCCTGGCACAAAGCCAGGCGCGGCGCCGGGCGGTGGTTCCCCGGGATATCGGTTGGGGGTTACCATTTATTTATTTGTTACTTTTATTTTTATCATTAGTATTATTTTTATTTTATTATTTTTTTTTATTGTTAGCTCGCCGCCCTGAAGCCGCCGCCGAGCGGCCACGAATGTGCCCGGCTTGGCTGTGAAGCGCCGGCTGCGCTAGTAAGGGGCGGCGGGGGAGAGAGAGGATGCTCAACAAAGGGAGAACGGGGTTCCGCATGAGAGAGGGAAGGGTGTATTTTGTGACTCTTTCTGGGGTCGCGGGAGCCCCTCAGCACTCCGTTCAATGCGCTAGGGTGGCGTGGCATCCCCGGCAGGCGCTGGCGCTGCGGATTCGGTGCAGGTCTGACAGCGGGAGAGCTATTATGCTTGGTGGTGGCAGGAGCGACAGATTTTCCTATTTAAGAAGATGGGGACTGTTGGTTGCAAGTAGGTTTTGCCTATTGAACTCTCTTAATGTATCATTATTCTTACTTATGTGCTGGGTCACGCAAACTAAGCTTCTTTTGTCTGTGCGTGGGGCGGGTGTGGAGGGGGAGCCGAGAAAGGAAACCCAGCAATTAAAAATATTCCTGCCTGGGCATTTGGCTTGGATGAGCAATATTCTCTCTCTTTTTTTTTTTTTTTTTTTTTTCCTCTTTTTTTTTTTTTTTTTCCTGGAGTGGCAGCTTATCCAGACCTAACGGGAACGTTTCTGAGTGGCGCAGCAAAGGGGGCTTCTTGGAAAGTATTCTGGGTTGGGTTGTGACGTAGGCTGCTGGGGAAATCTGCCTCTCTTTGCCTTGCTGAAGTCATAAACCTGGGCATTCCCGGAGGCTGGCTTCTATTTGCCCCCTTGTCATCAGCTCTGTCGTGGCTGTGAGGAGGCAGAGATGGGAATTTAATTTTAAGGAGTTTACAAATCTGAAGACTGAAAATGAAAAAGAAGCTCTGGACAGAGTATGTTCCTTCTCTATGGTTTTTATTCACTGAAGTGTTCCAGGTCTGCCTATAGATTCAGGTTATTTGGCAGATCTCAGTTCTAGTGTTAGATGACTGCTAATTTCTGAGACCAGAGGATAACGTAGATACAATTTATAACACAAACGTTGTCTAAAGCAAAAGTCTCCAAATAGGTTGGTATTTTTAAATATCTCTTCTGATCACTGAAATAATTATTTTGGTGAGCCTATGAGCAAGATTGTTTATTCCCAAGACTATCCTTTTCACTGCAAGTTCAAAACTGTAAGCAAATTCAGTATTTTTTAAAATTACGTTGACTTTGCTACTAAAAAAAAAGAGACTAACCTTTATTTTACAAGATGGAATTTAAAAATTAAGTGCTGTTTTGGGCATCTGAAACACAAGACTCAGTGATGATCAGCTTGTCTATTTTCTTTCACCTTTCCTAGGCCATGAAAGCCTGGAGTCCCACCTGCCTCCTGTTTTCTATTTTTAGAACACAGAATCAATTTTTATTCTATTTTTTCCCCACTCGGGATTTCAGTCAGAGGTCAAGCATCTTGCTGGTCTCACCTTTGTGCATTTGGGGAGTCAAACCCTCAGCTGTGAATGTCTCTGTATGTCCCTATATATGTATTTATATTAATACAGAAGTAACTCTTTTTTGATAGCTTAAGCAACCAAGGGGCATTCTAATAAAATAAGGATGTCTGCTAATGAAATCAAGAAAGGAAAGTTAGCATGACCTATCTGTAAGCAGTTCCCGACTATCTGTATTTTACCTGAACAGTGTCATATAAACCTTTACAGAAGAGATCTTGCATGTAGGTAGAATTTCTTCCTGCTGGCAAATGTAAATCTGTCGTCCAACACAAATGAGAAAAGGTGTAGCTTGGCACTCCCATACAACATTCAGCTCTGAGAAACAAATGCCACCCTCTCCTAAACCTGTGAATCTGGTGTCACTATCCCATCACAAAAGGCAGAGGAGTATTTAAGCAGACTTGCAGGGTGGCAATGGTTTGTATGGGCTATTTCCAGAGCTGGGACAGCACCTGCTGGGCACTGAAAACTCGGAAAGATCTCTGTGACAGAACAGGGATGCAGCCCCTGGCCCAAAGAAAGCCAGTGGGAAAACTCCTATTGACTCAAGAGGCCTAGAATTTCACCTAGAATAAGTTACTGGGGAAAAAAATTGGATTTTCATCAGACAGTAATTGTTGGTAAGACTTAAAAGCCCATTCTCTCATTTCTTTAACTATTATAATTATTTAAGATTTTATTAATTTATGGCCATTTAGAAACATCCCCACTGGTTTGGGTTTTTCCCTTGTCTCTCATTATTATCCTGTACATCTGACTCTGTCCAGTCTGCAGAGAGAGCCCCAAATGGTAACAGACCCTCAAACTGTGAATCTCTCCCTCATTCTCTCCCTCTTCTTGTCCATCACTTGATCTCACCATAGGTAAAAGCAATTTCAATTGAAAATTAATCACTGTTGGCAGCATGAGCACTCCCTGTGCAGTAACAGGATGGATGAAATTATAAGTTGGACTCTACAGTCACAAGCTGGTCAAAAATAAGCAAATATTCAAATGCTTTGTTAGGAATTATTCTCTCCTTGAAGCTTTAAGATTTGCTGCTCAGCTTTGCTGTCAGCCAGAGAGATTTGCTCCTGATGGTGCTGTAATCCACTGCTGCTGGTAATTAGACATCATTACTGCTGCGTTAAAGGGAAAGAGAGAAGGAGAGAGGACAGGCTGGGGCTAATTAACTACTTGATTCTAATGAAAGAAAGAGAGCCTGATAGCAACTGGGAGGTTGCACCGGAACAGGCTAGATGTACAACACAGACTTAATTGAAGCAGGGGTGTCTTGCAGTCTCACAGTAGCTGAGGCTTGGTCTACTTTCATATTCTGTGGGCAGTAGCACACAAGGTATTATTCTATTTTTCGCTTTCCTGGTTGATAAGTAGCTCAAAATCACAGGCCTGTCTTCAGTATCAAGTTTAAGCATGCCAGCAAGGAGACTGCATAGATGATTATGTGCTGGCTTAATCTATTTTATGGGTATGGTCTCCTCAAGAGCAACAGGAACAAATCAATTTCTGAATGTTCACATCCCTCTGTGGCCTAGGAGATGCACTTTTGGTCACCAGGCAACAACATTCCCTGCAAAACAGCCATTTTAAGTCCTGAGTGGGACAATACACAGTAAGGTATTCCTGTAGGCTTAAGGTATTTTCCTATATGCAACCCACCAAGTATTTCACTTTGCAAGTTTTCAGATTGCTCCTGTTACCACTGTAGATTTTCTTGCATTAAGCCCAAGCTGCAAGCAGTGGAATTATGCCTAGCCTAGACACACTGTATATTCAAAACAGGTTAGGCCAACAAGTATGCCAAATGGTTGATAGTATTGACTTTTAGTTGTTGGTACTCACCACCATAAGGAGGCATAGAACTCATATTTCTAGTATGATAACCTTTCTAATGGTATACATGACATTTATGGGGTATTTTTTAATTTATTTTTTGCATAGTTTTTTAGGTGGAACTGTTTGTTGATTGGCAACTTGAAAACAAATTTCTTTTTACCACTCTTCTTTCCCTGGCTTGATGTTGCCTGTAGACATAAATTATGGACCCTAAAAATCAGTTGTGATTTAAAAAGAAGTTATAAAATAATGGCCTGAGCTGGTATCAGCAGATTTTAAGCAGAACTTTCCTTTAAAAGAGAAGGGCCAAGATGACTGAAGGATACCTTTCAAATATAGAATTTACACAATATTAGCAAATTAATAGAACATAACCTCAAAGGCCAAGTTCAGATTACTTTTATGTCATTACTAATTTGGAATGACTGCACTGACTTTAATGATATCACAGACCTAATGTATGATTTTTTCCTGTGCTTTCTTTTATATTTTCCAACTACAAGCAGAGAACGAACTTTCATTCTGACACCAAATTTTGTTCAGTTTAGTTAAATCCTTAGATCCTGCAGGAGGATCTGGTACCTCATGGGTTGCTGCTAGCAGAACCAGCAAGGCTCCCTGCAGGTGCAGGGCTGTACTACTGAACCTGATTACAGGATTTAGAGCTTAAAATTACAGGCCAGTCAGCTCAAAGGAACAGGCTGTGTCCCAGCCCACCTCTTCTGTTGGACTTGAAGAATAGTAGATAGACATATGAGTTTATGTTCTTTTTGGTTTTATATAAATTACTTTGTTACCTAATAATCGCAGAACTTTGTTACTAACAGAATTACTTTGTTACCCTAATAACAGAAGAAAGAGATCACCATATAAGTAGCTTATATGTAAACATTTATTGCTTTAAATTATCTTACGTTTTATATTGTTTATTACTTTAGGGCATTTTATAACAATTTGAAAATAAGCACCTTTTTTTTTTTCATTTCTCCCCATTTTTGTAGTCATGAATATTAAAAAAAGTGTATAAAAGTCTTTGTAAAATATATATATATATATATATGTCAAAATTGGTAGCTCTATAGCCTACTGAAATGCCAGCACATAATGGCAGTAAGTAGTGCAGAAAGGTGACGCTGAGGGTGAGCTGTAATTTATCCCAAGATACAGTTCTGCAGGAGTTTACAGTCCCATTAAATGCATCTTCCAGGCTCGGGAGCAGTATTCGAACCCTGTCTGGTTTTAGCTGCCCACCACATTTTCCTTAACCTCTGCTCAGGTCTGCAGAGCTCTGTCTCCTCCCTTTACCCGCAGCCTCTGCCCTGCTGTTTGCAGACCTCCCAGTGGACTCTGTGAGGAGGGATGCTGGTGAATCACACAGGCAGTGCTGGAAAATGGTCATAGCAGATGGAACAAAACTGGTTTAGTTGGCAACTCTTAATGCAGGCATTCAGTGAAGTGTTCATGAATAAAGAGAATAACTCTGTCCTGGAATTTAAAAATGTTAAAGCGGCCATATGTAAGATGCCATTTCCACACACGTTTGTGAGAGAGGCATTAGGAGAGGAGGAGCTGAGATTCCTTAATAACAATGTTCAGTTAGAATTTCCAAAGAAACATGAGCCAAAGACAACAGATTTTTAAAAACCAAGTATTTTAAGGTAGAATATGTTGACAGTACTTTAGAAATATTAAATAGTGTGTAGCAGTGCACAAACAAAAACTAGCACTGATATGTCCATCCCATCTCACACATGTAGTGAGAGGCAGGTGACAAATTCAGTGCTATCACCTAGGCAAGGGCTCAAAAGCCCAAATCTTTCCAGTAATCAGAAATAAGAAGACCCAGTTTAATTTTCATGATGCTGTGAACCTTTGCCGAGAAGACTGAGGCAGTAGTGAACTTGTTTCTTCACTCTTATCCTCACTCTCTTGTCAGAGAAGCTGCACTGGATTTGGTCATGATGCAGGGACTGCTGCTCAGATGTTGCAACCCTGATTTTCTTTAGATGTACTGAGTATTTTTTTTTTTGTGGCTACATAGCTACGTGATAAGTGGGAAATAAGGAGGTATTTGCTGGAAGGTTAGGGCTCAAATGACCTGATAGACACCAGTACAGCATGATGGGAATTTTTCTGATCTTATTACAGAGAAACTTTCTTCCCCTAACCTCTTGGGTGATCACCATTCCTCTTGTTCGACACCTTAGACTGAAAGGAGACACAATCTGGAGAGGCTACACAGACAGACCTCACATACAGAGGGCTTCTCATGCATGGGCCCCTAGGGGAAAAAGGCTAGTGCCAATGCTGGATGAATGTGGAAGTTAATGATTCAAATTTCATTTTACGCTACAGAAATAAATTAAAATTGGCTGACGTTGAACTGTGAGTTTTGGTCTGCTGTTGAAAGGAGGCAACCAGCAGCTGTTAGGTTTGGTCTGAAGGAAGCTATTTGGGTGCCAGTCTTTCCCTGTTATGCAGGATACACCTGTTGAGAGTTTGCTGGTAAAAGAGGAACAAAACAAGCAGGGCATATAAATGAGACAGTGTGGCAGGAAACACGCTCTCCAGGAGGGAGGATCATACCAGATTCTGCAGCCTCCCTTGCACCACAGAGCATCACAGGGATCTTCTGTTTCTTGCTGAGTAGGTTGACTCTGGTCAACACAGCCTTCAAATTAGTAGAGCTTTCCAGGATGTAAAATATGTTTTTGTCTTGTATAAGTAATTTTAGACCTCCCGGAAGCCTCTCTGACTAGAAAACTCAGGTATTACCTGGTGCAATGAGAGTTGTTTGCATTGTCCTGCAACATCACTGAAAGTGATCCTGCAGCTTGCTTAAGTTACCTTTTTGTTCTCTTTAAATAGATGAGCCTCAAAACCTTACAGTTCCACTAGCAAGGTATTTTTTAATGGTTTATAAGCATACAATATCCAGGTAGGCATTGTCAATATCCAGGGAAGACATGCTACAACTTTTGGCATTGAGCATTTTTCCAGATGCAAATGGATTTTCTTAGTGATGATCAACTTTATCACAGACCGTTGTACAGAATTCTAACTGCTTATTCAATAACTCTGCAAGCTGCAAAACCTGAGTTACTGTGTGCATTTGCAGGGATTACAGCTAGTTGTTGAAAGCGAAATGTGGGGTTTGAAACATTTCGTTGTAAATGTGGATACTCTTCAACTTAAGGAGCTATCTGTAGCAAACAGTTTACTTAATAAAACTGATCTATGTTAGAGTTAACCTCAAGTAAATACTTTTTGTCAGAAAGAAATATTCTGTATAGACTTGGAAGGACAATTTTTATCAAATGAACTACTTCAGCCTAGGATGAAACTCATACAACCTTTTACATTTGAGAACCTGCAATTAAGCTCTTTTGGGAAACGAGGGTATATATATATATATATGTATATATATATATATATATATATATATATTATTGTGAGTATTGTATATATTGTAAGGTCTGTGTGTCTGATGGTTTTGTACATTTTGTTACCCCAGAGTTCTTAATACAACAAGACACAGATGATATAACATTTTGACTGTACTACTTAAGAAAATTTAGGCGATGAGATCACTTGCACTTAAATGACTTACAACTCTAACTCACTGTACAATTTTTAAATGAGCATGTCTTGTGATTGCTCTCTTTGTTGCCTCTGGACTTCTACATACCACTACTAATACTGCCAGGTGGATTTTGTAGAAAACTTTTGTTCAAGGCAAATCCAGAGCTGAAGTAGCTGCCACTAAATCATGACCTATCTGTAGGGTAAAGCAGCATCATGCTGGCATATGGAAAATCACACTCAGGAATGGACTCTCACTACCCCAAACTGATTGAAGATGAGTAAGAAGACAAGTAATTATATAAGTAATTAGATACATAAGAGAAGAACAGCTCAGGTATGGGCAGATGTTTCAGCAGACAGGAAAGACAAGAAGTATAAACAGGTTTCACAGAACTTTATTTTTCGGTGTGTCTTCATCTTTTTCAGTGTGTGATCGGACTAATAAAGAAATACCTATTATGGGTTTACATTTTTCAGGTGATGAAACTGAAGAATGATCAGAAATAGAGAAATAAAAAAAGGGGTGATATTAAATGACAGTGCATCCCTGGGACTAATACAAGTTCAATAACACTGAAGAATTTAAGAATTAAGTAATTAAACTATTATTAAAGTGTACCATTTGCCACTATACATGGCGATGATACTGGAGTATGGCCAAAAATGTACAAGGCAAAAAAACAAGGAGATAAAGATAGTTCATAGAAATGACAGAGTAGTGAACCGTATTTCAATATCAGAAAAAAAATCAGTAAGAATCATTAAAAATGAAGTTAAGTGTCAATATAACTGTACCTGGTTGGTGGAACTAATTTGGATTTTGTGACAGTAATTACGTTCTTCTAACTTGTTGTGTTCAGGAATCTTTTAAAATTTTTCAGGTGAAACTTTGGTTCTTGTTTCCTTCTGAAATGAAACCAGTCTGATACTGACTTCATTAAAGCAGGGTTGAAACTTTGGCTATGATGACAAATTAAAAATGGTGAAGAGTTGGGAAACCATGGGAAGTGTTTGAGAGCTATACCATGCAGTTCATTGTGTATGTATATACAGGTACCCAAAAAACTGAGGGAAATGAAGGAATTTCAACACTGGATGGAAATACAAATTAATTAGATTAAGCAAGTGAAAGAAGAAGTGGGCAGTAAAATAGAAATATCATAACACAGGGGAAAAAAAGGAGAAATCATGGCAGGCAGAATTCTATATAGACAATTGCCAGATAATCTGCATTTTATGCCATCATGACATTAGCTTTTTGAAAGGAAAGTAAGAATTCAAGCTTTTCAATCGCATTTAAAATGAATGGAATTAGTATAACATCTTGAGGGAAATATTTAGGAATAGTTTCAAACAAATCAATAAGTGTACCTAAAACAAGCACAGCAGGTATAATAAAAATCAGCATTAGGAAAAGTATAGAGAATAACATTGAAAACTTATTCTTGTTAAGTAAATGGTATGTCCTTGCTTTTAATAACATGCTTAGTGTATTTATCTCATCTCTAAAAGGTCATGACAGATGAAAGGTCCACGGAAGGTAACTAAGCTAATTAAAGAAAAGGGATACTTATAAGAGAAATAGTTTTAAATGGTTCTATCACTCAGAAAGATAAACATTAAGAGAAAATGCACAGCAGAAAACAGACATGTAAAGAAGTAGAAAGAAGCTGAGTGAAATAGTGTGGTGCAAATACTGGTGAACAGCAGAGAGAGAGGATTCAGCAGTCACCCTTTTTAATTCTATTTCATCTCCTAATACTCTTTTGTCAACCCTTTCAGTAAATTCAAAGTTAGGCCATTGTTTTATAACCAATATTGCTGGGAATGGAAAGTCTGCATTAGTGCCCCTAGAGAAACTCGAATTGATTAACCCAAAGTTTTTTCCCAAGGATTTTACAGGAGATTGATAGGTCTGTGGCTCTTGTAAGGACGTAGTATGCTCTTTATGTCAGTTCAGCCTTGCTGTGAGGAGCAGAAGGGAGGACAAGGTCATGTTTCTGCCCTGCCTGCTCTGTGTCACTGGGAGCGCGGGCACTGGTGTGATGGCACAGACCTGCTGCCTGGCTCTCACCTGGTATCTTGCTGCATCTCCCCAGATCTGTTTTCCCACAGAGCGTCTATCAGGGCTAGTCATGCTCCAGCCCATACAGTCGACACAAGGGGAGGCTTGTGTGGCGTGGTGAAATCCCAGCATCTTCCCCCTCCCCTTTGTACTGAATTTTAGCATTGCTCATGGTCTCAGCCTTCATGCTCTTGTTTCCTGAATAGATTATTAAGTTTTAGGTATGTGTTCTTAGGTTGACTGAAGCTGGCAGGGGAAAATAAATCAATCATTATTGCGTAATGTCCTGTATTTTGTTTTGGAATTTGTTTATTTACTAATTACTGAGCTCTGACACATCTTTTGCAGACTCCTTTGCAGACTGGTACTAGGTGGTTTGCTGGTCAGTTTGACTGTAGCAGTTTCTATGGCTTGTTGCTGTGGTGATATTACTGGTCTGGAGGAAGGAGGGAGACCATCAAGAGCTCTGGCATTACCCTGTGTGGACCAGTGCATGAGATTATTGTGATTTACACAGAACATTTGCAATGAACTACCTCTACTTTCCAATTTGCTGCACTTGTGATTGTGCTATTTTCACCTCTGTATTTTTGTCTACCTGTGCTAGCTTTCTGTGTGTGTGTATTTGTTGCAAGTACCACCAAACTCCTACCATGGTGGGAAGAAAAGAAAAAGGAGCAGAATTATTAGAGAATTAATGGCAAATATGAGAGGAAATTAGCTCTTTCAAATTTCTGTAAGACTTTGCTTTTTCACCAGTGTGACCAGGAAGTATGACATATATATAATTAGATGACTTGCCCCATTGCATTTTTCAAGGAATTGCAGTGGAAAGAAAAACAGAATGTAACTTGCTTGTTCCTCCCTTAATCTAGACATAGTCATAATTTTTTTTTATAACATCTTTTGATAACCTTTATCTTTTTATATTCTGAGAGTTCAGCAAAGCCCCCTGGCTATGGTTGCTGTAATACTGAAGTATTTCATTTGTAGTGAGCAAACAGTCAGCCTCCTTTTAATGAGTGCTATATTCAAATGCCAGGCATCCTTCTAAAACCTGTGGTTCAGAGACACCTCATACATTTATCCTTTTTTGTCTCAATTTGGGCTTATCTAACAAGGAGATAGGATAGTAAGTTCTGTATAGATGCAGCAGCAAACCCCAGAATTTTTCAAAAAGACATTTATTGTAAACTCACTGCACTTTGACCCTGTGTTTTTTTAGAAAACTTACACAAATCCTCTGCCATGTGTTACCAATGCACAAGGCCTCCTTATCGTTGCTTTGGTGTAACTGAGAATTGAATTGGGTATATGAGGAGCTTTCAAAGAGTTAAATTTGCACCAAAGCAAATAATAAAGCAAAATAAATAAAGCTAGGTCTAGAACTGAATAAAGCTGGTTAAAATAAGACTACTGTCTTCCTCTTCAATTGCCCCTCTATATAACAAATTTCAGTATTATTCCCTTCAGCACAATTTTGGCAAGATACATCAGACTTTGAGGAAATTGTAGAACTGAAAATATTGTTTTACCTGTATTCCTAATTGAACCTTACATTTTCAACTTGAACCAAAAGGACCGCTTTCAAAAGCTGAGTAGGAAAAAGCATTCCTAAACAGGAGAAAGCGGGTCAAGTTTTATTAATAAGTAGAACATTTCAGTTAATAGAATTCTAATGAACTATGTATTTTTCTGCTACTTATCGTTGAACTCTAATGAATTTATAGGAAATTACCAAATTTCTTTTTAGAGAAATTTAATTCTTAATAAATGTAAAGTCAGGAAAATGTTCACATATACAGACTTCAAAAAATTTAACAAATTTCATCATCATGCTTGCTGTAATTTGAAAGCAAGCAAAAAAACTAAGTACAAAGAGATAGTTAAGTGAAAGTGTTTTAAAGTAAATTAGTACTTTGCTTAATAGAGCCAAAGAGTGAACCATATAAAAAGCTGAAAAACTGTAGCTGGAGGAAGCAGGAAGAAATTTAGCTGGTGAAATTTGTGAGGCTTTGAAGGACCAATCCTGTCATCCTAAATCATGCTGGGTAAAATCCCCTCCTGGAATAGGACCATCAGAAGGTGTGTGAATAATTTTTTGTTTAATTTTTGGCACAAAGATCATGCCTCTGTTTTGAAGACATGATGCAGCACCTGACTGAGGCATAGGCTTTGAGATGGACAGTGCCTGAGGGAGGAGTCCACCGCCCTGGGCACTCAGTGCCACAGTCAGTTGGTATGGGTTGACTCGGTGGCAGTGACTGAACTCTAAATAGGATATGTTTGGATAATGTGTTTCTGTTTGTAAAGAATAATTTACCTGTTAACTGCTATCTGGTTTTGCCACAGTATATTCCAATGTGCTAGACCAGCAGATAGCAAGCAGGCAAGTTTATAAAAGGTATACAAATATCTAGAAAGGTTTAATAACAGGAAGGCCAAATTCAGCTGTGAAATAATACCAGGAGCACCCTGCTCCCACCTCTTTGGTTATTATCTTCTGCAGTGTCGGAGTTACACTCAACACTGTATAGACAGTTCTCTCTTGTTGAAATCCCCATATTCTGATTGTTTACGGAGGGAAAAAACAACCTGGAGAACAAGCTTATCTCAGTCCTTCAAGCTCTCCATGTATTTAAGTGAACTAAAGGAGCATCTTCATCCTGTCCCCTTCCCATCTAAACATACCCAACATACACACTCACCCTCAATTACACCATTAAGGTTGTTTGTTTACTTGTTTTTAAGTAATCTCCCTTTTCTATGGATATCACATTAGGACATCTGCTGTGGGGAGAATTCAGATCTCTTTCCCTTTTCCCTGTCTCTTTGAACTATATTTGCATTAGAGCAATCCTGCTTCTAATATGAGCAGAAGAAAAGTGAGATGAGAGAACAAATGGAGTGAAGTGTTAAAGGCAATCAAGTCTAAACAAACTTTGGCTTAATAGCTTCCTGTGAGCTCATCCAAAAGCAGGAAAGCCAGCTTCAGGAGAGGTGGAGGCTGAGGAAAGTAAAATAAGCCTGGAAAACAATTATTACACATTTCATGGTAATAATAATAAAACTAATGAAGTAAACTAGGCAAAAGAAGGTTGATGCTTCCTGTTAGTTTGGTAATAAAACTAATTTTGGTCTTCTAATCCAGTATTTAGGCAGCTAGGCATACCTGTCAGCTACCTATAAGCACAGAACAACCGTAAGATTTCCTGCCTGGAAAATGTCAGGAAAATGAAGCATGTTTTTTTTGGGATGGGCGTTTTTCTTGGAAATTTGACTTCAGCAGGTTTTTTGGATAAATGCTGTGTCTACTCCCAATCATTTATTACAACTTACAGTTTATTAGTCAACATTTAGTTCAGTGAGTATCACAGCATGATGTAGCAAAAAGTAGCTAAGCAGAATGTTGCTGGACACTAAAAAGCTTGTAGTTACAAAAATACCCAAATAAGTGTTATAGCTGCTAGATGCACCCTACAGTTTGAGTTTGGACTTATTTCCTGTTACGTCATAGCCCCAATATCTATTTGATGTCCTCAGTGCTACGCGTTTTCCTCCATCCTTGTAATTTTTCTTTGCTGCTGCAGTTTATTATTTACTAATAGGCAGAAAACAGGTTGTTTGTTTAGTTTTGGTTTTGTTTTTTTTTTTTTTCCTTGTGTTGCCTTTATTTCCAGACCTCAAGGCCTGCTGTTTCTCATTTAGAATTCCAAACCAATGGCAGGTGCCAAGATTCAAATTTATATTATCTATGGGCAGGAGGATCAGCCCATTTGTGTGGCTTCAGTTGAACTGAACTACTCCCTGCACTGGCTGCATTTTAATATTTTTAATCTTGCTTTGGAAGGCATGCTATTTTGGTAAGCAACCAAGTGCAGTCGAAGCTGCACACAAGAGGAGATCTACAAATGGGTTTCTAAATCGAGGCTTCTGTAAAATTATAAAGCCAAAACAAAACAAAAAAAAACCCTTAAAAACTTGTAACTGGAGAATCTATTAGGTCCAATCCACCCACAACCATCTGGAGCACTAAGTTATCTATTGAATTTATCCAAACAAAACTTTGGACATAACATGAGCAGAAAATGAGGTGAATAAGTTGAGCTGAAATAATTTGCACATTAATCTTTTAAAATGTCTAAGGCCAAGAAGGCCAATTTTAAGAATTGCTGAATGACATTACCATAATAATGTGAAATAGACCATTTTAAAGGCAAAAAGCTGTTCCCACTGAAGTCAATAGCAAAATCCCACTGACTACAATAGTGGTGGGATTGGTCTGCTAAGTAGCAAACCATGCTTTAAAAAAATCAATACTTCAATTTTACAAGGTAATATGGATAGCAGTATAGTTGCCTATTATCAGACCTCATAGTCTGTGGATTTTATCTCTCTAATAATGGTGAGGTTCAGCACCTATCTTATGAATCATTGAGAGGAAAGACATAAGCCATTTCAAAGCATTTCCCCTGCCCCAGCCGAGAAAGCTCTCCAGAGGCAGGATGCGCTGCACGGAGCATGCCTCCATCAGCGTTGTGCAGCAAGGATTACTCTGAAATGAATGACTGCCTCGCTCGGAAAAAAATAGCCTTAATCGCTGTGGATCTCGGTGTAGCGTTTGATGCCTAGGACTTCGATTCTAGTCCTTCATACGTGTCAACCATAAACAGAAGTGCCCCAAAATGGGTCAGGTTTTCGTGTCAAACCACACCGATTAAAAAAAACCCCAAAACACAGGCAACGTTTTTATTTTGTATTTTCCTTTTTACGTTTCAAGCATTTGCTCCGTTGTGATCCAAAATAGAGCTCCATCCCATACGTTCATCTTTACGCCAAGGATATACATAGATTTTAACAGAAATAGACTTTGGGGAAGGGGCTGAATTTTTCCTCCCCGACTGCACCAGGGCAGTGTGTTTATTCCCTGGAGTGCCCGTCGCAGGGCTGTCGGGGTCCCTGCGCCCCGGGGCTCGCCGTGCCCCACCGCCCGTGTGTGCCGGGAGCGGGGTGTCCCCCCGAGCCCCGGGAGCGGGCGGAGGCGCGGTGACCGTGACTCCATCGGACATAATGAGCGCGGCGGCTCGGCAGACACGTCCCTCACCCCTCCCCCTGCAGCCATATGGTGCCGTAAACAGCCGTGCGGGGACGGGGTTTTGTTGTTGTTGTGTGTGCGCCTCCCCCGCCCCTTCTCCCCGCGGGTGTCCCGGGGTGCGGCCGGTGCTCCCCAGCGCCTGTCCCCGGGCTCACCGTGCCGGGCACGGATCGGGCACGGGGGGCGGCGGCGGAGGGACCATCTGCCGGGGCCACCCCGCGTCCCGGGGTCCCCCCGCGGGAGGCAGCGCGGCCGCCACGCCAGCTGGGTGCCGGGGCTGCCCCGAGGGGGGCACAGCCCTCTCCCCGCTCCCAGCCCAGTGCCGGCTCCATTAATTGATTCAGGGCTCGGGCTGGCATTGAGGGCACGGGGGAGGGGGAGCGGGGAGAGAGGGTGCGGCCGTGCCGCCATCGCCTCCCCCCGCCTGTTCCTATGGAAACAGTGCAATACCTCCGGGACACACACACACACACACGCACACACCCGCTCCTCGCTCCCACTCGCGGGCGGGGGGGCCCGGCCGGGCCCGGCCACCGCGCCCTCGGCAGCGCCGTTCCCATGGCGACGGGCTGCGGCAGCACCTGTGCGGCCACCGCCGCCCCCTCGGCCCCGCTCCCTCCGCGTCCCGGGCGGCCAGGCTGTGCCAGCACTCCAGGGAAAACGGCTGAGGGTGGCAGGGGCGGGGAGGATGGAAGGTGGGGGTGGGGGTGGAAGAATCCTCTGCCCCCGCTTTGGGCACGGCGAGCCCCCGAAGCCGTCAGCCAGCACCCACGGCGGGCAGGGCAAAGGAAAACATCAGCTCCAGTGTATTTTCAGTGCAGCAAAACCCCTGTGTTTGCCCGGCGTGGTGGCTGCTGCTGGCACTGGTAGCACCCTGAGTAATGCTAGCGGTGGAGATGGGTGGGTGATGGAATCATTGAATCACAGAATATTAAAGGGTTGGAATGGACCTTAAAAATCAAGTAGGCCCAAAACCTCTGCTATCAGCAGGGAAACCTTTCACTAGACCAGGTTGCTCAAGGCCTTATACAACCTGGCCTTGAACACTGCCAGGGTTGTGACATCCACAGCCTCCCCAGGCAACCTGTTTCAGTGTCTCACCACCCTCACAGAAAAGAATTTCTTCCTAATATCCTGCCTAAATTTCCCCTCTTTCAGTTTGTACCTATTACTCCTTGTCCTATCACTACAGTTCCTGATGAAGAGTCCCTCTCTGGCTTCCCCTTCAGACACTGGAAGGTTGCTATGAGATCTCCACACAACCTTCTCTTATCCAGGCTGAACAGCTCCAACTTTCTCAGTCTTCATAGGGGAGGTTCTTCAGTCCTCTAATCAACTTTGTAGCTCTCCTCTGGACTTGCTTGTGATGCCTTCTGCTGTCTGAGCAGCTGTGTGGGCAGGCATAGATATGTTTCAGCACCAGCCAGCCCTGTTCCCAGCAGAGGATGGGTGCTGGTGTGCGTATGCAGGGATACAGCTGGTACCTATTTCGTCAGGGCTGTTCTGAACTCCTAGAGTGCACTTGCAGCATGGCCGTCTAGCACAGGACTCTGGGAACTATCAGTTTCACTTAAGGAAGCCCTTGACTTGGGAAGCAAGCCCCAAATCTCCTAAGTAAATTCATCGTGATGCCACACGAGACCCTTCTAGCAGATGTATGACACACTGCACTACACATGTAGGTCTGGCCAGTGTTACAGCAGCTACAAATACTTGCTATAAATAGTGACAAAAATGTCGTGGCTGGCATGATTTGAGTGCAGGGAATGGAAATAAAACACTGCTGGTGTTCACCCTCACTTTCTGCTTTTGCCTGAACCCAGCACTTGAAACTTCTCCTGCTTACCAGCTCTGGTGCTATCTTACTGTGTGTGGGTGGCTATATGGTGTATAGTGTAGTATATAGTTACAGCTATTGCTGAAAAGTAGTGTTGCTTCATTTTGGCTCTCGAGGTACTAAACTGGCTATTACAGGCAATAAAAGTGTTTGCATATCGTTATGACAGGAAAATGTGCTTTTGGATCCCTGACATGCAAGTAGTAACCTGATATATCTTGAAGCCAGATCTGTCCCCTGAAGAAGACTTGTGAGTCCCTTCTTTGTAGCTGAGGGGGCAGCCCGGGAACTGGGAAGAGGGGGTGGATAGGAGTAATGTCCTTAGTCCCAGGTAGTAGATGAGGTTTCTCTTTTAGCTGTAATATGAGAAAACTATTTTTTATCAGCTTCACTAAATGCTGGATTGCGTGTCATCGAATACAGCTGCAGGACTGTCATTGTCTTTAATAGAACACAGCTGGGACCTAAAAAGATAGTAAAATATCTGACCAATAATAATTTCACACATGAAAATAAAAATTGAAAAACTTTATGAAAAACTAACCACAAAATTCTATCTGTATCCTAAAGATGTTAATGTCAAAAAAGAACAGGATGCTTCCTCCTTCTTTGTAGGTGTTAAAATAGCTCCAAAATGGAGTGGTATCAACTGTTACAATTTCAGTGTGAGTCCCATGGTGTTTGTAATTTTTTCTTTTAAAAATCCCATCTCTAGTCAAATACTTGTGAAAATTCTACTTTTGTGTTAAAAAACTCAGACAGAAATCCTTTAGTAATCCCCACAGCTGTACGGAAGAGATTGTCAGTCTTAGCAACAACTCCCTCTCAGTTCTCAAAATCTCTCAAGGACCGTGGATATTTCATTATCAGCCTTTTGACTGCTGAGTGTATAACGTGCAGGTGGTTAGTGTGGTTCTAGAAGCTGATACTCTTGATTTATAAACCACAAATGGTCTTGCAGACTGCTGTTTGAGAACTTTGACTTTAAACTCAGCAAATGTCCCAAGTGGACCCTGTAGAGTTGGAAACAAGGAAATAATATGAGTGTGTTTTTTTCCTAAATCATAAGATTTTTCAGGCCAATTTAATGATTTTCCATACCCTATTTCATTCATTCAAACATCAGTTAAATAATTATCCTTAAAACAAAAGCCATAAATAATGAAAGATGGGAAAACAAAGGATATAATTTCAGCAGAATCCTTTCAATATAACGCCTAGTAAGCTCTTTGAAAAAAATTCAGAAGGTGCTCAAAATAACAAAACCAGACAAATTTAATTATAGAGATAGGAACACTGAATACATCTTAAATTATATAAAGCTCAGCCTCATAATAGGGGAGCCTAGAAGCTTCAGTTTCTGAAGTTGACAAATCAGATTGTAAAAGCTTAATATGAAAAAAAAAATACCGGAGTATGCTGCACCATAAAGCAAGATCTGGAGAAGGAGAGCATTGTAGTAAACAGCTCACTGAAGACCCTATCTCCCAGGTCCATCTCACCACAAGCAGGAGACATTCCTTCTGCTGCAACAGAGGAGCACAGGAGGATCAAGTGTGAAAGCGACATCAATGCCATTATTTTTTGTCCTCATCATAGTAATAGGTTGACTTCTGGGGGGCCAGAAATGCAAAATAAATTGCTACAATAAGTACAGCATCAACAACTCACAAGAATTAATTTGGAGAATTTATGTAGCTTGAGTTATACATAGCATCATCTGAGTTGATTGTGATGGTTCCTTCTAGTCATCACCACAGCATGAAGAGCAGGTTGAGGGAGGTGAGTCTCCTGTTCTACTCTGCTCTCATGAAATCCCACCTGGATCACTGTGTCCTCAGCACAGAAGAGATATGGACTTGTTGGAGCGGGTCCACAGGAGGGCCATGAAGATGATCAGAGGGCAGGAGCACCTCTGCTATGAAGACAGGCAGAGCGACCTGGCGTTGTTTAGCCTGGAGAAGAGAAGGCTCCAGGAAGGGCTTATTGTAGCCTTTCAGTACTTGACGGGCACTTACAGGAAAGACAGAGGGAGACTTTTCATCAAGGCCTGTAGTGACAAAACAAGGGACAATCTTTTTAAACTGAAAGAGGGTAGATTTAGATTGGACATAAGAGATTTTTTACAATGAGGATGGTGAGGCACTGGGACAGGTTGCTCCATCTCTAGAAGTATTCAAGGCCAGGTTGGATTGGGCTTTGAGCAATATGATATAGTGGAAAGTGTCCCTGTCCCTACCAGGGGGGTTGGAACTAGGTGATCTTTAAGGTCCCTTCCAACGCAAATAATTCTGTGCTTCTATGATTCTGTCTCTGTAACTCATGATACTCAGTTTAAATGAGGTCTGGGAAAGATGAAAGCAAAAATTGGATGCTAGACTGGATATTGTTGTCATAATATTTTTTTTTTTTTTTTTAATTTCAGTGAATATGAAGGCTGAAATGTACACTAAATGGAGAAGGAATGTCTGTATGGTATAAGCAGACACAAGGAGACAAAAAAAAAAAGGGGGAGAAAAAAAAAAAGGAACATCTGAGCACAAACCTAGTAGGAAAAAAGTAAAATGGAGCAAAGGTTTTTACCTCAGCATCCAAAATCTGTGGGAGAAACAAAAAGATTTTTTGGGGGTATCGTCAAAAATCATAAAATGTATTTGTCAAAAAAACCTGAAGAAAAAACTGTTTCTGACCCCTGGAGGAGAGTGTAATGATGGCATTGTGTTGTGAAGTACTTTCAGATGGCAGGTTACTGTTAAAAATGACTGAAAAAGATGGGAAATGGGCTATAGTGGGGAATAGATAGATTGGGTAAAACCCCAGATACAGAATGAAACCCCATCCAAAATGCATCGTATCAGCTGGTGACAGCTACCTTAAGGATCTGTTCATTTTTCTGGGGTTACATTTAGCCAGCTTGCCATGCCAGTAAATTACTGTTGAATCAAATTGAATTTAATTTCACACACACCCCTCCTACATGAAAAACAAGCACACGTACTTACCAGATGTGCAGCTGTGCTTGATGTCTCCTCAGAAAACAAATTCCAGGATACATGCAGAATATCCCCAATGAAAAGTTATGCTAGAAATGATTTGATTTGATGGGAAATGACTGTGTCATTTCCTTTTAAAGACTGTAGCACACATACAAAATATAGTACTGTAGTAGGCTATTTGCACAGAACAGGTCTTGCCTGCATGGTCTTTTTAAATCCCCTTGGTGATCCATGCTAGTTTGGCAGTTGTAGACACAGATTTTGAATTTAGAGTTTTCCTAGTGAGAGAGAACTGGCCTTGTATGTGGTTTGGGTAACAGGTGTGATTCATCAATAAAGCAATAACATATTTCTCTTAGAGCAGACAAGGCTTAAATCAGGTAGATAAAGTACATAGTCAGTCCCCATAGCTGATTCTCTCTGTTGGTGCAAGTGCAGCAAAGTCTTCTCAGTTTTTTTGGGGAGAGTGGTTGCTACAAAGTGCAAGCAAATGAGTGGGTGCAATGTATTTACAAAGAGAGAGATGTGACACAAGAATTTTTACTACACTGGTGTCCTTGATTTTACTAAATGTGTCATGAAACACATGATCTCCTTCTGCAGTGTGTCTTGGGAAATGTAGTCCAGGAAGAATCAAGCCTGATTCAAAGAAAAGGTGAAAGTTTGAGAAAAGCAAATTGCAGCTTTTTGTAGGCACAGCAGTATATCAGAAGATGAAGTTTAATGTTAAATTGATGCAGAAAGGAACAAAATATTGTGTTTGAAAATTCAGTCCTTGTTAATGTTTTGTTCAGCAGAATAAAAATGTTCATGTTGTCAGCAGCAGCAAGATAAAAACAGTTGTTGGCTTTCCTTGTAAGATAAACTTGAAGCTTTATACCTTTAGCCATGTCTGACATGTATGTGAAACTGTGATCTCTGTATTTGCTGGGGAACTAAAACTATTGATGGTGTGTCCCTAGTCCTTTGCAGGCAGAGCATCATTTTGGACAGAATAAGACAATTTGGGAGATCGAGCTGTAGTTTATTAAAATCAATGTGAGTCTTCAGTGGGATTTTAACTTATGCTATTATTTGTGAAGAAAGAATGTTCTGGACCCCTTGCAAGGGAAGCTGTTTCTGGCAGGAGTAGAGGAGGAATTGGGAGATACACTGGAAAGAAATAAGGCAGTGACATGGCAAGGCCTTAGGGAGGTGATCACATATTTCTCACTGCCACCAAAAAGCCCTTGCTAACTCCTTCTCAGCAGATATGATCTAGTATGACAGAGAAACTTTATTCCTCAAATGAGTACTAGAGAGGGTTAGTGTTGTGTCTGTCTTCCAAGTGAACATCACTAAGAAACAGCAATACAACAGTCTGCAAACCTTTTGTAGCAGGCTCTTGGCGTGGGCTCAGACAAAGTTTCTGTATTTACCTCTACTAGTCTGTCAGTAGTCTTTCAGAGGCAATGAGGAAACCTGCTTCAGATGAGTCATTTAAGACAAGAAAATACATCATGGGCAACAGAAGGCAGCCCCTTTTCTGTCAGGGGATGGACTAAGTGACCATTTGACTTCTTTTTCATCTGTCCCTGGTGTTGTATAGTTCTGTCCCTCTCAAGAGATCCCATATCACATTGCAAGCTAAACTGTCAATTACAGCGGGCTCTGGGTTGGATGGCCATATCCATCAGCCAGGCCGTACACATCATGTGTATGTCATGAGAGGAAGAGAAACATTATTGTCATTACTGAGGACATCTGAGTGCTGTGTCCCATTAATTTAGTGAAGCCAGTATACACAGAGGAGTGAGAAAATGGGCAGGTCACTTAATACCGGTGAATTATGGTTTTGCTACAGTTTGAATGCAGTAGTTTAAACTAAGATATTGGGTGACAGAGCACCAAATTCTTATGAACTTGATGAATAGGATAGTCATTATACTGCGTTTAACACATAATTGAATTCTAATCCTATGTTTCAACTTTTCTTCCTGTTCTTGCAAACAGCTGAGAAACTTAAAACTTTATCCTTTTCATATAAAGAGAGAAAGACTAAGTAAGGATACATGTTGCTAATATGTAAGGATATGTATGTTAATGTATTGTTTGGCTTTTGTTTTGAGCACAGAATTGTAGTAATAATTACAAAACATATAGTTTGCATATTAATCATTGTAAGTATGAAAAAATAAACATGAACTTTAGACAGAGCAGCCTTATTTCAACTGCATCTTTCCTTTTCTTTCATCATCTGTGCTATATGTACTAATATTAGCGTGCAAAGGAATAGTGTATGGTAGTAAATTTGTGGGCATGTCTAGATTAAGGCAGAGGCTCTCAAACATTTGATTAATGGGGAGTCTTCAGCTTGCAAATACTCCCATCTTTTATCATGCATCAGATGTTGAGGAAATCTGGTTACCTGCTTATTTAAAACACCTGTTTTTTCAGTAATGTTGAGAAAATAATGGTTTGACTGTTTCTTTAATTCTTTTAAAAAAGAAAAGGGATGGTGGGCAGCATAATTAGTGATCAGAACTGCAGTGTACCTCTTATCTACACTAAAAAACCCGGGAAGCACAAAAAACTAAGAAGCTGAATTTACCTGATAAAACAGCATTTGCAAAGTCAGTGTTGTAATGATCACTGTTCTGAACTGTTTGCTGCTCAGGGCATGCTCCAGATTTGATGCAGAAAAAATTCTGAGTAAAATTTGTGTAACTGAAGATCTAACCCCTTTCTACTAGGAATTTACAGTTCAGACGTTGTCCTTTTCAGTTTCAGAGCACTATAATAAAGGAAAGTAGTTCTATTCACTCTCCCATTTAATAATCATATTAGATAAGACTGCAAAACATTTTAAAGAAAATCCACCCAGAGGCATATCTTTTAGGTATAGCCTTTTGAAGAAGAGGACTGCTATGCAGTAAAAGTCAGAATGAGGCACACAGTAAACATGAACCCACTGAATTTCATTGCCAGTGGCATAACAGACACAGATTTTGATTTCCAGCCCTCTGATGAGTGTTGGTGCCTGAGCATGCCTGGGAGAACATGCACACAACCCCTGTGAAAATTGCTAACCATAAATCTGTTTAAGCCCTGGAAAAAGTCATGTTTGGATGTTTGGACTTTATGAGGAGCTGCAGATGGACAGAGATAGGAGTGGGGGGGGGGAGGGGGACGGCGGGAATTAAAAAGTAGCAGGGAAAATGCATTTTATCTTACTCCTTCTCTAAGAAGAATCATTCTCACTCCCACAAACATTTAAGTAGGCTATTCTCATTGCTTTCAGAGTGGCATTATGGAAGACAAGGAAGACTTATGTTCTTAAGTGCTTATTGCAAGGTTGATACATCTTATTTAGAGAAAAACTGAGTTTACCGGGTCTTCAAAGAAGTCCAGGAGACTGTTTGGGATGGTTGTATTCTCTAAGTGCATAAGCATAAGACCAAACAAAGTTTGGTGGGATTTCATGAAAGTTCATCATATGTAACATTAGCAATGTTTCCTATTACACAAACAGCTTCAATGTAATATCTGATACAGAAGACTTTTCGTTCTAAAGGAAATTACCCAAAAGGGTTGATAAAGGCTCCCTTTTTCAATCACTGCCACCATTTTTCTCTGGGATGCTTTTTATATCTATTTCATTTACAACACTCTAAAAACAATTAGTTGACAAGGTGAAGCTGTAGATCAGTGCTGAAAATTTCTCCTAAGCAAAGTCTGGCTAATACTGACTTCAGTGTACAGTAGCAGCGTGTTTGTGCTGAATGGTGGTATGAACTCCCCATCTGCAGATGTCAGCCTCCTAACTATCACGCTGATCAGGACTGAACATATGGTGGAGCAGTGTTTTTCAAAACTTGGTTCTGCTGGCAAGGATTGGCCTCTTCATGCTGTGGACTTTGTTTATGATTAAGGAAGGGAGGAAGAAGAGATGGAGAAAAAAGCGGTGTAAATGATCCGACTATCTGCAACAATGCTTCCTCACAGGAACACAGGATTTTTGCCTCTGGCACTTGTTCTTGCTGAGGTTACCCAGGACAGAAAAGTGTTGCAGGAGTAAGAAAAACCTTAGAATCAGGGAAATATAATTTAATTAAAGAAAAACCCAACAATAAGTTTTTTGAAAGTTCCACATAAGTCTGCTGAGATAATTTAATTTTGTAAAATCTGGTCTGTGCATGCACACACAAACATTAACAAAACTAATTAAAAAAATGAATATTCTTTGTTAATCAATTAATTTAGTTTGATGATGCCCTCCCTCAGGTCAGAGGGGGGATGAAATGACTTACTTTTTTTTTGTGTATTTTTGGAAGGATAACTTTTGCACCCCTCCATGATGAATTTTCCTGAAGACCATGGTTATATATTTGGTCCATGGCATTGCTGGCTACACCACAAACCTTATTGCCAATATCTGACAGGATATTTGCTGCGTCTATTGCAGACCTGGTAGAGAGATAATGTATCCAGTGTTTTGCCTGATTTTTTTGTGTACTGTGTTGCTTCATCTGAGAACACACCCTAATCCCTACAGTTCTTACTTTGCTCATGTTTGTAGGTCATCAGGGCTGTCACACCACTGCTGCTAAAACCACATGCAGGCAGAAGTCATGCAAACTGCTGAGTCCCCAGTGGCCTCTATCCTGTGTCAGGTAACATTACCTGTGCAATTACAGTGAGCCCCTTCATAATCCTTGCTCATTTGTCCTTGCAGAAATCTAGAGGGATCTCCTTTAGAAGCTGGTAGTTTATACGCCAGGAATATTTAGTCTGGAAAGTACCTCTGTGCTCCCTGAAACAAGCAGCTCTTTTCCAGTGTGGGAAGTACATCGTTAATGTGGTCAGAGAACCAGGACACGCATGGAACGTGTGTGCCCTGGAGACTCCTGGCCCCTTTGGCATTGGAACTGGGGCCAGTTGTCATTATTCTGTGCTTGGCCTTGCAAGTGAGGTTGCTGAACCGGTGTCTGGGTTGTATCGGCACCAAGGTTTTGCACAGGTCACACAAAGTCACTGATGTTTTCTTGTCTGTCCCTACCATAAGCTGCCTGTACAGCCCCAGTGCAGCTTAAAATTTGATCCCCAGTGTCTTACTGATGATGCTAATGAGGTTACCAATTAATGGCACCTAATGGTCTGTTGTAGCAGTGGTTTTGGTGATGGAGACAGCTGTCCTCTGGGAGCTGGGCTGAGACCATGAACTCATTTTGTATAAGCAAGTGAACAGCTGTTGTAGAAACATCGATGGGAGAGATTAGGTCACACACTTCATCTGCCTGCCACCCCAGGGCTGGTCCTTGCAGTAGACAGCAGGTGAAAGGAGGAAGGAACTTTAAGGGACAAAAGCCCTTTTTGGAGTTGCACCCAGACATCTAGACACACAAAACCACTCCATCCCATTAGTAGTCTTCTGATTCATCCCATTCCCCTGACTTTTTGAAGTATTTCACCAATTGGCTAGGATTTTGAAGCAATTTTTTTTTTTTTTAGAAGTTTTGTCACTGAGCAGTGTTGATCTGCGGTGTGGTATCCTCTTAGCACCTGATTGCTGCATGTAACACTTGGTACTTGCATATCACCTTATTTATTTAAAAAGTGCCCTCCAAACACCCTTGCATCAGAGGCTTATGAGCATTTTGAATATTATTTTAAAATATACATTTAATTTTGCAGGCAGCACTTTGGGCTAATGATTTCTCATTATTTAAGCTTCATTTCTGAGTTAGGTTACTTTTGGTATACAGTAGTTGCATTTCATCAGTCTGAAAAAAGGTGGCATTATAGATCTACATTGCATTCCTCCAGTGCTTGAATACCTGTAAAGTATAGCACACTTTAAAATACAGTTGTGGAATTGTTCATTTTTTGAGCATGACAGGAATGTTAAGAGTAAACATTTAATTAGTAGCTTCTCCAGTTCTTTTTTGCTGAGCTGATGACAATACCTGATACTATAATTTAGGAAAAATACCCAAAACATACTAAACAGGCCTACTCAGGATTCATGCCTATTCATTTTAGAATTTTCTTCGGTCAAAAATATTTGAAGAGAATTAGTTGTTTTATCCTCGTACCTTTATTCAGGAAAATCAAATCTTTTCATGCTAATCGAAGATACAAAGAACTGTCTATTTTGAGACTAAAATAAAACTAAGTTTTTAATGCATTGTAATTGCTATAAACTTTTAGAAACAAAATTTCATGTGAATTAATGTACAGTTTGCTGAGCTGTCGGAGTTGGGAGCTGAAGTCCCTCCCCTTTAGAATACTCACCAGGAGTAGTTGACCTTTGCAGATTAGCTGTGAGATTGAAAAGGCAGTTCCACTGCCAAGCACTTAGCTTGGCATTGCAGTCTTCTCTGGCAAAGTCTTGCAGTAACTGTTTAGAGTTTGGCATATATAGTTATCAGATAAAATGTATGAAGAGCAGAAAGACATGAAAAAGGGAATGTCATTTCAGTATTTGTACACTGAGTGGACACTTGTGCTTCATTGAGTTGTTATCCTTCTATTTTTTGACTTAGCCTGAAAGTATGTGGACATTTTTTTTAACAGCTGAAGAAATCTGTACACAGAAAGGTTACCTCCAGCCTCAGAATCTTTTCTTTGAACCTTTTATGATGTCTTAGTTAGGAGAAATATTATTTTATAGCTATCTTAATACTTTATGTTCAAATTCAGCTTCAGTAAAAGAATAACATTAATGAGATGAATTTTCACACCCTTTCAACCCTTTTCATGGTAGAACTGAAATCTTGACAGTTTTTTAAGCTTAAAAGCTGCAATTTCTTAGAATTCACACAATTACAGAACATTCTGGTAGAAGGTCTTCATACCTAGATGACTCCTTTAGTGCGTCATCAAGAAGGAATACACGCATTAGAACTTTGGTCATGAACGTAAGATTAAACAAAATGCTTCAGTTAAATTTGGCTGTGTTACACTCCTTCTCTGTTCCGTTATCCTTGATGTCCAAGCTAAGTTTATTAGCTCTCAGCTGCTTACCAAACAGTGAGTGTGAAGTGGGCAAGTGAAGTGTGCTGGATGTTTCCAGAACTGTACTGAGTATTTGCAAAAAAACCCAAAAAGCAAAAAACTTCAAAGTCAAAATTTAATTCTTTCTAATAGAAAACTAACCCCTTAGAAAAGAGACAGCACCCTTCAGGGAACAGGAAATAATACAATCTGGTTATCAAAAAAAGGTAGCTATTGCTTTTCTTTTAAAATATATAAACTTCAGAACCAACTCTTGAATTTTCTTAGATCAGAAATTATTTTCAAAATGATTTTTTAAAATGAAAACTTAATTGGTAAATTATGTTTAAGTTCAGGTGAAAAAAAAAGGTAATGCAATAAATTGCATTATTCACCTTTGAGGTGAAAACTGCCAGTTCCCCACAGGTGCTACATGTGCACTTGCTCTCTCTCTGTGTCCAATTCTAGCTTTGGTTTGAATGGAATTGTCCCATACATTTCACTGAATATGATGCATGTAGTGCCTGGGTTAATTTGTCCTGGACTAAATACATCGATTCAAGAAACTTTTGTAGACAGAATAGAGTATTAATTTGCTTTTTCTGTGAAAAAATAAAGAAAAGGAACAAAGGCCAGCTCAAATCAGACTGCATATAATGATGGCAGTATCATCTGTTTATTTAACAGGCTAGGGAGGCAGGAATTGTCTGGAGAGGGAGGCGTGTAGCGAGAGTAATGTGGCAAATATGGTCTCTACTTCAGAACAGGTGTTTGTTCAGCGTCTTTTTGCTCTCCCTAGTCATACCAGGACCATGTGTGTTCCTGAGCTAGATCCTTAAGTATTTTCCTCATTGGTTTGGGTAACGTTTACCACAGTGTGTGCGTGTGCATGTATGTGTGTGTGAAAAATCCTACTTTGTTGTCTTACTAAGGAAAATATGACTTCATCTGCACTGGCATTTTAGTTTGGAAAATGAATATGTCTGTGGAACAAAGCTCCTGACCACCTCGCTGGGCTTTGTTTCGCACTGCAGTGGTTTTTTTTAGTGCATAAATGGATTCCTTTTAGTAAAAGAAAACTGCTCTTTTTTTTTGAGTGTTCACCTGCTGGGTTGTGACCAGAAGTGTATGTCAATTGCGGGGGACCAGGTTAGAGACAGCCTGAAATACTTATGGTGTGCCATCAACTCCTTCGTAGCAACTGCTTTGCTCTACAGATGTGCTGCTCCTGTGGTGCCCCACTTGTTCACAAAGATACAGCTCATGGCATTTGGTTCACCTGCAGCAACAGACTTCACAAATAGTGAAGTGTGACTTGTCTTGTGACCTGATTTTGTTCAGAATGGTTGTGTAAAAGTTTAAACACATAAGGAAAAAAAAAAATCAGGTGTTAGTGTGCTGAGGGAAAAGAGTATTCAGACCTCAGTTGAGAAGTAACTCTTAACTATGAAGGGTAAAATGCAACCAGGGCTCTGCCTGTCCCTGTATTCGTCACTGGGATCTCCTTGCCTTTCCTTCAGTGCTCTGAGTGCCCTTGATCTTCTTTTTAAAATTGCCTCTTGCTTCCCATGTCCTTGCTTGTTTTCAGTAGGAGACGAAAGAACTGGCAGCCACGTTCCATGTTTCATTTCAAATCTCTCCTCCTGCACTAACAGGGATGGTGATAGATGTGCCTATTGTAGAATCACAGAATGGGTAAGGCTGGGAGGCACCACAGTGGGTCATCCGGTCCAACCTCCCTGCTCAAGCAGGGTCATCCTAGAGCACGTTACACGGGATTGTGTCCAGACGGTTCTTGGATATCTCTGGTGAGGGAGACTCCACAACCTTTCTGGGCAGTCTGTTCCAGTGTGTGGTGACAGTAAAGAAGTTCTTCCTTTTATTCAGGTTGAACTTCCTTTGCATCAGGTTCTTCACATTGCCACCCATCCACACTTCTGAAGAAGGATGAAAAAGTGAAGTTTCTACCCTTCTTCAGTGTGGAAAGAGTTTTAAGTGTTTATCTCAGAGACCACTGCTCAGGTTATTGTCCTGTTTGTGTCAAAGAGGCCTCAGAAGATACCTTTGAAAGTACCATGAAATGTTCTCCAGGCCCATTTTACAACACATATAGAAAAGAAAAATGACAGACCTTTCCTTTGCAAATGGGCAAGTTTGATTTCACAACCCATTCTCTCTACTTTCTGGTGCTTAATTTAATAAAGCTAATGATTGACACCAGATGATGACCTTACCTGAAAGGACTCAATAGGATAGCCCTTTTGGGGAGGATGTTTTAGACTTATATGGCACCCAGCATACACCCCTTATTGTTTATGGAGAGAGATTTGGCCTTGGTGCTTTACCATCATCTGGACTGGCCCAAGAGATAAAAGGAGAAAAGGATTTCTGGTCAGTGTTGATTTGGTGTCTCATGCTCTTTTTGGGTGTCTTGTGCTCACCTATAAAGACTGTCAGAGGACTTTTTCTTACCTACAGCTTTCATAGTATCCCCAAACTTTGTATCTGTTGTTAGTTTTAGTCTCTCATCTCAAATGGCAAATCTATTTGTCATTTTATTTCTCTTTATTTTTGTGATCTATTTTTACAGTTAGTTTGGCTCATTGCTGCTATATCCTAGGTTATTGTAGGGTTTCTTGCTGTAAAGGTTCCAGAGGGTGAAATTGTTAGCTGGAAATGATTCTGCTTTAATATAACACTGATTTTTCCTGTCTCCATCTGCTGGTAAAATATGAGATTTGCTGCTCAAACATCATATAATGAGAAACAGAAACTATACATTTCAAATAATAAATATCCCCTTAGCTGTTATAGACACTTTCCATTTGAAACTGAATAGAATTGATCAATTTATTTATTTTAGGCTGCTTAATAATAGCTATCAAATACTAATAACTTTTGATGTTTTGGGGGTTTACACTGCGCTGACAGGAATGAGTTAGATATTCAAATGGATGTACTAATAACCTGGGAATTCAAATACATGGGCTGATGTAACTAGATTTATTCATTACTGTGGGAATAAGAGACATTCTAAAATGGTCTTCTCTCTTTTTAAATATTAGTATTTTTTACAGTTACTGAGCAAGCAGATAAAGGAAATAATGTGTAACAGGATTTTCAATCTGAAATTATTTTTACTTATTTCTGCAGACAGATATATGGGGTTCATTTATACATCAGCTACCATTGGTTCCCCCTAACACTTAGAATACAAAATTTTTCTGTGTTGAATCCAGAGGGACTAAAACATCTATGTACAATCATGTCAGGACCTCATTATGTATAAACTAACAAGGTGAAGGGTTATGTGCAAAACTTTTTGTTCATTCAGAGTATGAAGCTTCAGTCAGCAAAAGACTTTGCTTCCCATCCAGGGGACGTTAAAGGCATGATACTAGGCAGTAGAGGTGTGGGGACATAAATGGGCTTTAGCTCTGCTGTTGTTTTAACTGGTTATATGAGAAAAATGATATGTCTGCATTCAAAGCAGTCTTAGATTTATATGTGATTTATGTTATGGAAAGAAATGTTTAGGCTAATTGTTATTTGCATCTACTAATGTTTTGTAGGTGCTTCTGGCTTTGATGCTTTTACAACAGAGTTTTTTATAGACCTGAACATTTTGTGTAAAACCATGAACAAAACCTTTCCTTTTATTTTCTATTTCCATCTATCATATCTTTATAGGAATATTTTTTGAACACTGTCAAGATGCTAATAGTTATATTCATTCACAAAGCAAGAGAGTGTTTTATGAGTCCTATTTCCTTCAAGAAATTTCAGCATGAAATCGGGCGGGTATTCTCAAGCAAGGAATTACAAGCATTTTTGTTTCAGTAGCATTCATTTTAAAGGCTTGTATTAAATTTTTTTCTCCTCTGCAAAGTTACTATAAAAATGCCAACCTTTCATTTAATAGATTTTTTGCTGTCTTAAGAATTTTATCTATCCGCTTTACTGGCAAACTTTCTTCCCTTCTCTACTCCCACAAGCCCCATAGATTCCACCTCAATGAAAGAGACTGCCTGTCTCCTCAGGCATCATTGTTCAAAGGGATCCTTAGCACTTTCTGAAAGGTGCACAACTCTCTGTAAAATTCACTTCTGTTCAGAAATCTATTCTTTGTGTATGTATCTAAAAACAAACAAGCAAAACCTTAATCTCAGCATGCAAGTGGATTTTTGTAGGGCTGAAAATGAAAAGAAACATCTATTTATTTCTATCCTAAGAACATAGGAAGATCTCTGGATATAGATTAAAAACAAGAGTAAACAGGAATACCTGTAATGCAAAGAGTAGAATTAAGTAGCCTCTCACTGGTAGAGATTGAAATCATTCCATAAGGATGAATTGTATTTTGTCAGTGTCTATCACACTGCTGGCGAGAGAGCATCTGAGACGACTGATTTAGAAGGGCATAGCAAACCTCAGTGATGGCTGAAACAAGTGGGATGAAACTCAGCCTGAAAGATTGAAGAGTCTAAGTCCAATGTTTGAAGTGAAACATTCAGCGAGGCTTCCATTCCTAAGTCATTTTTGAAAGTGAGTCTTGGACTCTTGCCATGCTGAATAAAAGTCCTAAAAATACCTCACTGATTTATAAATATCCTCCTTACTATTCCAGAGTTGTTAGTGCCCAAGTCACTTTGAAAGTGTTATTTAAGCTTCTCAGTCCTAGGGTTATCAAGAAGGAACTCAATTAATATCTAGTCTATCCAATACAGGATTTACTCAACTATCCCTTGACAGATATTTGCCTAACCTGGTCTCTAAATCCCCCTGTGACATACATCCCACAGCCTCCCCAGGCTAACTATTACTGTACTTGACTATCCACATCAATAGTAAGTTTTTCCAAATGTCTAATGTAAATCTCCCATGCTGTGGTTTAAGCCTATTACTTGTCCTGTCCCTTGTGGACATTTCATTGCCTTTCGGTCATGGGAATAGCATTACCACGTATTCTCTCATTCATTTTTTTTAGCCTTAGTTGAAGCTAAAAAAAAAAAGTGTCCCCTTAGGCACTGTGAAAATTTACACCCAAAGCCAGCTTATAAAGAAGAGCTTCTTTGTTAATGCCTTTCTCAAATAGCAATTTCAGGATAAAAGTGTAGTGTAATGGCATATGGCAGGAAAGCCTGATACAACTGCGTCCACTTCAGAGACTTCATGGTTTAAATGGAGACTTGAGGTTGTATCATTTGCCCAGCTTTTTACTTACTGGGATGTCAGTATTGGCTGTCAAAAGTGTCAGTAAGTATCTGCCTTATTCAAGTTAGTCATCCGGTGTATTGCTTCTGCAGCTGAGGCTTACGTATCTGCACAGCATTGCAGGTTGCCAGATGAACTGTTTACAACTGTTTACAGCAGCAACTCGGCACCTCCTCAGTTCTGAAACAAGGCCTACCTTATTGCCTTGTGCAGCACCAACCAGGATAAAGCCCAACCTAATCATGTCCAGGCCCTACCAGATAAAGTTATGGTGAAATTACAGGTGTAGATGTTGAATAATAGGCCTTTCTTTCCCTGAAGCAGTTTCCACTCCATGTAAACCATTTCTTTCCTACCCTTTTTGATGGACAAAGTTTGGAAAATTTGTATTCATTTTCTGGCATTTCAGTTAGGAGTCATGACAGAGAGTTTGTGCAGATTTTACGTCTGTGCATTTTTAGAAGTAATAGCAATGCTTACTGTTTTATTCAGCTTCATGGAGAAATGCAGCTTCAAAAGAACCCCCACATCATGCTGTGGGTGTTCATGTCTGGTGAGGGAGGTAGGAGGACCATTTGAAAGAGCACTGCACACTATGGCCACCAAAAAGCAGCAAATGAGTTTCATTTTCGAGTTTCTTCTTTGAATGTATTTGTAATGTTTGCCTGTGTCAGCTCTGCTGAGGTGGGTTCTCAGGTTTTAAATTAATATCATTGTAAGGCCTTTCACTTTAATTAAAAAAGAGAGCTCCCTCATAGGAAATTTCATAAAACAAAACTCATTAGTAATAAACAGATTAAATCTTTATCAGTTAATCAACACTATAAACTTCTGAGTGTTTGGAGAGCGGTGTGAGATAACACTGTCGTCATAATAAGAGTGTTTGAAATTATTAGGGATCCCACTGTGCTGTTTGGGTGGTGAGAAAATAATGATTGAAGATGGGCCCCCTACAGCTCTCACATGTGAATTCCTCTAAAGATTAAAGATGTGAAGATCTGAATTTTATGCTGTCCCCATCTCTAAAGCAAATTTTTTTTTAACAGTAGGCAATGGTGGTGGGTAGTGCCAAGCAAACTCTTAATGATGGTTATACCAAAACCTGACACAGCGACACAAAGATTTTGAGCTGGTTGTTTGTGAAATTTTAGAGACTGATCATGGGTTGGGAGCCTTGCTGCTTTCTCAGGTTGAATGTTCCCAGATGATCTCTCTGAGGCTTTAACCTGTGGTGGAGACTGCACTGCAAATTCTTCATCTTCCTGTACCCTCGATCTTCAACACAGTCATTTCTACCAGGACTGTGGCAGTCCTTTCATTATGCATATGCCGGGGTTCTGCCCTGGTCCAGCTGTCTCCTGTGGATAAAGAGCAAAACTTACTGTTTTGGATGGAAGACACCAGTAGTTTTGGGCAGGAACCTCTTTGAAGAAGGTTTGTTTTTTTTTTCCCTTGAAATATATGAAAAATTAAAGTAATTAGGGTGGAATAAAAATGGGAGCAGTGAGAAAAATGAACCATGTTTTTCCTACATACAGCAAACTTCGTGGAATGGGTTAGCAAGAAGTTATGAGAAGGAGACAGCAACTGGGAGTCATACATGATTATTACTTTTTAATTTCTCATATTTTGTCTTTATTTGGTCACTGCAGCGATAATTACATGTGTTTTGTCACAAAAGTGTCCATGTGAATCAGTTTTGTTGTGACATGAATTACAGCATCAGTAATGGTATTATCAAATATATTAAGTTTGGAGCGCCCTTACTGCTTAAAATACACAGTAAAAGTTAGGTTACCCTGCTTGCAGAGATCTAAATTCAAGTACACTGCTGGAGTACAAGTGAATTTGCCATTCTTATTTTATTCTTCATATACTGATGTTGTATTATAAAATGCAGCCTGCATGATAGACGTCTATTCTGGAAAAACAGGAGTCTCAGTTCCTGCTCCTTCTTTAGAACTGAGTCTGTAGGCAGCTGTAAAACAAATAAAACCTTGTATGGATGGTCCTATTAAAAAGGTGGGAACTGAACTGCACTGATTAATTTGAGAGACATTGGAGACTGTTTCTGTTTAGAAGTCTTTAGCTACTGTATGTTACTTATCTAATGTGCGCATAGTAGCACTATGACTTTTAAAAATCAGATGATAGGTGTCCTCACTTTTTGTGAGTTCTTCCAACCGGACATCTGTGTGCAAAGTAGCAAATTTTAAAAACATCCCTTTCTTTTCCTCATGTTGTGATGTGTCTTCATGTAGTGTGTCTTCAAGAAATTTTTGCAAGATTAAATTGTTTGTGACAACTTCCTTTATACTCATAATTACAGTCAGCTCTGTAAATTAAAACCTTTTATTAAATATCTGTATGAAATGCTAGGCACAGATTCACTGGGAAGGGAATGAGAGGATAAAAGAGCTCTTGCGTCTTTACTAACAACCACATAATCCATTTTTGTGCCATGTGTTTGGGACTGCTTCTGCCTTTGAGTCTTGTTTGTGCATTTGGAGAAAGAAGCATAGATACTTTTTTTTTTTTTTTAAATGGAGTGGAAGAGGCTAAATGCCTTGGCTTGGCAAAATGGACTGCTTGCAAAGGTCCGTGTGATCCTTCTGATCATATGGCTGTCCCAGAATACTGCGTCGGTCATTTGCAGGGTGGGTGACCTTCCAATCTCAATGGAAGGGCCTCAAACTCCCTGCTAAAAAAAGGTGAATGCGTCCCATGATTATTGTAATTTATCTCTTCATCTTGTCTCCCTTACTTTTTTTGTTCTCTTTCTTTTTTCATTTCAGGATGGAGTAGGTGTAGACGAGAAGCTGTCCTTACGGCGGGTGGCCGTCGTGGAAGATTTCTTTGACATTATCTATTCCATGCATGTTGAAACTGGGCCTAATGGAGAACAAATCAGAAAACATGCTGGACAAAAGAGAACGTATAAAGCAGTAAGTAAAACAACTAAAAGTGCACACTAGTCTCTAAAAATGTGAATTATTTGGGCTTAGTCACATGTCATGAGATTTGTGCTTTTTTTTTTTTTTTTTTTTAACTTTATTAGTACTGCAACCCTCGCTCTCAAAATGATTTTAGAGATCTTTCAGTAATGCATGAAAACATATAGTTTAGAAATCACATTTTCTCTGTAACAAGGGCCAGATCCACTGACGACTTCAACAGAGATTCTCTCACTGGTACAAGAAAAGAATTTAGTATTTCTGTAATGGTGTGGCAATTTCTCTAATAGCTCTGTATTAACTAATTGTTGTTAAAAGGATGAAGTGTGAAAGAAGACTTAGAAGGTATTGCCACAACTTGTCTAAAGGAGTTGCTCTATTTCAGCATATGAATGAAGTTGTCTTATAGTTTACAGCTTCAGACTAAGTATAACTAACATTTTAATGGTCTGAAAACTTGTGAATGTTCTAAATTCAAAGGGCTGGAAAGCTACTAGGTATAATAAGGGAAGTATTGAGAGGGCAGCTGTCACACCTGTATAAACTGACTGAATAGAGAAAAATTATTGTTTATAAGATTTTTAATTGCATGTTGTTGCTTGACCTAATCAGTTCAGTCACTGCCTGAAAATAGCTATAAACAGCTTTTGTGTTAGTGACACAAATATAACTCTTTATTTTCTTATGGAGAACTAATGAAACATTTGTGGCCCTCTTCCAAGGTACTTAAAATGTATTTTCTTGCCTGGACTTGGATAGCCAGCCTTTCATATGCAGGGCTGTGATAGTGGTGGGCACACTCAGAGGTTGATCCTGACACACCTGCCCAGCTGTTTCCCGTTGCTGAAGCACGAGGGGCTCCAGAGAGTGGCAGGGCAGGGCCCCCCAGCCCATCACACAGCCCTGGCCAGGGTGCAAGGCATCTGAGGCATCTTTCCCTACAGTACTGGTGGGACAAGCTGGCAGGGGGCTGTGCACAGTGTCCTGAGGTGGCCTGTCAAGCTGAACACAGTATTCTTCATCTTAAAAACAATCTGCAGTTATGTCAGCTGTTTTTCATCAGAGGTCACCAAAATGTGGGGGAACTCCAGGTTTGTGATTCAATTTTAGCTGTCAGAAGTAGCTGGTTTTCCATTTCTGTTCCTTTTCACCTATAAAACAATCTTTTCTATGTATTTTTGAATCCCTTCACAGATATTTTATTTATAGGCCATTTCAGATGGTTTGTTGGGGGATAAGCTCTCAGCGAAATTTCTTATAATTTTTCCCAGTGGTATTGACCTTAAAATAGATATATGAAAATATCTTTCATCTGGGTGTGCTTTTATAAGGCTTGGAGTGTTATTTCAGGGTGAACGAACACAAATGATCTAAATTAATTTTCATTTGGCACCTCAGCCATTTTGATACTTGCTCTTCTCTTTTAGAAAGCATTAGAAAACTAATATTTTCCACAGACCTTTCTCTTTCTATTTGGTTTTACTTCAGTAATCTGTTCAAAGGTATTGGTCACAAACTTTGTAGAACAATATACAACTATTAGGAATGCTGCCAACTGTAAATACGATACTTCCAGTCATCATCCTACAAATACATGCCAAGTGTAATATTTACTACTGTAAGAATTCTGTGATTGCAGGTCAGATAAGAAATTTGTTTATTGTGAACAGCATGAAAGACAATTAGTGTAACTTTGGTGAGGAGAGCTACTTGTCCAGATTCAGTAGTTTCATTTGATGCCAATTTTATTGCCACTGAGTCGTGAACCTGTGCATCGTTAAGGATGCCCAAATATAGTTTGTGTCATTATCAGTCTGCAATATTTGTGCATTCATTTAATTACATATTGGTTTATTAAGGGCATTGGGTAATATTTCTCAGTGATGGGATTCACATATATAATTTTGAAAGACTTTTGAAAGACTAATTTTAGATTAAAAAAAAATTGTAAAAAAGACTCCAGAAGAAACTAATTTCAATTTTTCTCTCTATCCTGATGTAAGAATTAGATTAAGTAAGCAGACCTCAAGCTCTACCAGACCATCTGGGGAAATGCATGCTCCTTTTATTGAACCTGTCCATTAAAATGCCCTTACTAAAAATTAAGAACTGTAGTGCGAATCTGTTCCAGGAAACCATGTAGTATCTACCTTCTCTATGGCACTGTAAGGAGGAAAAAGGTAGTATCTTGGGTTACTGTCTCACAAACATTACACTCTAAAAGCTTTATAAATCAAACTGAAGTACTTTGTGGGGTTTAATTTTATTAAGTGAAGTTGGAACAAGAGTAATTTAGTCTTGTTTCTTTATTCACATGTCAAAAGTTAATCATCCTTGAGATCTCTGCATATATTTATCACGCATAAGTATTCACCAAATAGTTTGAGTGAAGAATTCTTGCAGGAGAGATGGTTGACAAACTGTATGTTACAACTGCTATTTGTTATTCATAACTCCTGGCACGTGATGGTCACATTGCTTCTGTTCTCTGACTGGATAACCAAAACATTTTAACAGAGAAATTATCGAGAGAAAACCACCACAAATTTGGTACAAAATCGCTAAATTCTGAAGTTCATAAATATTGTCATGGATTTTCAGAACCTGAGCATTTCTGAAAAGTTAATGGTACAGCCCTAAGAATTACATTGTATTGGTTTCAAGTGTGTAATTTGCTTATATATGTGTGAGCCTCTCTTTTCAGAAGTGAACCTGCTGCACTCAAAATTTTTAATAACACAAGTATGATTGGAAGGGCAATGAAATTATCAAAGGTGATTTAATTAACTACTGTTTGCATTTATATAAAGTAACAAACTTGGAATAACTAGAGCCTTTTTCATTTTTGATAGAGTCACCCTGGGTGCTGGAGTGCTCAAAGTACTCAGTGTGTGTCTCTGAAACTGTGTTCAGAACAGCTTACAAATGCAATTAGTGAATCTGTAACTGCACTGCCTTGTTTATGTTGGCTGTATGGAAATGAATGGCATTTTTACTACTGATTGATTTGTGTGGGATTTCCTATGGCAGAACCGTGCAGAAAGATACATAGGATGTGGTAGTTTGTACCTCTAAAAGAGCAGCACACTAGAAAGGGACCCTTTCTGTTTTAATTGGAGCAGCAATGTACCAAGACCAAACTTTGGGATTTTTGGCACAAACCCTATAGATAAATCAGGAAAGTATCTGTTCTTCAATATTTAAGTTTAGAATACGGTCCCATTCTCTTCTTTAGCACACTTACACATCATAAGGGAATTTTACAAAGTCTGTGTATATGATGTGGGAGTGCAACTTGAAAATATGCAAAAGAGAGCGAGTGTCCTATTTAACTCGTAGGTTTTGTGCTTATTTCATGTATATACAAGGTAAAATTGATGGGCTGTGTTCCTTGCCAGCATAAGTGTAGGTATCTACACCAGCAAAAAAACAGGCATGACTTATATATGTGAAATGAAACCAAGAACTTTAAATCATATCCGGAATATGCCAGACTGAAGGAATAATTAATACAATGCCTATAATCTCAGCTATTTTCCTGATTCCCAGGGAAGTTTACAAACAGGGAAAACACTGAGGGCCTTGATCTGGGAGATAACTCCCTCACAAAGGCAGGATATGTGACATAAGGCCTGGCCAAGGCGGTTGCTCAGCAGGGGAGCAGGTGACTAGGAAGATGCGGAAGGTGAAAAGAGCATGTTTCTTGGGCCAAGGAAAGCAGAAGTGTCCAAACAGGTCACTGCTTGTCCTGCATTTTCCCCCTGGGTCCTCTGCCAGGCTCCACAGGAGGTGGGGTGAAATGTGCTGATGCATGGAATGTGGTCAGGAGAAAGTACCAAGGATTCTCGTAGAGCTATCTCAGCTAGCAGTTGCTGCTACAGCTCAGTGTCCAAAAGGAACTGCATTGCTTTGAATAGTGCTTTCCACTCTCTGTTCTAAGGGAGTTATTTTTGTATAGCATCCCACCCTCCATGTCCACCTCCATAGGAGAACCATGGCATCAAAGTGGGGATGGGGCTGCAGAGGACAGAAGTGGTAAGGAAAACAATCCAACTGGTTGTATTAGGAAAGACATGCCACAGGTGCATAGCAGACTTTCTGTGCCTTTGTAAAGCTACATTTCTTGATTTAAACTATTCAGCTGTGTCTACAATTTAAACATGAGTGCTAAGGGGTATATCAGAGGTGGGAGTAAGTGGGAAAAGTTGTGGCTACAGTAGCAGCATAATGCAACAGGCTCAAGCTGTCAGGAGAACTCTATGATTCAGTGCAAACCAGGAAAAAAATGTTGCCTCATTACATTTTTCAAGAAACACCAATGGTCTATGATGAGACTGAAGATGTAAAATGCCTGTGCTACCACTCAGGCTCCGGTATGAGTACAGTTAGGCCAGATTTGGTGATCAAGCCCTATATTTCAGAGTAGATTTTATTTTCCTTACTTTGTTTAATATTCTTAAAAAAGGTATTAGATTTTCATTCATTTAAACAATTGAGTAGGTGCCTCACCTTTCTATGTTATATCTGGACACATTTTCCCATAACTAAGTGCGTCATCTAGCTGAGAACTGTTTGTGAAAGCCTCATAGCTACCTTAAGCACCTTAAATACTATGTATGTATTCTACTTCTTACCTGTGGAGGACGATCTAATATCTGCCTGTTGAGCCTGAGTAGTCACTGTGCAAAGCCTTGAAATGTTACAACAGTGAACCTGAGTTGTGAGTGAGGGCTGTGATGTCTGAGCAGGAGAAATGGGTCAGTTAATAAGACTCCCATGAATGAAAGAAAGCTACTGGGCTGATGAACTAGAAGAGAAGCAGGTTTGCAAAACATGGGGGAGATATTGGTGTGTCAAAGGAAAGTAGCTTGAGGTAAGACTCTCATCAGATAGATAGTACATAAATATGTAACATCTGAGGCATAACAAGAGTTTTTTTGGATGTGGGGCAATATCTGGGGTTCTGTACTTCATCCAGCTGTTGTGGTAATAAATGTTTCTTGATTTGGGATCAAGCTTTTGAGTAGCTTCCCTTTTTCCTATCACCCTAAGAAAAACCTTCCCCACATTGTGAAATATGGACTCGGTCTTTTTCCCTCCCAAGATAAGAATGAGCTTGTGAGTCCCCTCTGAGCATCACAATGAGTGTGTTTTCCTCAGGGAAGAATTTTTTGACAGGTTGCACTGTGGAAAAACATCATCTCCTTCCTGATCAAACAGGGCTAAAGCAGGTTTGAAGCCTGGCTGGTTTCTGTACAGGGCAGACCTTGTCCTTGGAGAACGGGAAGAACACGAGATTTGTGCAGGGCCTTAACATGCTTAAATTCTTACATCCATGCCATTCTTGTGTGCATGATGAAACCGCCAAGCCTTGTGCACTTTTACTCTATGGGTTGTTCTTGCTTCTGTGCAAAGGACGAGTGTTGAGTGTCCTGGCAGTTGTCCCATTAGCAGGTGTTTCCCATCGTTTCCCTCACAGAAAATGACTTTTGCTATATGGGGAGGGAAGGGAGATGTGAAGTGCAAGTTTAGCACATGAAGGAACAGCATTTTCCCCAGTGTAGCAGAGCAGTGAGCTCTTGATAAAACTCCCAGAGGTAATATATATGCTTTTCTATGTCAGCCTTCTATTCTGACCTCTTGCTGAGGAAAAGGAGAGGACTTTCCTTGGCTGGCTTGCCCTACTGTCATCAAGTAACCAATTTATGCCACCTGGCTTGATGGCTGTGGGCCCAGGACAGATTAACATCTTCACTCTCTGTCTGTCTCTCTTTCTTTCCTCTTGGAAGTCTTCTTTAGATCGTCTTTCCCCCCTTACCCTCCTTAATTAAAAAAATACAAACACATACACCAAATCTCTATTCTGACACATCTTTCCAGACTACACATATATTCTCCATGCTAATTCTTCAGGGGTTAATAGGTTCACTTGCAAAATTTCACTCCCTCTCCTCACACTTGTCTTTCCTGTTCTGCCATATGTGTCCTAAAGTCTGCCTTTCAGTTTAGGACTTGTTAACATTCCAAATAAAAATGTAGCTCTGAAATCTACATCATCACAACATCCTGCACTTAAATCATCTGAATATTGGAGAGCATAAAGGAGATTTTACCCATTTTCTCTGCCTGCAGTGATGTAGTAGGAGTGCAATAGGCTTCTCACAGACAATTAGGGCACGCATCGCTTAGCTCCTGTGTAAATCAGATTACATGCTCAGGTAGTGGATTACTTGCCTTGTTGTGCTCTTCATGGGATCCAGTAGGCAGGTCTAGAAAGGCCTTCTTTGAAAGGTCTAAGAAAGGCCTTCATTGCTGGATGATGTTTTGGCCAAGTTCATACATGTCAAAATCTGTATCATAAACTTATTGTGAATGGTGAAATAAGATCATAAAAGTTTTGACTCTGAAGTCACTGAAGTCAACTCATTTTATTTTCCTCTCAGTTCAGAGTTAAAATAAATGAAGGTGTGCATGGACTGTATTATTATGAAATGTTTGCTTCTTATCTTGTAATTTCTGAGGCTAAAACAAACCCTGTAATATTTTTGCAGTCTTTGCTTAATGCTCCAAATGCCTAGTTTCCTCTTAATATATTTTTCCCCTTTACAATATAAAAAGCATTTAGCTGTAAGAGCTATTCCTAATGCACAATACCTGAACAACAGCTGGCTAGAATCTGCTTATTTTCTGATACAGAATGCATCCAGTTCCAAGATAATACATTTCTAGAAGCAGCAGAAGATATACTAATGTGCAGTAAAAGCACTAGTAAGAATAAGGAATCGCATAAGGATGTTTCTAGAGCTTTGTATTTGAAAAAAGTATACTTATTATAAGATGGTCTGGCTATATATTTTGTGTAGCTAATAGCCTGAAGAAGACAGCTAGGAGCAGGGCTGATGAAGGCAGTGAGAGGATAGAGCATCAGTAAGGAGTGAGTCATTGGTGCATTCTTTCAGGACAGAAACAATTTTTCCTGATGAGGTCAGACCACTAAAGTATTTCTGTAGAGTTACTTAAAAAGTGTCATAGGCCTCCAGGTTGTGCTTTGAAATACTCACTTACAAACCAGCTCCTTGAACTGCATCAGTCCAGTCTTGTGCACGAGCTGGTAAACTCTGCTGAGAGGTGAAATACAGGATTTTGTTTTCAGCCTTATGCTACTTTGGTTAGAGAGTTTCCTGACTACAGCTGGTTCAGAGCATGGCCAGGGGAAGCAAGTGGCTGTCTGCATCTTGTTCTGTTACGAGAAAGGCAAACAAGAGCCTGCACTGTTGGGGATGTGAAGTTGCAAGGGGTGAGGGGGGCAATTTGTAAGGTTTCTGGCATTGAAAATTGGAAAGAGATTCAGGCATAAGACTAAGGAAAGCTGTGGATTATATCCCCTATGTATCTATTTTAATATAATTCCTATTGTGTTATGCCAGTTTATACAAGCTGAAGTCTAGGAATGTGAGTGATTGATTCAAGTTACAAAGTAAACAGGGGAGGAAGTTGGTGAAATCTGATGTTATTTAGGGAAGGGCATCCTTAAAACTGTGTTGCAGTGGGAGTTTGGAGACACGAGCATCTGCTCTGTGGACAAATTTAGTTATAAAACCTGGTTCCCTTATAGTCAGTGGAGCATACCTATCGAATCTGGGCCTTAGCTCGCTTGCTTTCCATAGAGGATTTTCATTTTGTTTGAGCAGAACTGGAGTTTTGACAGAGATGCTTGATTGTAATAAATGGAGCATTCCTATCAAATGCAGGCAACTAATGAATCCATGGGTAGGCTCCATTAATTTCAATACAGTGCTAAATGTGTTAAATGTTGTAAGAGAGAGGTTGCTGCATATGTGCACTTACCAATTTTCTTAATGCTAAATTCCAGCTGCTTTTAAGTTCTTTTTTTTTAGATTCCATAAAGCATAACAGTGTTTTCATATTTGGAAAGGTAAATAAGCATCTGTTCTGTGGCCTAAAAAACAGGAAAAAAAATCTGAAAGTATACTTTTTTGTAGGATCTCCCATTCAAAAGTGGCTTCATTTAATGCTGTAATTTTCAGATAAATTGTTTCAGGCCCAAAAAATATCTTTGCCAATTATAATCACAGAACAATTTTTGCTTTTATACTAATCCCCTTCTCCCTCCCAAAATAAGATTCCTGCTATATAAGAAAACAACAAAAATAAACAGACTAAACAGCAATATTATAAACTTGATGGTATAATTTGCATTCCAATTTTATACCGCACCATTTCCATGTATTGCCATGGCACATGTCACATCAATATATGCTAATTTAAACTGCACCTATTTTTCAAAATACTGTCAACGATAAATTCGGTCCATGGAGTTTTAGGAAACCTAAGTTTCAACACGGGTTGAATAGGTGACAAGCCAAGTGGAAGAGTGTAACAGAGTAAAAATGGACCACTCTTCCTCCTCTTAGCACCCTTGTGAGGAGCAGGAGTGATTTGAACAGTATATAATCTCATTTACATCCAGTTAAAGAAAGTTATCCAGTCCTTTCTGTAGCCGCAGTTTCATACATCCCATCTCCATCCTCCTGTTCTTCCTACAGACTTGCATCAGCATAGTGCTTGATAGGAAATCAAATCCTGCTGTAGGTTTAACAATAAGGGAGTACAAGCAGATTATCAATTGACTCTTCTAATCTCTCTTGCTGGGACTTTGTCTTTCTTTAAGGATTATCTCCATGGCAAGATAGCCACCTTAGTTGGGAAAAGAAAGGCTGGAGATTCCTTACAACACTTGCACTGTTCAGTGTATGTACATCAACATATATAATGAATCAGAAAAACCATGGCTTTGAGTTTTCCTTAGTTGAAAACATGAAATTTTGGATGATTTCATCCAACTTAACCCATCTGGTAAAGCTGTTCCAGTGCACTGGAGTGTAGAATTTTCTGTTGATGTCTGGTTTGAATGTCTCAAGCCACAGTTGTTGTTGTTGTCTGTTGTTTTACACTCTGAAGAGTTTTTCTCTGCAATTTTTTAACTCTTCCAGGCAGAGGTGGGCTACAATTAGATTTTTCTCAGCCTCATAACCTACATGAAACAAATGCACATCCCTCAGCCTTTCATTCAAGGCTTCCTTTAGGTTCCAGCTGCTGTGGTGGCCTGCTGCAAAGCCCTTTACTGCTTCTTAGCAGACTTCTTGAGGTGTGGAGGGGAACTGTGAAGTATGAGGGGAAACCTGGGCACACTATTCCAGCTTCTTTCTTACCAGCACTGAGTAGAGAGGGATAATAACTTTTTTTGATCTGCTTGCCTTACAGTTAACATAGCCAATATGAGATGTAGTTTATCTGTGATCAGAGAGTATGCTGTTAGCTCATTTTCAGCTTGGCACCAACCTCCAGGTCCTTCTCGGCAAGGCAAGATATCTATAAAGATATATGTATCCTTGGGGGTGGGGGGGAATGCAATCTTTAAACCCAGCAATAACTGCTTCCTCCTCTCCCCTTTCAAAGAAGAAAAATAATCCCTCTGATGCCTGCTTGTGAGTTTGTGATTGGAAAGAAAGATGATGTTGAAACCAGGAAACAACTAAAATCTGTTTTTTTCAAGGTATCTCCAGGTAAAGCAGAGTCTTTAAAATGAGTTGGTTCCTAAATTCTGTAACTATTAGTAATAATAGCATATTTACTCTATAGTATAAAATCACAAGCTTTCCAAGAATATTTTTCACAAAACAGTTAAGTACAAAGTTAAAATAGTAAGGAAACTGTTATTGCTAATTCCTGTATCTGTCTACAGGACAGATCTGTATTGTTACAACAAAAATATATGGAGCACAGAAGCCAAGCACTTTCTTCTTTTGGCATTGGTTATAAAAAAGAGTCTCTTTTCAACTTTTTTTTTAGAACATCCACAGTAGGGTGGCTGTTATGTATGAATCTTTTTGCTGAAAGGAATTCGAAAAGAACTGTAAACAAAACAACCCCCCTTTTGATATAAGTGGAATTTTGTTCAGTACCAACTGTTAGGAGCCATTAGATGATAAGTAGGCAGATTGGATAGATGTTTCTTGAAATCCTACATAGTATGCAGAACATGCTTTCATTGTGCTTCCTGGCATTAAAAGATAATATGCCTTATTTGGAAATATGATGATCAGTTCTGTTAAATCATGTTCAATCAGCTTATATAATAACACCTATATTTTGTTATTCATTTCAGATTTCAGAGACCTATGCCTTCCTACCGAGAGAAGCGGTGACACGATTTCTAATGAGCTGCTCAGAGTGCCAGAAAAGAATGCATTTAAACCCAGATGGAGCGGATCATAAAGGTAGTTTTAGTGTCAAATAGTGGGATGTAAAGTAATTTTATTTCTAATACCCACTTATATTTTCCTAGCTTAAGTGAGGGTTCATAAAAATTTGGTAGACTGGAACAGTTCAATAAGTCAGATCATCTCATTTACTTAAGCTGGAAGGTAGTGAATCTTCTGCTTTCACTTAAGGATGGAGTGTAATATCATATGCACCCTTGATAGAGGATTTTATCTGGAGAAAATAATTTATTTTGCTATAGAAATGTTTATGTGGGGGCTTAAGCATAAGGAATAGATAGGGTGTATGAGCTGGAGTCACTTGGGGTAGAAGAACACATCACTTTTCAGGGTTTGAACTTGTTTTTCCTTTTTCTTTGGGAGACTTCCATCTGTACAGCCTAAAAAGGGATTGAAAATACCAACATTAGAACTAAATGACATAACAGTCAGGCTTTGACTGCAGAGTAGGCTGATGTAGCCTCCACAATTAACATATAATGCATAATAACTATTTTTGTTGCAGATAATGGAAAACCTCCAACTTTGGTGACCAGTATGATTGATTACAACATGCCCATTACTATGGCTTATATGAAACACATGAAGCTGCAGCTACTAAATTCACAACAAGATGAGGTAAACCTGGAAATCTTTTAAGTTTGGTTTTCTGTTTAAACCTTTAAGGCAAAACCCTTAATAAGTAAGAATAGGGGTTGCTTTTGAAATTTTGAATAAAAAGACAGAAAAAAGATGGACGAGAACTAGACTGAGAATTAAGCTTCTTCAGAGAGAATTGGGGTTGAATTATATTTATTTCTTCTCAAAAATAATTTTCTTTCTGATTTATTCAGATTTTTTCCACATCTTAAGAAATGCTTCATCAAATGAATGGCACCTATAGAATTATTTGTAATGAACTCATTTTGCTAAAAATTTGTTCATTTACCATTTGAGTTGCCAAACAGAAGCTCAGCTATGTGCCAGCCAAAAAGCAGTTCTGCATTCTTTGTCTTTTTGTCTGACTATATTTTTAAATAAAGAAAACCTTCAAAATCAATCTTAGCAGCTGAATTATGTCAGGACCCTGATTGACTCCCAGCTGTGGAGTCATGTGGCAGTAAGTCAGCCAGATTTGTTTTCCTCATAAGTATGTATGGACAAAAATTGGGGAGAGCGCAGGGAGAGATTCCCAATTCAAAGTTCTTTGTGCACAAATATATCCTGGTTGTCTTTCCCTCCTATCGAGTTCCCCATTATGTGCTGCCCCTTTTCCAGGATCTAGCAGCAGGGTTTCAAGTAGAAGGAGCAAAGAGGCTTTATTCCTGCAATAGATTTAGGACTTAAATGACTCCTTGGTTTTTCCACTTCTTCTCTTTGAGAATTGCTACTTCCACAACAAGGTCAAATGCTCATGCTACATCAGGGCCACCTGCCACAGTGCTTCTATAACCTGAACGTTTTGGTCTAGTCTGTCTGGTCTGATGACTGAAATCTTTGTTAAACCAATTTTTCATCTAGACAAACCAGTGGCAATGAAATGGAGGCAGCAGGAAGTACCACTGCTTGGTGTTCCCCCTGCCCAGTTCAGTTTTGCAGCTCTGTTGTTACTGTGTATGAAATGCCTGCAGCACTGGATTTATGAAAGTAATTTTTTATATTTTTTAGTAATAATGTCTTTTCCAGGGCAGAGTGGGCACAAGAAAAGTTCTCAAGACAATCCTTATGTCTTTTCTAAAAGCAGAGTTTTGCCAAGGTTTTCTTTCTTTCCCTGGGCCATACATTTGTTGCCTTGAGAGCAAAATGACAGTGAAAATATCGTAGTACAAAGCAGCAGGATTTCTGGTTCAAACTATTTCATGTACTTAAAAAACATGCTTGAATTTGTAGGAAAGCTCTGTTTCCAAGGTTTCATCTGTCATATCTGTATTCTTGTGGAGGGGGTGGAATTGAGACAGGAGTAAACTTGGATCCCACAACTAACTAGCACAATGACTGAAAGCCTCCTAATTTTCTCATGCTCAATTCAACATTTTTAAGCTGAGGCCATGGATAAAAGGGAAACAGACTTCATCTAAAAGGGGGACTCATCACTGTGTGGGAATTTAGAACTGTGCTGCAGCCAGTATAAGAGTGCCAGTGGTGCCAGCTTTTCTTCCAATGCCTGTGTGTCCATGAAGATTCAGATACATGTTTACACAGTTTGGGAAGTGAGGTGGAGATATTCTGCAGAGTGCCTGCAGCAAACAGAGTCTGCCTATGTGTGTCATTTTATACCTATGCAAGAGGCAGCCAGAGCTCCCTTTCTGGGAGCCCATGAAAATTGCCTGACCTCACAATTGTAAAATGTAAGCTGCTGCTTGCTGGTTCCTGCCGGATTCGATGAGAAATACCCCTGTGTTTTAATAGAGACACAGCATTCCAGAAGGTCTGGGGGCGTTTGTTTCCTTATATTGCTCTTTGAACAAGCAGTGTGCATTTTCCCTAAATTTCAGAACCAGCTTGCATGTGCCCTGGCCCTGTCTGTCTGGGGCGGAAGGCACCACGGTTCTTCTGTGTGGGCGGTGTTTGGGTGTTTGCTGCTGCTGTAACTGGGGTGCTCCTTCCTTATGTAGGGCAAGACAGATAGGTGCCTGTTAGAGAAGCCCTCACTCTTCCATTTAGTTTTTTACAAATCTTTGAGAACAAGGTATGTTTATTTTGTTATTTGTCTTTGTGCTGGTGTGACAGTGCAGAACGTCATTGTCTCGTGCGTTGGCCTGCTCTTGCTCCTGAATGGCACTTGGCAGTGCTTCATCCCAATTTAACGTGAGTCGTGACTGCAGGGAACTTGCTTTCTGAAAACAAGAGGAATACCCATGCAAACAGGAAGCATTGCTGAGACTCAGGAGAGGAACTGATTAAAGGGCCAAGAACCCAGAAAGAAGAAAGCAGCTATATTCATATCTGTAGTAACCAGTTCATAACAAGTACACAGTAAATCATATTCTAAAGACTGCTCTTTTTCTAGGTCAGTTCTGGTGAGCAACTCAGAAAAATAGCCAGAATTCTGTCAGTTCTGGTTTTGTTAAAAAATGTAAAAAAATTAATTGGAGAAATATTTCAAACTGAGATTCAGGGGATACAAAATTATTTGACATATTTTTCTCTAAGTTCTTTAACATACTTTTCTTCAAAAACTTGCCTTAGGTTTGTGCATTTCCTCAGTGGTTTACAGAGCAAGACTTGTGGATGCTTAATTTTTAATCCATGAGTGGACACATGAACTTCACTGGGACTGAAGCAACTGAAGTCAAACAAGTGTTTGAAGATTGTCTGGACTAGGTCCAAAACTGTTTTGCTTTTATAAATGAGAACAATAATCAGGATTTTGACTTTTTGCCCTCTGTTATCATCCCTAGTTAGATGCTAGGGACATAAGTAATTAGACTTGATGGATAAATCATATTGAAGATGTATAATGTAAAATAAATTTGCAGTGATTCTCATGTGATTATATTATTTTGATTTGCCATTGATTGTCATTTGACCATTCTCAGAACTGTTATAAGCTGTATAATTTTCATAGATGCTTCTGTAGACAGAATAACAGTGTAAGGGTGACATCATGTCAAGGGAGTTTGTTCTTGGATTCTTACTAGGTCAGGTTGTCATTTGGAAATGTCTTAATGTGAGTAGCTGTTATGGTTTAACCTTAGCTGGCAGTTAAGTACCACACAGCTGGTCACTTACTCCCTTCCCTGCTCTGGTGGGATGGGTGAGAAAAATCAGAAAGAAGTAAAAACCCATGGGTTGAGATAAGAACAGTTAAATAATTTAAACAAAGTAAAACATACTGCTACTACTGCTATTACTACTACTGCTACTACTAATTGTAATGAAAAGGAGAGAGGGAGGGAGGAATAACACCCAAGAAACACATGTGATGCCAAATGGAAATGCTCACCACCCACTGAATGATGCCCAGCCAGCCTCCCAGCAGCAATTGGCCCCTTCTGGCCAACTCCTCCCAGTTTATACATTGAGCATGGTGTTCTGGGGTATGGAGTATCCCTTTGGCCAGTTTGGGTCAGCTGTCGTAGCTGTGCTCCCTTATGACTTCTTGTGCACCTGCTTGCTGGCAGAGCTTGAGACACTGAAAGGTCCTTGGCTTAGGGTATGAACTACTTAGCAACAACTAAAACATCAGTGTGTTATCAATATCATTCTCACACTTAATCCAAAATGCAGCAATATAGCAGCTGCTAAGAAGAAAATTAACTATCCCAGCCACAACCAGGACAGTGGTCATTCACAGCATTACAGAGCTCACTTGGAAAAGCAGAGGATTCAGGCAGGGCATATAAAGAGGTCTCCTCAACCTAATTTGAATAACAAAGACTTATGGGGTCTCTAGTTGCCAGTATTTTTTTGAAAAATACTGTGGAAACAGTTAGAGGAGTGTGGTAATGGAGTATCCTCATAGTTGAACAAACTGCATTTGTCAGATTATCATACCACATAAATGCAGTGTTTTCCTTGCTCTTCCTTATGTGCTCTGCTTGTTTGCTTATATACACAAAGATTTAGTGTGATTACACTACACACCAGGTGTGAGGGAAACAAATGGAAGGAGAGTGAACTGCACATATAATGTGAACAGTGTTTTCTGACGTATCTCTGGATCTTTCCATTTGCAGGATGAAAGCTCTATAGAAAGTGATGAGTTTGATATGAGTGACTCAACTAGGATGTCAGCTGTGAACTCCGACCTCAGCTCAAATCTGGAGGAGAGAATGCAAAGTCCTCAGAACCTCCAGGGCCAGCAGGATGGTAAGGCACTCATTTCATATGGAAAATGCAGCAATGCCTTGTCTTTTTTTCCTCACTCGGTGCTCTTATTTAGTACCTGCTGTGTCCTTTTCTTCATAGTGTGTTTCATTAGGTAATTTGAAATATATGTTCCCTATATCTCAGCATGAAGAGGATGAAGTTGGGTTTTTTTTTGCAGGCTAATTTATTTGTTGCTTAGGCAACAGGTGAGTGCTTCAACCACTATATATTAAGTACTATTATTTTACTGTTTTTATATATATACACACATATATATATATATATGCAGTGTGACTATACACAGGCATAAAAGGAAACGAAACTCAAACCTTTCTGAGGCAATCCTAAAAGCTGAGAAAGTTGTTTTTACTGGCTGAAAGGAGGGAGAATAATGTGATGGAAGATAATATATGAGAGATAGGAACTGGGATGTGATATTCAGAAGAAAGGATGAAAATGACAAACTCCAGTTATGAAACAGAGGTAAGAGAATAAACAGCAGGCAGCATTGTAAATTTGAATGTTAATTATTTCTTGGTTACAACACAAAGCTAGTTTCTTGGTCAGAGATTCAAGTCGTACTTTGCATAGGAGTTGCATAGCTGTGTAGTCTTTGATTTCAGCCTTTGTTGTAGAACAGGTTAGATTAGCCTGGTTTTTAATGAACTTTTTGTGGTTATGAAGCTCACAAATAACCTGTCTTCTACAGACTGTGGCAGTCACAGGCTCATGAGTGGCACGTGAATCCACAACATCCAAAGAGCACGTCTATTCTATTAGTATTAGAAACAACACATTGACATCCTGTACTTGTTACTTGGTAATTTCCTGATCGTGTATGCCAATTTAGAAGTGCTTCTTGTATTTCTCTAGAACACTAAATATATGGGATTTGACGGTTAACCTGGATGCTTTGCACGTTATGCATCATGGTGAATTGCTAGCTGGTGAGATATTTAGGTGAGAATGAGTGTGGTGCATAGCAGCTGATAGGATCTGGTCGTGGGTAGGACCTTTTGTTGGGTTGCTCTCTGGCCAAATAAGGGAGTAGGATGTCTATGATCATTTGATAAGCCAGATGCTAACCACAGTTGCCTTTTGTCCGTGTGTCCTCAAGCTACCACGAAATTTGTGCAACTTTTAACTTAATTTCTGTCAGTGTATGTTCACTGAAGTAGCAGTTCTGATGTACACGATGTATGGAAAGCTAGTTCACTTTCCTGTTGAAGTTGGACTTTTCACAGAGCTAATATAATAATATTGCTAAGTTAGAGGTTTCAGGGATACTTAGAAAGGTGACATTTTTATGTATCTGGCTTTCAGTGCAATACTGTGCTGTAGAGGTTGTATACTCAATATTTCACATATATAGTGTTTCCTAATAGTAATTGTGTGCTTGTGTATGTCTGAAATAAAAACTATAGCTCAGTACAGTAACCTGTGAAGAAATGCCTGTCATACATGTCTTAATACCTGCTGCAACCAGATTCAAGTGCCACATCTAATCATATTAGAACATGAGTATGAATGATAAAATGCCACAAACCTGTCATTTGCTATTTGAAATATATGGGAAATAAATGCACTGTGGTCTTTGAACTGCAAGTAGTATGATCTTACAAAATGGCCTTAAATCTCTCAGCTTTCCTTCTCTTCCTCCCTGATGGTACTTGCATACCTTCCTAAAGCAATCTTATTTTTTGCTGCATCTTCTGGCTAAGACATCTGCTGATAGAGAGATTTGAAATAGCAGTTATCTTCTGGCTTCATGGTTTTCCTTTGCTAGCTGTTGTTAGGTAGCAAAACTAAGTGTGACTAGTTAGAGCAACACCGTTGTTTCAGATGTGGGAGAAGAGACTGAAGAAGGAACAGAAAGACATTAGAGAAGGGGGGAGGGGAGAAGAATGATAGGAGAGATCAGGAAAAAAGAAGATTTGAAGAAAAAGATGAGTATGAGGGATAGAGGGGTGGAAGTGGGAACAGGAAGGTGGGAAAATAAAAAGGAACTTAAATGAACTTAGCCGTACAATTCCTTTAGCTGTCACAGGCTGCACTGTAAAATTTTACAAATTTAATACCTAATTATAGCACACACCCCCAAAAATCATCACCAAAGCATGAATCTGTGTGTCTAAAGTGATTCTTGCTCCCTTCCCTCAAACACTCTGTGTGTCCATAAAAGTTTATGTCAGCCATGACATTCAGTCCACAGATAAGGACACTTGGCATTTGGCTCATCTGAAATGTGTTTGCTGCGTTCTGGCAGGTGAAAACTTACTGTTGTGTAAGGTTGCCTGTGCACACACAGTTGGAAATGGTGTCTGTGGCAGAATGCGGCAGCACGGGTCTTCTGCTGCCCCAAGCATGCCCTCTTTGGGAGAATGATTTCCTAATGGGAATCATTAGGAAAGCTGCTCCCTGCTAGATTAGTGGCAGGTCCAATGTACCTAAAGGTGATACGTTTTTTCACTTTGCTTACCTAGTTTTCCACATGAGGTAGCATGAGAATATTTTGGGACACCCATTGTTTTTTTCCCAGGGATTTCAACTGTTCTTGGTACTAGAATATAAACAGAGTTTATGTACACTAGAGGAACATAGTAGTGAGCTGGACCATGCCACTGAGGGACAGATGGAGTCTCCTCTTCTGGTTCAGTTTATCAGAGCACCAGAACACTGACACTGTCTACATAAAAGGAATAAGATTCTTTCATACCCTTGTCCCTTGAGGGCATACCTGCATCCTTTTTAGAAAGGCATTTGTCTTTGGGACTGCATTAGAGAGCTCATTTGACCTGAGGTTTCTGAAAGTCTTCCAGTCTAATACTGCATCCCGTTTCTCATGGTTAGGTCGTTTAAACTTAAATAGAATAAAGGGAGGTATGAGAGCAACTTACAGCATCAGCTGAAAGCAATAGACTTCTTCACCCAGAAATGCCATGGTAGGTAAGAAAAATGCTGAGGAGGGCACAGAGGCCGAGGGTGCGTATTTGCTCACAGTAGGTGGGTGCTGGTACTGCACAAAAGTCCTGGGCTCTGCAAATGGACTGAGGCTTCATAATATTACTTGTATGAATATTAGGTTGAAAGGGAACAGGGAATTGAGGAAGAAATAAAAAGTGGGGAGAGTTGGTGCATTGTATCCACGTACTGAAGTTGCCACAATACTGCTGAGGACAGTTTCCACTTTAAATTAGCCTTTGTACACTTTTAAATAACAGGGCCTTGAGTCACATCTGCTGAAGAATGGCTGAAAATGGCATCCTGAGCACCTGAAGGGCTGCTGTAAGGATGGGGAGGGATATGGAAAAGGGCTGCTGCTCTTCCCTGGGGAGTTAGAAAAGGAAAGCATCTTTAATTTGTAATCAGTCCACTCCCCAGCTAGTAATGGGCTACAGCTCTTTGCTTACCAGTGCCTCAGAGGTGTTTTCTGTAGCAGGCAGCTGGATAATAGAGCTGCAAATTGCAAATTTGCACCCTTCTCTCCTTGCTTGCTCCTGTTTTCTTCCTTTCCCAGACATGCCACAGTTTAGTGTTCTAAGCTGTCTTAATCTCAGACCACAGAGCAAAGGCAAGGTTTGCAAAACGAGTTGGAAATAACAGAGCTTCTGTTTTTGTTTGGCGCTTTTTTTTTTTTTTTTTTTTTTTTAAGTTAGTGGTTCAAGCTGTAAAAAAATTATTTTTTTTTAGTGAAAACTGGCCTCTAGACAGATCTGTCAGAAGAGCAGCAAGAGCTTCTGCCCTGGCACTCTTGTTGCCCTTGCCTGTCAGCTGGAGCCCTGTGCAGAACAGCTGTGTGTGTTTGCTTCCACGCGGTAGCGGTTCATTATTTGCCAAGACATGAGAGATATGTAGGGGGGTACTCCGATTAAAGGAAATTAAGAACATGCACAACTCTAGAAGTGAGAAGAGCTAAGTATAAATTTTGCATTGCTTTATTTGTTTTGTTTTTTTCACTATGTGAGCTATCAAATAAAAATCAGGGATGAACTACTTGACTGGAACTCAGTGAAAGAAGCAGGATTAATTTATTTTCAGTATTTCTCACTGTACTAAGGTACACCAAAACATATCAGTGCTTTGTCTGGATTTAGGTGGAGGGATTGTGTTCTCTTCAATCTAGTTTTTAGAAAAACATAGTTACATATTTATACAGAACTGTGTCTCACAAGCACTGTGTGGAGACTGTGCTTATAGCAGCTAGCTGCGACAAAATACGTCAGGATTCAACCTTCAACAGGGGTTGTACCATCCCTTTAGGTGTGGAGGTTACTAATAAGCTTTTCTTGCTTGTATTTTTTTTTTCAATTTATAGAAAATTGAGCACTAATAATGTCATGAAATGAAGGATTATGCCTTCAGGTGGTTTGTGGTCGCTTGGATGGTGCCATTTCTCTTTTCCCAGCATGTTCAAATTGCCAGCTTTTATACACTATAGATGTAGGAAACCTGGCTGCTTCCATTAACTGTTCCTTTCACTCGTTTGGTGTTTGTGACAGATACAAGTACTGGAGTCAATCATCTAAATACCTGTTTTCTGCATTGAAGCTATAAACTTTACACAGCGGCTTCACCTGAAACAAGTAACATTAGCTGATTAAGTTGTCAAAACTGAGTAGCTGTGCAAGGGTGCAGACTTGCTGTGTGTTTACCTCTCTGGACTAAGTCCAACCAAGTATTTAATCCATATTCCCATTCTGAACTGGTTGTACTGTCATACTTGGTTCTGCTTTTGTCTTTATTCCACTGTAACCTGGACTCCCTGCCTTAAAACGTTGACTTTTCTTTTTCTCAAAGCAATTTCAGTGCAAGATATGTGAGTTCAAATACAAACTGCAGGCCAAAGTGAAGACTGATTGGTGAAGGAGCATAGTGGAGTAAATTTTCTCTGCTATTGCCTACGTGTTGGCCCTGCTCTGCGTCTTGAGTAAAGTGAGTGGTAAAAAAGCTGACAAGAGAGCAGACGATTCCCAGCACTAAATCCATGGCAACCTTTTTATTGGTAATTAAGACTTTTCAGTGGAAATGTTATTTTATGTTAATATAAAAAAGCAATTTACATGAACAGGTATTGTGCTTTTAAATTCTGTTCAAGCACTGAAAGGTTTTAGAACTATGCTTGTTTTGTGTGAGGTTTAAGTCCACTTGACTTCAGTAAAGCCCCACTAAAGATTAGCTGAACTGTTTGCAGAGTTTAGATGTCTTTTACTTAAAACCTTTATTTCTTTAGTCTTCAAAACAAAGCACCTGACATTTCTGTGGTATATGAGATAGAGTGAAATTACCACACAAAGTCATAAAGCCTTATTAAAATATTAAATATTAAAATAATAAAATATTAACATTAAAATAAAATAAAAAACAGCCTGTCAGTTTTCCTACATGCAGCCTCATATACTTTTAGAAATTCTTTTCATTTGGGGGATTTTTTGTGACTTGACCGGTTTTATTTGCAATCTATAGATCCATACTAACAAAGTTTTAATGCTAGTAGAGTTGCTTATTATGCTTATATATTAGAGAAGTCATTGAACATACAAACTTAATAAGCATTTTACTCACAAAAAAAAGGTAATTTTTGCTTAATAGTGAGTGTTTGGGCTGATTAAAAATGTTAGCTTATAAAGAGGATTGAAAAACAATAATTACTTTTTTTAAAAAAAATTGATAGAATGGCAGATCATTTAAAATTATAATTGAGCTAGGACCAAGAGATATGACTGAATTTTGTGATATATTCAGACCTTCTAGTCTTGCTCAAGCCACTGAAATTTTCAACATTTTGGGCAATAATCTCACTTCTTATGACTTAGGAGTGAAACAATTAATACTAGTTTTCTGAAAGAGATCTAAGATACCTGCCTATCTCATGGCAGTGGAAAAGGAGCACAAATTCAATTATCTTTCATGTTTTTGCCAACCTTAATGATCCTATGATTCTATACAGTAATGTCCAGGCAATGCTAGGAATACAGCACCTTATGCATAGTCTTTTGTGGTCTCACCCTTAATTACCCTGAAGAGGAAAGCCCACCTGTATGAACAGGTTTTATCTTTCTCCTATTCTGGGAAATAGAACATAGGCAGCAGAAGCTGAGTGAGGGAAATGACTGCATCCCAAAGACCAGGGCTGAGACAAGCTGGCAAGAGAGAATGAGGAAGGTCTCTTTTTCATCTGCCCGTCATTCTGCTCGGAGGATAAGCAAAGGTCTCCTGTCTCTGCAGCTGTCCATCTGTCACCTTTTGCAAGCACCAGCTTTGTTACTGAATAAAGCAGAAGACAGCACAGTCACACATATATGTTTATGAGAAAGTCTATGTGTTATCTTACAGATGTCAAAATCATAGAGGTTTCTTTAGACAGGGAGTTTGTTATAATATGTTGCTCTGTCTGAGAAAGTCAATATCGTCTTCACCTAAGTAGAGTCAAAGAGTACCTGAGAACCTGTCAAGTAGTGCTATTTTACTTCAGTGGAGCTACACCTGGGGTGATTTAGCTCATCAGATTTGGTTTGATATGTTATTATTTGCGTAAACCAATGCATTCCAATGAAAGGTATCCCTGCCCAGGGGGGTTGGAACTATATGACCTTTAAGGTCCCTTCCACCCAAAACATTCTATGATTCTATGATTTAAGAGAGGAGGAAAATGGTGAAAAACAGGAAAGCCAGAGAGTTGTGGAAATCTAGTTTCAGTGGTGTTTTAATGGCTTCTTTAGAAATGATACCTTATAAGTGCAAAAGGCACTTTGAGTGACACTGTAATGACACTTGAACAGTGCTACAATGTCATTGATAATGAATTGTATTGAGCCTGGGCAGAAGCTTGAAATGTCCCTTCAACTGCATTAGAAACTTTCAGCCCTTAACATCATTAAGGAGAGCTGGGTAGAATTTTCAGCAAATCAAGTGTTTTAATGGACTGGCTGCTGACAAGGCAGCTGCTATTTGCTTTGTCATCAGAATTCTGAGCTGATATATGAAGCACTTCTATTGCATGAGAGATGAAAATCTTCCTTTGACTCTCTACACAACTCAAATTTGTTAAGAATTAATCCTCAGCGTTTCTCAGCGGAGAGCATTCCTTCCTTCCTTCTTGCTGGACCTAGCTAATCATACAAGGGTCCCAAGCCAGGATTTGGACATAAGCACCCATCTCACTGAAGCATAGCAAATTAATTACTTTTACAACTGACTCTTTTAATATGTAGAGTTACTGCATTTTCATTTGCTAGTTGCAAGCATCTTGTGAGTTGAATGTGCTGAATGCCTCCTCCCTGCTCCATATTACTTTTCTGCATCTTCTCCCATCTTATAGTAACTTGTGTTCTTTTTTTGACATGTCTGTTTGTTTCTTATCTTATGCTGTAATTTGCTTTAGAGAGTAAAATATTATTAAACATGAATTATGCATTGAGCAGAGTCTCTGTTAGAGTCTGAGTGGTCTGTTGCAACCAGAGAACAATCTTGTTTCCCGCACCATCCTCCCAGCTGCACAACTGTCACTTTCTATTATGCTTGCCTTGAACAATTGAGTGTGGCTTGTAATGACAATAATTGCCTCAAAATTGTTTGTCATGTTTGCCTTGTTAGCAACAAACTACTAACTGTTGGTTACAATCAAGTTCTCAGCTATTACTCCATAATTACATCAGGGAATACTTGCAGCCAATAATAGCTGAGAAATTAGAATTATCTTTTCACGAGTAATGCTAAAATGCTTGCACACCATTCACTCTATTCACAGCCACTCATTTTTACATCAGCAGTCTAGTGGTAAGTGAAGCCTACACCTGTGCAAAAGGCTAGCTGCAAACCTGTGTTCTTTTGCATCTTCAAAACAGGTCTGTGAGTTGTGTTGGTGTTGTACAGGTCCTCTAACAATACGTATCTCACTTTGGGAATAATACTAACGAACCAGGCTATTGCTTCCTTAAGCAGGTACTGAAGGGAGGCACTTTGCTTTTGATTTGTGTGTGCAACTCCTTGTAACTAAACTTAGCAGGATTTCTGAAAGCATTGGTTGGTTTTGATTGATATTTTTTGTTCTTTTCCCTTATCTTAGCATATCTCAGGCTTTTCCTGCCCATTTCTCTGTAACATCAAAATAAAAGAGGAACATTCTGCTGCAGGGATATAGTTTTGCTTTCCAGTGCAGGCACTTTATCCAGTTTATCTTTTCATATGTACCAGTTTACCTTAGCAGGGGCTATGTGCACAGATTGTTTGATTTAATTTGTCTGCTTCCTTACAGTATAGCAGTATAGGTGGAATTTTTTTTCATAACTATGTTAAAATGCTTGCTAGGCATTGATTCTCCTTTTTTTTTTCCTATTATGTTTGTTATAGAATAATATAATAGAGCATTGTTATTTCAGTAAAGGGAATATAAAAAATGTGCTTTAAAGAAAATGAAATTTAGCCATTGATTATTCACTGTGTTATATTTTAATTAAGGAAGCAATTAATTTTTTTTTTTTTTCCTGAAGAGGAAATTCCCTGGAGACATTGGACTGTCTTGTGAAAGATATTTTTAATGGAAATTTCTTTGAAGCATTTCTTGTTTGATAAAATATTTGCAATTCTGAATGTCTAAAATTAGTAGTACTTCTTTTACCAAATGCAAATAGTTTGATTACCAGAAGAGAGTAGTGCTTTTTCAGCAGTACAATGATTTTTAATATTAAAACGCATAGGAAGTGCTTATATATATATATTTCCTGAGATTTTTGAAGTGGTGTTTTCAAATAATTGGTTTAATGTTGCCAAAAAGTAACCATATTTGTTGTTCGGAGGCAGAGGGATGTGCCATCTCTGGCACTTCTTAATAACAGGAAGGAAGAAATGATACACTAATCCTGAAAATTTCAAGATAGGCTGAATTTCAGTGGTGTCCTCCCAGTATTTGTGAACACTGATAGCCTGGTTATTGTGAGAAAGATAGAAGTGCTGGTTTGCAGGTTGACTGGAGACAGAAAGATACAATAACAATTAAATTTAGCATCAACACAGATTAGAATACAGCTTGACTTGTTTTACAAGTTTATTTCATACTTGGTGATCAGTTAACAGCCTGCTGAGAGACGTGTGAGGCTCAGGCAGTCTCTCCACTGCCAGGTGGACACTGACCACTTCTGACTGCTGAAGGAGCACCCTTCTGGACTGACAGACTGACAGACTTCAGTAGCCACTCAGACCCACTCTAGGAGAAGATGTGCAGGAGCCCACTATTTAATGGCCTTTGATGGCTGTACTATGTGTGATGCTGAGAAACCAATTCAGAACCTCAATTGTAAGGGTTGGCATTACCGGTAGAATAAATTCAGATAACAGCTACCATAAAGGAAGAACTCTAATTTATATAATATACAATTTTCAGACTTAGTTGCACAGAAATGAAGAGAAATTGATGCCTTAAGTCAACTCCAAGAAGCTTTTCTCCATTTGCATCAAATAACAACTCATTAGGGCACCAGTCTTGCAGCTGGAATGTGGCTTTCCAGGAGAAAGATTGCTTTGAGAACAGCCTCTACCGCAGAAGTTCCTGCTTATGGGAATAGTTGAATCTTTGTGTGTAAAGTCCTTCCTCGGTGCTTCAGTTTACTTTCAGAGTTTACACAATCTTCTTTTCTTGTGACATGAATCAAGGAGTCAGTTTGATGCATCTCCAAGAGAACTAGTGACTGCTTCTACTGAAATTCTAGCTGTCCTGATATCCCATGTGCTTTATTGGGTAGAGCTGTTCCCTAAGCAGGAGGCAGAGTCACCATTGTTAATAATTGTCCAGGGTCCCTGCTGTTAAACTTTTGTAAAATTAGTAATTCCTTCTGACTGGAAGGTGGAGTTCAAACCTCTGTGCTTAGCTTTTTGTACTCTGAAATTTGAATTTCACATAAGCATAGATATTAGCAAGGAGATTTAAAAAAGATCATCACAAACCAGAAAAAAAGCATGTTGTTCACTAGCAGCTTTTAAATAAGGCAACAGAAATAGATATTTTGGGCAATACTGGATTAGGAAATTTGATTTTGTGCTTTGAGTAACTGTGATAAAACCATGATATCAGCAGACTACTCTAGTCTTAAGTGTGATAATAGGTATTACTGGTTTGATGGGAAATTAGGAGATACAGACAGGGAATACTTATGTTTTTCCTCTGCAAAAACAAAATAGAGAGGTGACATTTCGGTTACACAAAGTTACTGTTCCAGGAAGAACTAAAATATGAAGTGTACTAAAATTTTAACGACTTAATTGGCAAAGACATGCAGTGTGTTTGCTATGTCACACTATTTAAGTGTTTCTTGGATGGTTATTCTGAAGGGAGCTGATGCTGCAAGCTGTCAAAGAGAGAATGAAGAGACAGAACTACAAAACGTGGAACTCTTAATGTGAATTACTTGGAACAGAAGAAATAGGTCCTCTTCAAAAGGAGGTGGTACAAACAGTGAGAGCAGCAGGGTGGTCTGGAAAGCTAGAAAGTAAATGGAAGCTATCAGTGCTTTCAAATTGGTTTTTGAAAGGGCTCCTTGCATGTGTATAAAGAATCTATAAATATTCTTTGAATAGTTTACGATCTGCATGCATCTTCTAGGATTTCTGTCTGTTTAAAAGCAATTGGTAACTTTTAGAAGATATCCTTCTGAGGTAACTGTACAAGCATTGTATTTGTATAAAAAGTTTGAAAGATCTTTGACTTTTGGTGACTTGGTTTTTAGAAATTTTATCCAGCATGGTCATGTCCAAAACACACGAATGCAAGGAAAACCTTACTGAAATCAATCATAAGAATTTCTGTGAACTCCAGTGGAGACAAGGTTTCATCCTTCATGTTTTCATAATAGGTTCTGTGTAGTTGAATGAATCCTGAATCCCTAAAGTTAATGTGGGTGCTGAAATTTCTACTGACTCTGATTAAACCATCAATGCAGTCTATGCAGAGATGATAGGCCTTAATTCAGTGAGTTAGCCAAGCTCTGCCTGTTGCTGTGTCTTCATTTCTTCTTTCTGCTACATTTCTGCAATTATGTGTGCTCTCTAGGAACTGTTCATTTTACATTCCTGGAGCAGGCTATACTCCCTGGTTGTTTCTGTACATCTGTGGTCATAGACTTGCAGTTGCACATATTATTGTATCTTCCGCAAATATGCCCTATTTTAATTAAAGGCATAGATGTTGTAAAGCCATTTAGAAAGGAAAAATATTTTTCTCTTCTCCGAATCAGTTACTCAGTAGTGTACTTCCCTTTGCTCCCTGGAAAAAAAAAGGGGCCTAAAATGATTGCTTGCTCAAGGAGATGAGGAAATGGTGGTGGCAGCATTAAAAGGCATGTGACACAGATAGATTGCAAAGAGTGAAATGACAGCCTGGCCATGCTTTTCACAGTAATTTCAGAAAGTGTGTTCCATGGTGATTCTTCAACTTAATTATCTCTGATGGTGTTGTAAAGCATTGATTTCAATGGATGCTTACTTAAATGCAGCTTTTCAAAGGAAAGGGTAAATGCGGTAAACCCACTATTTTTCTGAGAAATAATTCTTTACCACCTTGTAAACTGCGTACACTTCCAGCCTTCTTGCCTTTTACAGGCAACTCTGACACTGCCATGGCCACACAGAACAGATTCTCTTAAGAAGAACTTCTACTGCATGGGTAATTTACTTGTGTGGGTAGTGGTAGCCTATTTGTCTTTTCTGTTTCTTGAACCCCCTTCCAGTGTAATGCCCGATTTTGAGTAGTCCAGTTCATAGAATCAGAGAATATGCTGAGTCAGAAGGGACCCGTCAGGGTCATTGAGTCCAACTCCTGGCCTTGCACAGGACACCTCAAGAATCACACCAGGTGCCTGACAGTGTTGTCCAAAAACTTTTTAAACTCTGACTTTCTCAGCGCTATAATGACTTCCCTGGGTTCCAGTGCTCAACCACCATCTGGGTGACAACCCCTTTCCCCATATCTAACCTAAACCTCCCCTGACTCAGCTTCATACTTTTTCCTTGAGTTCTGGACAACAGGGATGTCCCGAATCAGGCATGTGGCCCACCAAACGAGCTTACTTTAATAGAACAGTAGCCCTTTGCTTCTTAGTTGAAGTAGGTTGTAGGACCCTGGGTTACCTGTGATCTTGCAGATCAGATAAGCAGACTGGCCAGAAAGACTCCAAGCCTAACTGATCATCAAGTACACATGTATGAAGGAGAGAGCAGATAATAGAGAGTTTCTTTAGAGACGTTGGTCAGGAAGAAATCTAGTTACCATGCTGTCTGACTAACTCTTGGGAATACTGCAGTTGGCTACAGTTCAAACCCGAATGAAAAAACGAGGAGAAAACCATTCTTATGACTCCTCCATTATTCCTGCTCAGAGTGAAAACTGTCTCCCTTCAACACCCTTCAAGGCAGGAAAGTTTTTTTTATTCTGCTTTTCTATTTGAGTATACGGTGGATGATGAGTATGTGGTGGATGCCTTTCTATTTGTTTCTCCCTGTCTATACACACAGATGTGAAGAGAAATCAGTTCTGAGGAAAAATCCAGAGAGTAGAGGGTTATGAAGGCTGCTTAGGGAGTAGCTGAGATTGAACTTGCCAAGGTTATTTTTTCAGCAGCATCTATTAAAAATAAGGTTAGCATTGAGTTGTATGTTGGCCCTGTTTTAGATTTTGTTACACAATATGGAACAAACACAAATCTAATTCAAGTTTACAGAGATGTATCTGTTACTATGAATAGATTTTTCTATTTGTATGTTTTAGAAACATATTAATAAATCTATTTTTTCTCTTATCATATATATATATATGTATCTTTATATAGATGTCTATTTCTAAATAAAGTGAATTGATCACTGAAGAGATGTAGACCTTTATGGCATGGGAATCTGTTATTAGGCAGATGATACATTTTACTGTACTCTAATTAGAGATGATATCAGAGAGCTCAGAAATACCATGGGCCTGAATTTCTAAAGAGGCAATTTTGTGAAGGCTAAATTCAACCAGTGTAGTATACATTTTGAATCTCTGAGGCAAAATAAAACAGTTTATAGAATCATAAAATCATAGAATACCAGGTTGGAAGGGGATCTCAAGGACCATCTTGTCCAACCTTTCCTGGCAAAAGCATAGTCTAGACAACATGGCTCAGCACCCTGTCCAACTGATCTAAGTTATTTCAATAGCTGATTGTTATTAATGTGAAAATTTTTTTCTGGTATCTAATAAGAATCTCCTCAGAAGTAACTTGTATCCATTACCCCTCATCTTTTCCATGTGACTCTTCATCTTCTGGGAGTCTTCATCTTCTTTGTAGCCACCCTTTAAATACTGGAACATGGCAACAAGGTCTCCCCTAAGCCTCCTTTTCTCAAGGCTGAACAAACTCAGTTCCTTTAGCCTTTCCTCACACAGCAGGCTTCCCAGTCATTTGATCATCTTTGTGGCCCTTCTCTGTATCTTCTTCAGCCTGTCCACTTCTTTTTTCTATAGTGAGGACCAAAACTGCACACAATATTCCAGGTGTGGCCTGACAGGCACTGAATAGAGTACGTCTCTGCTGGTGATGCTCTTGTTGATGCAACCCAGCATCCTGTTGGCTTTCTGTGCTATAGCAGCACACTGCTCACTCCTATTGAACTTGTTGCTCACCAAGACCCCCAGGTTCTACAGAGCTGATCCCTGACTGGTTATATCCCAGACTGTGCTGTGCTCCTGGATTATATTTTCCCAGATGCAAGACCTTACACTTGGCCCTGTCCAACTTCATAAGGTTCTTGTTAGGCCACTCTTCCAGCCCATCCAGGACTTCCTGCATCATGGCTCTCCCTTCTGGAGTGCCTGCTTCCCTACTGAGTTTGTTGTCAGCAAACTTTGACTATGTTATTGATGAAGATATCCAATATCCAAGATATCCCAGGGTCCCAGTATGGACCCTTGAGTGATGCCACTTGTTACCGCTTGTTGCTCAACGTTCGCTTTGACACAGCTATTGGCTGTACCTCTGTGGAGCAAATAAATACAGCCAATCACTGTATTTAAGAATGAAACCACCTAAAGAAGAACCTTCAGGAGACTGTTGCCTGAAATGGAAGAAAAGAACTTTCTGGACAATACACGCTTTGAGTAACCTGGTTTGGTGGAAGGTGTCCCTGCCCATGCAGGGGGTTGAAAATAGATTGACTTTTGAGATGCCTTCCAACCCAAACCACCCTTTATTTCTGTGATTGCCCTAATCAAGATGAGAACTAAAACATGGCAAAAAAGAAAGGAGATTTCTGGATCATTGCAGATGGAAGAGTTTTTTGCTGCCATGCCTGTTTGGGCAACCAGTAAGGTAGCATCTTGAAAGGTCCTAAAATTGAAGAGTGATTTGAATAATTTAAAGCTGGATGTTCTTGTTACTGGAAGATGATCAGGAGGTGCTTTCTTCCTCCTACCACCTTTCATTTGTCTGCCTTTTTTGTTAAAAGCCTTTTTTTCCATGTCATTTAAACATCAAGACAGCTTGAGAAAAAAAATGAATTGTGGAGTAAAAAGCTTTCTGCATTGGTGTCAGGTGCTAAGGAACAGGTTTTTTTCACAAGTTCATGTAGTTATTGGGGAAAAATGCTGAGGGATTTTTTTTTCTCTAACATGTAGATTTTGGCAGTAGAGAAACAGTTTTCATAATAATCCTTAGTTCTCAGTCTAAGTAAGTCTGAAATACTTCTCATCAATGCTTCATCTTTGCTAGTTTGCCACCTGAAACTATGTCATGAGAGAGGAGAATGGTAGTAAAGGAAGGGGTACTAGTGTTTGAAAGGCAGGTACTTTCATGACAATGGACTGGTGTAGAGCAAATGGAAAGGTATGTTACCTTCATTCTGGTTTCTGGCTTGGATTCTGAGTATGAGAGGAGAAAGTCAGTTTTAGCAGCAAGGAAAAACACTTTTCTGAAGAGTTGTCTGACAGACAGGAAGAAAGTCAGTAATGATGGGCTTGGCAGAGGCATAAGTGGTAGTTAGACCTCTGACTCCTGGAGAGAAGTACCAGGAGAGAGAGCACTCTTCTGCCACTCTTTGAAACCACTGCTCTTGCTGAAGGTTTGCTAGTTCTAGTCACTCCCCAAAGAAGCTGTTTAAAAGAGTATAACTTGCCGGTGTGTGAAAGGAAAACATCAGCGCAGGTAAATTTGGGTGTCTTGCATCACATTCTCAATGGGCCTACAATGGTTTATAGCAAATGAGGTTCTGACCTTTTTTAAAAAGAGCTATTATTTTCTGTCTTCAGTATTGCTTTCTGCGATAGTTGATAGATGTCAGTGCATCCCTGTAAGCATGAAAAATATGATCTTGACTTTATTAATTATTAGGCACAATTTATCAGTCCAGAGTGCAGTGGCAATAAAGCAAACCTGCTGATGTCCACCTGCTATCTATTTTCACCTTCAAGTGGTGAAGAAACCACACAGATGTTTGTGGTAAATGTCTGCATGATTCCAGTACAACAAAATCTGTTTTGGAGTACCAGAAAGTCAGTAACATGACATAAATGACGTGCCTTATTATGTTGTCTGCATTCCGAAAGAGACGCTGCCACCTCTTCCACCCACTCTCTGCATGTGGAGTATCTTTTCAAAGCAATCTGCGAGTGTCTGCCTATGCATTTTTTACTGAAGGTCTGATTTAGTAGTTTTATTGTTCGAAGTAGTAGTACTAAAGGAAGCATTTTTAATTGGGAGCCTTTGGAGGAGTAATACCATCTTTGTTAAATGTACTCATCCATACAACAAGAGTGACAGCCTTTTCCAGTGACTCAGAGCATCATTAATCCAGAAGGTTTAGAGAGATTAGCAGAGATAGTACAGCTCAGAAAGGTTACTCTCCTGTCTCTCTGGTTAAATCAGAAGGTTAGTGGAGCTGGGGAAATGCGACAAGGACAGAAGATGGGTTTTCTGCCAGAAGAAGGGACTTGGACAAAAGAAGAATGTCTGTTGCCTTGTGTCACAGCAATATATATATATTATTTAGAAACCGGAGACATCAGAAGTTGTCAGCAATATGACTGAAGGCCAGAACATACCTTGCAGACTGTGAAATAGAGAAAACAAAATAGTTGAAACAATGGGGTTTAATAAATTGAGTTCACAGTTTTGTGATGCTGGAACTTATAGATGGCTATAAGTAATATGTCCAGGAGCTCCGGTGAATGGGTAAAGAAAAGAGAGGATGTTACTGTCATATTCCTTTTGTGAGGGTGAACAGAGAGATGGTGGATTTTTGGCAACTACAAACTCTGATGGGAAGGAGCTGTAGAATTAGTGCGGAAAAAAAATCCACCTTAAATCTGAACTACACTTTAATAAAATGTGACCAGTTTTTGAAAGGAAAGGATGTTTTCGGCCCTGAAAACTGTATTTGTTTTTCTTCCTTGGATGTTCACACTGATTCAGTGCTGGCTATATACATAACATTTTTTTCTTTCAATAAATCCACTCCTTTGATATTAAAGAGGAACGGCTTTTACACTAAGCCAGAAATCTGAAGGATATTTTAAGATCCACCTACACCTTGTGAGATAGTCTTTACTACTCTAAATTAGATTCTCTAAACATGCCAAATATAAGAATAAGTAGAACATATGGATTGACCAAAGGTAGCTGAAGTAGGAGCCTTTTTTTCCTGCCTGATACAGCTCAGCTCAGTCTGAAGTGTGACAGGCACTTTTGGTGACACATTTGTTCAGGAAGGATAGACTAGAAGCTTTCTCTCTGGTAAGAGCTCGTTGACTGCATGACATAATTACATAAAAAGCTGTAAGGTACGGCTGAGACCTTGCTTTTGGGTTTCTCCTTATATAAATCTGATGCAAGCAAGCTTTGGCAAATCCATAAAAATCCAGTGAGTTCCTTTGTTCTTTGCTTTAAACATGCTCATCAACGAACCCTTTTAAGTACTTGTTTAAAAAAAATACATGTATGTGATATTTAAGCTCGAACCCAGGTTCATGGTCTTTGTTAGCTGGTGTTGGGGCCTCATGGATTGCACATCTGTATCTTTAGCCCAAATGAGTTCTAACTGAGTCGAAAAGTACCAACGAACCCTGCAACATACAAAGGATTTTGGTAGCCGAAACAGTAGTGGATAGTTTCACTAGTTACTCTGACTCAAGATCTTCAGTCTGCTCCAGGGTCTGCCTTGGGCTGGAGTCCCCTCAGGATCAGCTGAGCACAGAAAATGCTTCAAACACACAGCTTTTCATTATTAGTTCTCAGCTGCTTACACTCTGACCCTTCTTGTTCCATTTCAGGACTAATTCAAGCACATATGGAAGGGGGTTCAAACTTAATCCCTTTGCATTGAATTTGCCACTTCATGTTGACTTCATCCTGAGGTGGAGGCACTTGTGTGCTTAGTTGCACAGTTAAATGAAGCTATTCCCTATTGTGCAAGTTCTCACTGCTCTGTTGCCAAAGAGACGGTAACCAGGAACATACAGGAAGAGCTGAAGGTTGTCCAGGAAGGCTGTCTCTCCCCAGCTTCTGAGAAAACTGTGAAGAAGCAGGGTGAGGAACAGGAATTTTAGCTGATTGAATGAACGTTTGTCTTGGCAGGATGTGTCAAGAATCCCCTGAGCAGTAAGCACCTCACATTTATGCACAATATACTTCCTGGGTTTGGAGGAGAAAGGAACATACTGTTTTAACAGGGATTAAACAATAATGAAAAGTGCACTTTGATGCATCCTGATGAATCCTGAGTATCCTGGTATCCTGAGAAGTGTACTGGAAATCACAGAATCACAGGATAGTTAAAGTTGGGAGGGGCCTTTACTCCAACCCCCCTGCCAAGGCAGAGTCATCTAGAGCAGGTTACAAAGGAACATGTCCAAGTGGGTTTTGAATTTCTCCAGAGCGGGAGACTCCATGACCTTCCTGGGCAGCCTGTTCCAGTGCTCTGCCACCCTCAATGTAAAAAAGTTCTTCCTCATGTTGAGGTGGAATTCCTCATGGTTTAGTTTATGGCCATTACTGTCCTTGACCTGTCTCTGGGCACCACTGAAAGGAGTCTGGCACCATCCTTTTGGCACTCACTTTCGAGATATTTGAGATATTTGTGTGTTTTGATGAGATCCCTTCTCAGTCTTCTCTTCTCTAGACTAAACAGGTGCAGCTACCCTAGTCTCTCCTAATGTACTTTTCATTTCCAGTTTGTAGCTGTGTGCCCAGAAATGCAAAGAATCCTCATAAATAAATTAACAAAATCACCCAGGGCTCTTTTTGTATTAAAAAACCCCACATGTCACTTTTCTTTGCATTGCTCTACCAACCTTGCAATGGCAGGTTATCTCTGCTGGCATACAGTACAGAAAGTTTCTGCAGAGTAATATTGCTTCCAGTGTTATCCAGGTTGCTCAGCTAAACTTGTCATTAACAAGTTTGGCAACAAACTTAGGCAAAGAGTTGATTTGATAATGAACAGCCATCTATCTGAATAAACAACTATTGGACATAGACTGCCAAGAGATCATCTGCTGAACTTTTTAAAAGTATGAAGGCTTAGCTGCAAAATGTTTTAAACTTGTTTTTCTTAATTGCTCAGCCTGTGATAATCAATCAAGAATAGCTTCAATGAGTGTGTGCTGGAAGATATTCCTGAAGGGGAGAGATTTTTGCACATTTTACATCGCTGCATTTCCTTGTGTGTGCTCATATCTCTTTGGAATCATTTTCACAGAGTTTCTTTCATTCAAATAATCTGCCTTTAATTATGTAGTCCTTCAATTCTTTTTTAAAATCCTGTGGCATGTTAAAGTTTGAACTTCTTGAGAGTGTTGTGTTTTCTCTCTTAGTGTACACGAGTATGTGCAAGGTTATAAATAGATGATATTTTCTGGATCTGTTTAATTTCTAAACTTACACAGGTGCAGAGTTACATTTTCGTGACCATTTTAAATTGTGAAAGTCACCTTGGCACAAAGGTCCATCAAAAGGCAGTAGATTTCATGCGTACTAGATTTCATGATGGTCTTTTAAGTAAGAATTGACTTTTCCGATTGTGCATATGATTTATCATTTTTTGCCACCAGCATATCAAGGAGGTCACACAAAAATCTGTTGAACAATTTTGACTTTGAGCAGAGTTCTTTTAATTTAGTAGTTCTGTGAAGATGCAGCAGTATGTGAGGAAGATGGCTAC
>JAWWES010000081.1:108559393-108591751 GCA_035583135.1 Lophotriccus pileatus | reverse complement strand
GCAATGAGAATTTGATTTTCATTCTGCTTTCTTACTAATGCTGTATGAGTCTAAGTGTATTTCCTTAGGAGATAAACCCCCTTTATTCCCTTTAGAGAAAAAGATAGTTAATACCATCTGTAAAAGCCATTAAGTGTTTGTTAGTCCTAAATATCACAAAAGCCTTTTAACTAGTCACATGGGCAAGGATAAGATGGCTAATATTCAGATACATTTGTATAGATTTTCTTCTTTGCCTTTCTGTATTTTGTGGAAAGTCTGATCCTTTCATATTGAGGAGTGTGTGAAAGATAAAAATGGTAAATGTATACTCAGACTCCTTAACTGCATTTCAGATCATGTAGGGAAAGGTAATGTCATGACAAAAACTTTAAATAAGCAGATTAAATGAGCAAAGGCTTCAACTTTAGGGTTGAACGTCCCTTCTTTAGGCATCAAATCCCTGTCTTTGAGATTGCATCAAGCTAATGTAGACTGATTTTTCAAAGGTCATCAAGGCTTACCCTTTGCTGGTTCCTTCACTAAATCACTACAGGGCATCCTATCTATTTTATACTTGCTGATAGGCACTGAAATGTGACAGTTTAGCCAAAAAGAATGAAAAATCATTAAAATGGATTTACCAAATACTGACAGTGGCTGACTCTATGTATGACTAGCTTAGAGTCATGGCTGGCTACACCATGTGACATTGTTCTCCTCTCCCACAGCTCCCAGTCCAGACTGGGGACTGTTCCAAGCCCTCTGCAGGCTGTTTCTGAATTTCAGGTCTGAGGTCTTTCCCTGCAGGTAGCAGGGTGAGGAGGGATGGTGCATGGGCAGGGTGAGAGCACCTGCCCTTGCTGGGAAGAGGAGAAGTGCTCTCCTGTCCCTTTTAAGACTTGACCTGTAAATAGGTCCCTCAGAGTGTTTGGCAAATATTTATGGGTTAATCTCAGAAAATTTTAAAACATCCACTGCTGATTCAGATATGGGTTTTGATGACTAAATTTGCAAAGGTAATTAGCTGTGTAATTTTATTAAAACCACTGAGAACCAGACCTCTATATATTTGTTGGATAACAGTTGTGAAATAGGGCATTTACTATGGATCAATAACTCCAATGACATTTTCCTGCAGTTTTGCTTCTGTGGAGTTTTCCCTGTTTTGTTTTCTGAGGAGTGTATTTGTTTTTTGAAAAAGTAATGTAATCATCAATTACTGTAATAGCCACTAGAGGTCTACTGATATCAAAATTTTGCCAACATCAATTATTCTGCAAGTATTAAAAATGTTTCATCCAAAAGAAAATGCTTCTTATTAAATATTGTTTACTTTGTGAAGTGTATAATTTGAATTATCTGAATTTTTAACCTCTTAGTGCTGGTTTTAATTAAGTCATATTTAACTGAAGTAGGGAAGAGTTGCAATGTAAAATTATCAACTGAAAAGTGACTTAAAAGATTGCCAACTAAAGTCACCAAGCAAGTATGTTATAATGTAATTCACTGGATAGAATATATTTCTTAGTGTTTAACCTTGAAGCAAACAAATTTTTTATTAAATTGTTCTACAATTAATGGCTTCTCGTGTCATTATTGAATTCCATATGCCTTTGAGGATTGTTTTTATTTCTCAAAAAATAAACCAATCTTCACAGTCTCTTTTAAATGACCTTATGATGCCTTGTAAATTTCTAACAAGTGGGAATTAAATTACTATATTTCCTGTAGGCCTAGTTATTAATCACAAGAACAGGAATGTATTCACTGGGACAAAAGGGGCGACATGTTGCATTAATGACTTTTTCTCAGTGATTTGTCTGTCAGGTGACAAATTCTGCTTCTTGGTCAAAACAAACACAAACCAAACCAAACAAACAAAATGGGTAAATCGCAGTTTCCTGTGATTCACAAACTCCTTACCTAGAGTTTGTAGGGATTCAAGCTGGGCATGAGAAGATACAGAGACCTGGCTGATGGTTAGAGTTAAACATGACTTTGTCTGTTCCTACTCAGCAAAATGTTTTTATGTCTTTTTGCTGTGCCCTAACTAGTCATGGAACAACAGCCTATAAGTCTCATAAAAAGTGTCAGACTCCTCTTATTTCATCTGACAGTGCTTCCTATTTGGTGCTATTTTTGATTTTTTTTGAAAGAAGGTGGTGTCACAGGCAGTGTCACTGAACGCAGCTGCTGTGCTAAGGATAAAAACAAGGCCTGGTTCATCACACTTGCAAAACTTTCCTGATGTGAACTGAACTGAATTAGGTGCTTTGTTGAACCAGGATAAATGACTGGCAATATTGATTGTATACTGTGTACTGTATTGGGTCTTGTAATGAAATACTGTCTGTGTTCTAACTGTATTGTGACTGTTGTAATCATCCAGGTCTTAGCCTAGCACTTGCTCTTACCTTGTGCATAGTTTTCTTCACTTTCTGAAGGATGAGGGCTGTGATAGTGCGGTGACTTCAGTTAGTTGTGTGTAAAGTCTGTAGCTGATGGGTGGTAGTTAAAGAAAAGGAAAATCTATAAAGACTGCCTTTTTTTCGGACTGTTTATTATAATCGGTAAAAAGCTGACGGCCACATCTGTCAACCTTAATATTTATGAAGGTATCCAGTTCTGCCTCATGCTAGTCAGAGTGCTTGGTATGAGTACACCTCTTTAATAAGAAAGGAAATCATTAGTGTGATAGCAGAACAAGTAAATCATCAACTAAGGGTTTTGGTAAACCTGTGCGTAAATGGCCACTGTGTATGTAAGTCATGCCCAAAATAGTTCTCGCTTATTGCCCTTTATGGAAATACTTCCTTTTTTTCCTTCAGTTTAAAGGGGAAATGCCACATAAAGAGAGCAATGCTTTCCTTAAAAAAGACCAGTGAAATTAGTTCTTTTAAGAATAACTTTGCTTTCTTCATTAACAGTTGGAGAATCACTCAGGTCCTTTGTACAAAAGAGCAAATTCAGTCAGAGTGGTGTTGGGAGGTATCTCTATGCGTGAGTCTGGAACCAGCATCCCAAAAAGGATTCTCCTGGGGGAGCAGGTGGTGGAGCTGCTCTGCCCTTTCTGGGGCTACCTGAAAACAGTGAGGTGGGGGTTGATCTCTTCTCCAAGGTAACAAGTGACAGGGCAAGAGGAAATGGCCTTAAGTTCCACCAAGGGAGTTACAGATTGGTTGTAAGGAACGGTTTCTTCAGTGAAAATGTTTAAAAGCATCAGAATAGGCTGCCCAGGGAAATGGTTGAGTCACCATCCTTGGAGGTATTTAAAAGATGTGTAGGTGTGGCAGTTAAGGACATGGTTTAATGGTGTACTTGGCAGAGCTGGTTTAATGGTTAGAATTGATGATGTTAAAGGTCTTTTCCAACCTAAACGATTCTATGATTCTATATCTGCAAGCTTGAGAAAGGGTTGGGTTTCTTTTGGTGAACAGTGTTCCTCTCATTTAATCGTAATGCCTCTATTTCTGGCAGAGGTCCCAGTCTGAGACAGTAGTGAGCATAGTGAGTGCTAATAAACTGACACTTGACTTCTACTCCTCTCCTTGCAGAGAAAAGAATGCATAGGATGGAAATTTGCCACATTCTGTCCAAGGGAAAAGGGAAAGTAAAATGCCTTTTTCTAGTCCAAATAGTCCTTTCCCCCTCAAACCTACTACTTGCAGAAACAAAATAGAAGCTGTGAAGGCGTTCACATACTGCTGACATAGGTACAGGGAATAAAGCTCTGAAGAGGTGAATCACCACTTCTGGGGAAAGGATAACTTGGAGTTCAAACATCTGGAGAAAATGCCATGCTGGCTACACCCCTTCTGCCATATAATTCCATTTAAACACTATATTTTAGAGCTAAAAAGAAAAATGTTTCCATTAGCTTTGCTACATTGAGACTCTGTAAGTAATGCCCCATTAGCCTCTCATAGCTTACATCTGCTTTTACTTAAATATGAAGAACATAATAGCCCATGCTCATGATGTAGCTTATATCTTTTCTGTCCCTCACACTAATCATTTTCAAGCATTCATTCCCTTCAAGTGTGGGATGTTCAAGAGGAAAGCCAGACAGTCACACTATATTTTCCTGTTGCCCAGCACTTTAGGAACAATTCAGGGTTGCACAGAAGCTACAGACATCACAAATTCTGTTTGTGGACCCCAAACAATTTCTGCGGACTATTAAGGGAGAGGGATGATGGCAATAATAATATTAACACTAATAACTAGCAGCAGTAACAACAATAGCAATTTTCTGTAGCTTTTTTCAGTCAAGCTTCTCAACACTAGATGAAAACAGATAAAATAATTCTTCATTCAGGAGCTGAGATATGAGGTGGTGAATGGATGCTAATGAACAGCATAGATAAATGACTGGAGAATGCACCCTTTGTCCTCACTTTTGTCAGCTACTCTGTTTTGCTCTAACCAGCTTCACTGGAAAGACTTCTTTGGACCCCTGACAGCAATTTAACACTATTTCTGATAAGGTCCTCCCTAAGCCTTCTTTCTTCAGGCTAAACAACTCCAGTGCCTTCAGGTACTCCTCATAAGACTTGTGCTCCAGACTGTTTACCAGCTTAGGTCCCCTCCTCTGGCTGCACTCCAGCACCTCAGTGTCTTTCTTGTAGTGAGGGGCTTCAAGGTGTGGTCTCATGAGTGCTGAGCACAGGGGAACAATCACTGCCTTGGTCTTGCTGGCCGCACTATTTCTGGTGCAAGCCAAGATGCCACTGGCCTTCTTGACCACTTGGGCACACTGATGGCTCATGTTCAGTTGTTGTCAACCAGCACTCCAAGGTCCTTTTCCACCAGACAGCTTTCCAGCTGCTCTTCCCCAGGCCTGTAGTGCTGTGTGGGGTTGTTGTGATCAAACTGCAGGACCTGTCACTTGGCCTTGTTGAACCTCATACCACTGGCCTCATCTCAATAATCCAGCCTCTCCAGATCCCTCTGCAGAGCCTTCCTGCCCTCCAGCAGATCAGCACTCCCACCTAACTTAATGTCTTCTGTGAACTTATTGAGGGTGCACTTGATCCCCTCAACCGGATCACTGATGAAGATATTAAGCAGAACTGGCCCCAACACTGAGCCCTGGGGAACACGACTGGTGACCTGCTGCTAGATGGATTCATCACCACTCTCTGGGCCCAGGCATCCAGACAGTTTTTAACACGGGAGTGTACCTGTCAAAGCTGCCAGCTTCTTCAGGAGAATGCTGTGGCAGCCAGTATAGTTGGCTTTACTAAGTCCAGGTAGACAACATACTCAGCCTTTACCTCATCCACTAGATTGCACATGTTATCATAGAAGGCAGTCAGGTTAGTCAAGCAGCACCTGTCTTTCCTAAATCCATGCTGGCCGGGCCTGATCCCCTGGTTGTTCTGAATGTGCTGCATGATGGTACCCAAGACAATCTGCTCCATGATTTTCTCTGTTTCTGAGGTCAGACAGGCCTGTACTACCCCATATCCTCTTTCTGGCCCTTCTTGTGAATGGGTGTCATATTGGCTCACCTCCAGTCACCTGGGACCTCCCCAGTTAACCATGAGTGATGATGATGATGATGGAAAGCACCTTGCTGAGCACTTCCACCGGCTCCCTCAGTACCCTTGGCTGAATTCTGTCTGGTCCCATAGACTGGTGTGTGTCTAAATGCTGCAGCAGATTATTGACTGTTTCCCCTTGGAGTATGGGTCTTCACTCTGCTACCATCCCTGCCTTCCAGCTCAGGGGCTTTTCCTGAGGACAACTAGTCTTACTAGTTTGAAAAAAAGAAGGCATTCTTACCTCAGTCTTTTCCTTGTCCTTTGTCATTACGTTTCCTGCTACATCCAGTGAAGGATAGAGATTGCCCTTAGCCCTCCTTTTATTGCTGATGCATTTGTACATTTTTTTTTTTTTATGGCAATAGCCAGATTATGTTCTATTTGGGCTTTGGCCCTTTTAATTTTCTCCCTCTATAACCTGACGACATCCTTGTAGTCCTTGTGAGTTGCCTGTCCCTTCTTCCAAAGGTCACAAACTCTCCTTTTTCCGTGATTTCCAGCCAAATACCTCTGTTCAGGCAGGCTGGTCTTCTTCCCCACTGGCTCATCTCTTGGTATATGGGGTCAGCCTGCTCCCGCTCCTTTAAAATTTCCTTTTTGAAGAATGCTCAACCTTCCTTGACTCCTTTGCCCTTCAGAACTGCCTCCCAAGGGACACTGTGAACCATTCTATTAACAGGCAAAATTATAGCCTCCTAAAGTCCAAGGTGTCAGTCCTGCTGGTAACTCTCCTTCATTTTCCAAGAACTAAAATCTCTATCATTTTGTGATCACTGTGCCCAAGATGGCCTTCAATCATCACATCACTCACTGGTCCTTCTTTCATAAACAACAAGTCCAGTGGGACACTTTCCCCTGCTGGCTCACTCACCCTCTTCCACATGCTCCAGGAGCTTCCTAGACTGTTTCCTCTCCACTGTGTTGCATTTCCAGCAGACATCTGGTAAGTTGAAGACCCCCACAAGAACAAGGGCTAGTGATTGTGAAACTTCTCCCAATTGCTGTTAGAATATTTCATCTGCCTCTTCATCCTGATTGTGTGGTCTATAACAGACTCCCTCCATGATATCTGCCTCATCCTTTCCCTTGATTCTTGCCCCTAAACACACAACACTATCACCATCATCATTTAGCTCTAGGCAATCAAAATGCTCTGTAACATAGAGGACTAACCCACTGCCTCTCCTTCCTCACCTGTTCCTTCTGAAGTGTCTATAGACACTCAAATTGTGCAAATCATCCCATCATGTTTCTGTGATGGCAACTATGTCCTAGTTTTCCTGCTGCACAATGTCTTCCAGCTCCTCCTGTTTTTTGCCAACAAATTTGACTGAATTCACAATGAAAGGATCCTTAGGACCATGAAAGCTTTTATGTTTCATTTTTTATTTCAATTCTCCAGAAAGTGTAGTTGATTTTTAGGACAGCTGTAAGCAGAAATGCTTACAAGCAAGACGCAATGAAACACCTAAATTAAATGTAAAAATGTATTTTGCAAAAAAAAAGCAAAAAAAAAAAGCAGATTTTGGGATTTGTTTATACCTATTTATACATGTGAGATTTCCCTAATAATTTTGAGAAGTTTGGGCTTATAATTTGGGGCACTTGATATCATGGAAGTGAAATTTGTGGATAAATAATTCAGGGTTTTTTAGTTCTTTTCCCTTTATCTCTGAAATCACAAACCTTGACAACTTAAAGTAATTAGATGCTGTTTTCATATTAAATGCATTTAATAAATACCAGAGACACAGTGAACTGGATATAGATACTGTGCTAGAGAAAGCCATCTATGGTCCTGGCTTTATTAACTGAATTGACATACTGAGTCTTTTACTTAGGGCTAGGGTGTCTATAAATAGAATGGCCTCAGGCCTGTGGCTTAGACACAGGACCTGGGTTTGTGTGCTGCAAGATGGGGGAAAGAAGGCCTTGGAAAGGGTTTCCCTCTGGTATTGAATAATATACATGTAAATACGTGCAGAGAAAAGTTGGGTTTTCTATATAGCATAGATTCAGTGGCTGGAATACTAATATTCCTCTGTGAAGCCTTTACTCTCCGTGACAGCCTAATGAGATGCTGACAGTGGCTGTCTGCTTGTCCTGAGTGAATGTCCTGCATTATGTTGTTTGTGTTGTACTGCAGGATGGTGAAGTGAGGTTGTCTGACTGCTGTCCCCTCGGGAAGCTCAGGAAGAGATGTACTGAATCTCCCAGGAGGCTATCCTCAGAAACGGTTTTCTACCTAAATAAATACCATCTCCTGGGGATCTTCTAGAATAGTAACCAATGGATGACTGTCAATATATTTTCACACTGTGAAATTTTAAAGCCCTAACTATAGAATCTATACTATGAAGGCGCAGTTAAGATGCATACTCTTTTTAATGCGTTATCATTTACTGACTGAACAGTAAATGTGGCTACTTGTTTCAGCGTGTAACTTCAGTTGTATGCAGTTTGTACTGTTTGGGACTAAGCTTTCTTAGGGACTTCTGTTGTCCTTATTTACCATACAAAAGTGAGGTCATCCATGATGTGTTTTCTGATATGTCTTACAGGTGTGCGCTAAGCAGAGGACGGAAGAGTTTAGAGCAATTTGCTGTACTCTTGTGTAGGATTTCTTAGCTGGAAATATGTATCTGTGTATCCTGAAAGTCTGTAGTGTGGGTCCAGCTCATCAGAGCCACTGGTGTGAGCTTTAAAAACAGCTTGTATGTTCTTCTGCGGAAGGGTTTGATAGTTTATATGGAAGAATAGTGGATTTGAACTTCCCAATATACAGCTTCTAAATCTTATATACGTAAATTGTTCTCTATTTGTTCACTTAAGGAGAACTGTTAGCTAAAAATCTTTGCTGCTTCTTAAAACTCTGTTTAAAACATCGCAAAAAAATTTGCATACACAATATGAATTCATTATCATGTTATGTTGTGTGTGCTTCCTCGAGCTTAATTACATTATCACACCTTGAAAACTGGTGTTATAAAATAAATACTATCACAAGATGCTCTAGGCTTAGACAAGACACAATGAAGAAGGACAAGAATAGAAAGAGGTATGAAATGAAGAAACACTAAATAAACTCCTGGACACTTCGGTTTGGAGAAAAGTATGCCTGAGCGAGTGGTATGACAGAGGTCTGTACAGTCTAAGAGGTGTATAGTGGTAAACACAGTATTATTCTACACTGTTTCACATGCTGTAGAAAATTGGGACACAATAAAATGATCAGGCAGTGAGATCATGAACATCAAAAGACATTTTTTCACACAGACCATCATTGTGTTGTGGCATTAGTGTCACAGAATGTTGCAAAAGCAAAAAAAAAAAAAAGAACAGTTCCAAAAGTCAAGTGAACATATTCCTAAAGCATAGATCAACTGATGGCTATTCAATAATTTTTAAAAATCTTTACTCAGAGAAGATGATAAAGAGTTAATTGCTGAAAGCTGCAAGGATGTAGTAAGAGAAGGGTCATCATATTTTACTGTTCCTATAGTCTTTTGCTCAACAACGGCTTGATTTTGTCATATTTTGCCAGATGGATCTTTGCTTGACCCACTGTGATTATTTGTGCTTTTTTTTAGATTTCCAGGCATTACATCTATAGGTCCACTACTCCATGGTATACACTGCATAGTATCAAGGAAGCAAAGTCCTGCAGATAAAGTCAGAGAGGGGAGTCCCTTCACCTGGCAGATCATCAGAGAGATAATCTGCAGCAAAAACAGAAAGAAAAGGCAGTCTTCAGTTGCATGCTTTATTGCAAGCCTGTTTGATTTTCAGTCTATATCGTGATAGTCATCATCATAAAAGGCTTACTGTAACGTGAATCTTTGTCTTATTTGGCCATTGGTGAAGTGGAATTCTTTAGTGAAAAGTACCTGCTTGTTTTGTAGGAATGCACTCAGCCATTCTGAGGCTTTTTAGTGTCTGCAACTGTTGACAGTTTGCTATTCCTTTTTTTTTTTTTAATGGATAATATATTATTAAATGCACCATTGGTTACAGAAAGAAACAAATATATCAGACAAAAACAAAGTACCTCTGATTAAATGATCCTTTTTGTGGTGATAGAAGGAAATGTTTAGGCATCAAAAATAGCTGGAAGTGACTCGTGTGCAAGCCCTGCTCTGATCACAAGAGGGGCAGATGCAGATTCAGGGATTCAGTAGGTTTACATTTCTTTCCTGGTAATCTTTGCCCTGGTCAAGTCTCTTGATTTCTCTTTGCCTTTTTTTTCCTGTATGAAGAGGGGAGATGAAAATATTTCTTTAAATCCATGTATGTTCTATCTTGTCTTGCTTGATTCAGCAGATTTTAGACCAGCGAGTTTATGAGTACGCTTATGTATGGGTACAATGCCTGGCATAATGGTGATCCAATACAAACCAGGGTGTGTAAGTGTTAATGCACTTACATGTGCACACAAGTTAAGCAGAAATTCTTAAAAAACCCCAAACTAACAAACAAAAAGAAAAACTACTTGAGGACAAAGAATAGGACAAATCCTTGTCTCTCCACTTCTCTGCCCTTTCTTCTCGCTTTACTTCCCCTCTTGTACTCTGCTGACGCTCTCTTTTCCTTAACTTTTCTCAGATGGCAAGAGGAATCTCTCTAAAACAAAAGCCTGGCTCTGTTTGATGATGTTCATTAAAAGAAAAAGTAAACTGTGAGGGAATCATTGACTGAACTGCATGTGCCTGCCTCCTCCAAAGAGGCACTCGGGTGCTTAGGCATGCTCCTTAGTGGTTGCTCTGTGCTGCAGCTGCACCCATCAGGTTGGCTGCTTGTGCCACCCCTGATTTCCCTCTTCTGTGTAAAGAGTGACACACTCATACATTCCTTGGATGCAGGGCTCAGTGGAGACGCAGGTGTTACAGGCAGCCCTGCAAGATGTGCCTACTGGCAACGTCAAACCAGTGTACCAGCTTTGCAAAAAACAAAACAGAAACGCACGTCCATCCATCTCACTGAGAAACCAGTTCCCCAGGGCACTGGCTCTGGAAAGTGATTCTCTCTGCATACTTGACCTTTTAGTGATTTGGTGGCAGAAAATGTGAACAAAATTTAAAAAACCCACTAAAATCAAAGGGACATTTTTCTGTTTGTGAAAATCTGTAAGTTTGAGATGCAGGGGAAAACTGTTACTGTTCTCATTTTGATGTAATCAGTCTTTATATAATGTGAACGTTGGTGTGGAACAGTCTCCCTGAATCGTGTTTATTAGTGGGAGTCTCAGATCTGACGCGTGGGTAGGAACTAACAATATTACCCCCCACATCTCACTGCTGCACTGCATGGATGAGACTAGGCTGGTATCAAGACTAGTCATCAATGTTACCCTCACGATTTTTGTCTTGCATAGGGGACATTAGACTTGATAGCATTTCTGAGGTACCAGCCATGCACTTGGGAAGGAAGTGACACTTGAATTACTCAAGATTTGGCTAACCCCTCTGTCATGCATTTAGTATAATTTTGCACATTTTTCTTAAATTGGAAGGTTGCAGTACCATTAAAGTCACCCATAGGAGACAGATATTTTATGCAGGACCCATATGAGCTGCTGTGCATGACTGGAATTCAAGCCCCCAGTTCCTGGTCATGTACTTCTCACTGAAATCAGTTTTGCACTGTGGGACTCCCAGATGGTTTTGTCACTGCTTGGTTAGGCTTTGAACAATCCTTTTGTTGTTGTTCGACTGAACGTCTTAGAACAGGTTGTAATTCTCAGCCCAACTGTCCTTAATATTGAATGTCAATTCACTGTCCCCCTCTGTGACTGAAGCACTCAGGCCCCAATGCAAACCTTCGTGACATCAGTGAGCAGTGGACTGGATCTGCAGTAAGGCAAGGTTAATCAAGGTTTTCGGAGGTTACGTACACAGAATTTATTTATGCTGTCACGACTAGAGAATACAACTAATAACATGTTTTTACTTTTTCCACAACGTGCAAACTGTTGCCAGTTAAAGTATCGAGCATATCCAAAGGCTGCTAAAATCACTGTAGTAATTCCCACAGATTTAAATGGATTTTTGCTATTCCTTATTATAAAAGCAGTACTTAATCTGGTAATGTTCTGCAGACCAATTGTGCATCACCACTGGGGAGAAACAATAGCAAAAATTTTTACTTCAACTGAGACTTAAAGACCATGTAATTTTTTTTTTATTTGATGTCTTAGGGTGGACAATCCACGGAAGTTCATTCAGGTAGTGCTATTCCTCCCTTTCGTGAAACATATTGGAGTTTGGTTTTCACAAGTTCATTGGTTAAATGTTTGTTTTTCTCAAAGCAGGAGAGGGAGGAAGGTACCAATCATTGTCTTGACATGATAGTTTTTTTGCTGCTACCTTACTATACACATGGAACATGCTTTGCTTTGCGCATTAGAATACTCTATGGATGTGGTATGCCTTTCCTCCTCCCCTTCTTCCTCCTCTACAGTAAATACTCTTAGGTCAGTTTTATGGCACCGTCCCCTCTCTGTCCCTATGAGATGTTCCTTAACATTAGTATCTATCTGTGAGCATTAGCTAGCAGATGAAGTAAGCCAAGGTTATGATTCAGGTAATGCTCTCATATCTCAACTTTGTTTATTTGTATTTCTTATCTTCAGTGCATAAATTGTTTACTGCAGGGTAAGTGTCCTTGGAATATTTTCTTCATATAATTCTCTAAGTCTAATGCCAGATGAGATACTGAATCAGTCAACTGCCTTCTCTGGTGAGAATGTAAGATAACTATTTAAATGAGAGTTACATAATTCCCCTCTGGAAACTGACCAGGGCCAAAGAATTATTTTTTCTATACCTGCTGCTGAAGCTTAACAGAGCTTTGGAACTAGGTGGAAAAAGCAAGTAAAAGAACTAAAGTTTTCTTCGTAGTCTTCCTTCCATCCTCTTGACATACTATTGCTTCAGCATCTCATACAAGTCTTCCAGAGATGCACTTTGTAACAAAGCAAAGAACTGAAGCAGGTATTTGGGTACAGATCAGCTATGCTTAAAAGGTCTTAGATCTACCTGTCAAACTGGGTGTTTGAAAAGCATGTTTTACAGCTTACACTTTCTTTAACTTCACCTTACTCTTTTCCTCAGCTGTCATTCTAGCAGCCATGGGGTAATATGAGTAAATTTCCTACGAATACACTGACATATACTGAACCACAATGAAAATATGACTATTCAAGTTTTTTAACATATTGTATGTTCCTTGATTATGATTCTTTGTCAAGCCAGAACTGGCTAGCATATCCTTCTCACCTCTTCATAGTTCTGGAAAGTAATAAAGCATGAACTGCTTCACTTTTGATTTGGTCTTATACCAAATATTTATCCTTAGATTTTAAAAGATAAGTATCTGGATAATTGGAAATCAGACTTCCTCTTACACTGAAAACAGACCTAAACACACTGAAACACAGAATGCACAGGGGGTCATCCAAAGTACTGCAGTGACATGATTTCGAGTAATAGGAAGGAAATTTGATGCAGCTTCTAAAATTAATTTCATTTGAAACCATGAGCACTATGAAAAGCATTTATCATATTGATAATATCCCATAATGTCATAAATATGAGCAATGAAGCAGAAATTACTTCAATAAAACTAATTTAGATTAAGTTTTCTTTTCTTAACTAAAGGTAGTATTTGAATTTCTTTAATGCTTGAACAATAAAAACTTGAATTTCCTGGATTTTTAAAATCAGCTGAAAAAGCCAGACTGAAGACTATGGTATGGAGATGCTGCTTTTCAGCTGAAATAATGAATACTGAAAGAATAAAGAAATAAATACTCTGATCATGTGTGTGATGTTTTGTCTGAAAACACAGGATACTGCCCTGCCCCAATTGGATAGCTTATGCACAAAGACACAAGGGTGTAGAGCAAAATTCACATGAATAAACAGAAATCAATTAGCTTCTTTAATAGTGTTCAATGTAAATATTAGAATCATAGAATAACAAAATATCTCAAGTTCGAAGAGAACCGTAAGGATCATCAATTTCAACTCCCTGCTACTCACAAGACTGCCTAAACTAAACCTTATCACTGAGAGTGTCATCCAGACACTCCTTGAGCTCTGACAGGTTTTGTGCTGTAAATTCAGAGACTACACTTCAACACTCTATAACAACAATAACAGTGAGCTTGCAAAACATAGATTTGTAAATGAGCTCCCTTATCTCAGAGTGTGAATAGGTTCTACATTACTGAACATTTTCATTTAGCCAAATTAACATGGTGCTAAATGCAACCTTTTTGTGAAACTACCCAGATCATATTTAATTTTAATATTTAAGTACACGTTTCCTGAATTTCTGACTGGGATTGTATAGTTTAATGCTCACACTTACATTTAGGTAGATAAAAAATGGTCTGACCTTCAAAGCATCTTGCATTGAAATGTAAGGTAGGAAATGTGAATCTTGCAATGTTGCAGCTGTTATCCAGGGAGCTGCAGATAAAAGAAATCAAAGGTCTTCTCTGGTCACATTGGTAGAAATTGTCCTGAAGAACAGGGTTTCTCTGTAGGAGCACAGCAACACAATGCAGAAAAATAGTGAATTGAGGAAGAGTCAGGAGCTCAAACCTGTTAAGAGTCAAAAGTATTACTGTGTGAAAGAGTTGCTGAGCTTGTGGCTGGTGTAGGGTACATCTGTGTGCTGTTCAGAGAAGGGTCAGGGTCTGCAAGCTGGAGCACTCCAACACCCAGACATTCTCTCAGTTTAACTGTTAGCTCTCTCCAAGGTCTATGCTGGGCCATTTCAACTTGCTTGCTTCAGTGCATGCTTGCTTCAGTGCATATCTTTTGTAAAGGAAGGTATCCCTCAGCAATGGGAATGCAAATGTAATCCATCTGTGTTTCCTAAAGGTTTTAAATAAGGTCCCTAATAAAGGCTCTATGGTATCTAAGTGGTTGAAAAATCAGAAATTGGACATGTGAATAAATATTTAGTTCCCTGAGTGGAGAGAGGCCACCAGTGGAGTCTAAATGGATTTGCAGCAGGGAAATAGGGTTCTTACTGTCCAAAATACTCATAAATAGTTTGAAACAAGGCTGGAGAGCAAGGTGAGAGATGTTGACAAGACTGAATTACTTGGGATCACAAACCAAAAAGTAGTGCTGAAGATAAGTGTTTAATAGGACTTGTAGATAGATGCTAAGTCAGATGATGCAGTTTAAAAAAGTAGACAAACTTTTTGACACACAAACCTTGATGAAATGGCAGACTGAAGGAAGATGCTTCAGAGCTTAATATTAAAGTTTAACATTGGACCCACCAGGAAAGAAATAGATGGCAAAACAGTGAATGGTAGCATCACCTTTTGCCCCACCACTTCTAGAAAAGGAGGGTCAGGGATGACCTTGTCACTCTTTACAACTACCTGAAAGGAGGTTTTAGCCAGATGGGGATCAGCCTCTTCTTCCAGGTAACAAGTGACAGGATGAGAAGACATAGCCTTAAGCTGTGTCAAGGAAGGTTCAGGTTGGATATCAGGAGGAATTTCTTCAGGGAAAGAGTTGTTAAACATTAGAATGGCTGTCCTGGGTGGAGTCACCATCGCTGGAGGTGTTTAAGAAAAGACTTGAAGTGACACTTAGAGCCATGGGCTAATTGAGAAGGTGGTGATTGGTTAAAGATTCGACTTGATCTCAGAGGTCTTTTCCAACCTAATTTATTCTGTGATTCTGTAAAAAGGTAGCTGGATGGTGGGAGAGTAAGCTAGGGAAATTTGCTTGCTCTGTTATCCATCATGCCTGTAGCTGTTCGCTCATGTCAGGGTTGGGAGAGAATATGTGCTCTTTTCCTCTTGCAGGAGAATATTAAGGGCTTATTGCTGGAAATAATATGTATTTCAAGGTTCTTGTTATTTTCTATATATCCTCTTTTTGAATAAAAATGTCTATCAGACAGAAGTATGGTGTAATCTTTTATTGTTGGTCTCACTCCGCAGAGACTGTACTGCCACAAAGTAGCCCATGTAACTCACAGAATCACAGAACAGCTGAATTTGGAAGGGACCTCTGGGGATTGCTCAGTTCAGTCCCATTGACTGTTTAAGAAACTTATGAAATTCAGTTTTAGAAGCTGTATGAGCAACAGATATTTGAAATAACATTTTTATCTTTGCCATGCCTCTCTACCATTCCCAATCTGATAAACTAATCTTACAGATTTAGAAGAAAGAAAATCTTACTGAGAACATCTGACCTCATCTTGCATTTATGATTTCAGTGTAGAAATAATTTAGTTTAATATTGTTTCGTGTTGCCATGTCTCACAATGGAGTAGCTTATCCTTTCAGTGAATATTTTCACATTTGCACTACATTCCTAAAATGCAAAGCCTTTGCTTAAGAAGACAAAATTGTAGAACAATTTTACAAGTACAGGCTGTTTTAGTTTTTCTCTATAAATTACTTTGGCTATTAGAATGAAGTCACATCACTTTTCATAATTTTGCGTATTAAAAAATCTTATCTCCTGAAAAGTGTTATTACTTATAAAATTATTTGATTAAAAATACTTGAACACTGATTCTGCTAACACCTACTTCTATTTCTAAACCTTAAGTAAGGTCAGTGAACTGAGAGGAACTACAGGGAGAGAAAAACAATGTGAGACATACTGGAAATAGGTCCTGATTGCCTAGATGATCCACTGGTAAAATTACAGGAGGAAAACGCTTAACTATATGACATTTTAAAAAAAAAAAATTGTTTGAGAACAGTTCTGTTACAGTCTTGAAGGAAAAAAGCAAAACATTCTTTTTCATTTACATATTTAGGAGTATACCGATTATTGGTTCTGTACCAAATAGTTCTTTGCTTAGAATATGAAATCTGAGTGCTTGCTGTCAGAAGGTGGTGGTACAGCTTGCGCTGGAGTAGGCTGCTGCCTGATGTGTCACTGCACAAGGACTGAAGGTCCCTCAGTGTTTCATATGAGGAATTCATCTGACAAAAGCAAGATCTTAGTAACCAAGATATATTTAAAAAGAGAAAAGAAACGATAGGGAATTAGGGAGTTTAAAACCCCAAATCACAGGTTTGATCCTGTAAAGTACTGGGCACTGTTGCTCTATTTCAGCAAGACTTACATATGCTTAAACCTTTTGTTCAGGGCTCAGCATTTAACACTGTTTAATCTCAAATGAATAGTTCTTAAAAAGAAGATTGATATTTCCTTTTATCCACTGATTTTAAAGGACTCTGTGAACAACTTTATACAGAAACTATATAATAAAAATGAGAATTCAATGATGATTTCCCATTTAAGCATAGTAAAGTAAAAGACAGGAAATCAAAACAGAAACCTTCACTTTCTCATGTCAACCTTTCATGTTGAACCTATATATAGTTTTATTTTCCTGTCTTTTCTCTTTTTTATTTTCAGTGTGAAATCCTCAGGTTCCTCATTTTTGTCCAAAGCTGTGAATTCATGCAGAAACATAGGACAGGATGTGTCTTCTGAGCTCCCATGTCTTGTCTTTAAACTGTGGGTATCCTGTTGAGCGAAAAAGGGCCTGTTGTGTATTCACTGCTCATGCCCTTCCAAGCAAGAGAGTAGACAAGGGACAAAATTCAGACTCCAAGCTTGATAAAGGTAGATTCTACCTTCAAAAAAGGTAGTATAGACCTATGAGAGCAGTGAGGGCAGTTTCTGCTAAGGATCTAGAGCTGGTTTCTCTACTCAAGCCTTAGAAGCATACTGCTTTGATCATGGTATGTCACACATATGCGTTGTTCCTTAGTTAGAGTAGACTGCTTAAGTATCCATCCTCAACTTTCATTTTATCTTATTACCTCTTCTGGCATGCTCCACCTGGGTGCACTAAACCAGTTTCCTTTGCCTGGATATACCCAGGGATATATGTATGCAGTAGGAACGCCTGTGAACTCTTGGATAATCTGTGAGATCTCCAAACTTTGCTCATTTAAAGTACTTTTGTTTCTTCGTGTGTGTGTGAGAGGATGTGTTCCTGTTGAGAGGATGATTTGGGTATTCATCTGAGATAAAACCCAAGAAGTTTTTGCCAGAAATAAGAAGGTCAGGCATAGTTTGGACCCATTTTAGTAACTGGGTGCTACTTGTTTAGGGTGCTGGCAGGGGAATCCATGCCCTATTCAACAACTAAAGGAACACAGTACTTATGTTTTGTATTTGGCTGAAAGACTGAATTTCCAGAAACACAGGATGCAGTATTATTAAATGGAAGTTCTGCACATAAGCATTATGAAATGGGTGTTTGCATTCTAAGGGCAATATTTACTGATTTCTACAGTCATAGTTTGTGAAACAAAAAAGGAAACAGAACCTTGCTTTCATTAACCATAATGGTAGTTTAGCTATTTTCACAGCATTAATCTTGCTGTTAACTATTCTCTTCACATTGTGAGGAGACAGCATGTGACAGGAAAAATCTGTAACATCATTCAACTTCTGATTATATGCCCTTTTTCCTCAAAACCAATTTGCATACCTACAAATATCAGTGTTTCCCACTGGAATTGAAGGTGTAAAATATTGTCTCTCAAGCTGAAAATTATTTAGGCAAAGATTTTTCAGTATTTGGGAATTCTGTCTGGGTGATTTCAAAAGCAAAGCCATATGTCGCTTACATGATCTGGCATTTCTCCAGTTGGATAGAACTTGAGTGAAAAAGTAGAGGAAAAAAACAGTAAAACCTAATGCTAATTAGATGATAATAAATACAGGTGCTATACTGTGTGGTGTAATTCATCTTCATGGCAAGCTGTGGGAGAGTCGGAGCCAGCAGGTTCTGAGGGATACTGTTTTGTGCATATATTTTCCCAACACATGCTAAAACCCGAGTTAAGGTAAAACCTGAAAGGGTTGTGTAACACTGAAATACTTTCCGAGATTGCAGAGGTGCCTAGGCATGGAAAATAAATGGTATTCTTTTTTTTTGGTTGGGTTTTGTCTGGAAGCTTCTCACTGTAAATGCAATTAGTATGGTACTAGGATAAAATCAGTGATTTGATCATAATTTGGAGATCCTGACCAGGGCTTCCAAATACCCGTATCCCCCCAGACTTCCCAAAAATTTCCTTACCCATTCCAGGCAGCAAGGTGCCTCCCCAAGAAGGCACTTTCCAGCCAAAGCCTTATTCCTGGCCTTATGTTGTTTGCCAAGACTAAGTTAGTTGGACTAACCTGCCAACTGTCCTGTACAACTTGCTGTAGAGGCAAAGCTGCCATACATCTGCCCACTGTCTTGTCCAGCCCCACCTCCCCTGACTATAGGAGTTCTGGGAAAATGCAATCCCTGGGCTCCTTCTCTTTCATGTGTCAGAAACCATCATGGAGGTTCTTTGCTTTAAAAATTCCTGGAAAGGGAAATGGATTCAAATGGCATAGATTTGGTTCACCTGCAGTTCTTTCAATACTCACTTAGGTCAAGCCTTTGCAGTTACTGAGGGGACTGTAGCCTGTCAGTGTTGAGTGTGCAGCCGCACACGTTACATACTGGAGAGCAAAGACACAAAGGAGGGTGGAATCTGTGCTGTGTAAATTTATGGTTTAAAACATGATTAGAGACTGGCCTTACATTTTCGGTTACTGTGTCTTCAGTGTGAATGCTCACTGAGACACACTTGTGTCTGAAATAATAGGAGAAGACACAGTCATGCTCAAGCCTCCAGGAATTTACCACAGTAATATGTTGTGTGGTTTTGTAAGAGAAATTAAAACACAGAGAAAAACCCTTTACATGAAAATTTGATTGAACAATTAAAAACATGTAAATAATTGAAATGCAAGAACTATAAAAGCTTTCTATTACTCTCATTGAGAAAAAAAAAATCTTTAGAGCATAGGATTATTCTGAGGCAGAAAATAGCTGATATTTACAGTATAGATTACTCAATTTTCTTTTGCCTGATGAACAGGGCTCCCAAAGCTTATTGTGATTGTTCTGTTTGTGTGAGACACGTGGCTGCTGTGATTTGCTTTTCTCGGTGCCCCATCCCCCACCAGCAGAACCCTTTGAGCTCCAAACACAGATGTTACACTGTGCTCTTTGTGTGCATGTGAGGGTATGAGCATGTGTGTGTAAGGGCACAAAAACATGGCTAATATGCTGGAAAACCAAAACTGCAGTGCAAGACTTGGCTTGTGACTTTCTCTATTACAGTAAGACGTTAGTGTGGACTAAGTGTAAGACTAATGTGTATGAATGAGTAGTGGTTTAAAAGCAGTCACGCTTAAATCAGCAATTTAATGTAAGCAGGAATGACAGTTTCATTAAATAATGCTATGATCTCTCAACCATATTCTTAACTAGTAATCTCCCCATAGCAAAATACATAGCTAATCAACCTCCTAGCCTGTCAGTAAACTTGCAGGGGAATTAAATCCTGGAGGAAGAAGCCCATAGCCCTGGAGGAAGGCTGAGTGCATGTTTCACTGTCGCCTTTTCAGCTCATCTCAGTGGTCCCACTGCTAGAATGTGCTCTGTTGTCATGGCAACCCCATCTCCTGCTTCCTACAGGAAAGATTAGCTCGTACTGTGCACTGGAGAGAATTTAGGGGAAGTCAAGCTAATCCCTGGGTGCACTGCAAGAGAAAGGTTGGACCTCGCCTGAGGGATGCTGTATCTGCAATGATAGAATTGGCCTGCCACAGACACTGGTATTTAAGTTGAAGAGCAGAATTCACAGTAAGTGTCAGATCCTCCAGAGAGGAATATTGAATGAGGTTTTCTAAGTCCTGGTGAAGACTGTCCCATGCCAACAGTGGAATGACAGCAGGAGGCTGTGTGTGGAATACCAATATATTTCACCTGTTCAGGTGGTATTTCAAATATAGATTCAAAGCCTCAGCTCCCTGGAAACTAGGTGATAAAATTTTAAAACATCATTGTGAGATGCACACCTAGAAACCTGAAGTGTGTCTCACTTGGTGCATAAAGCTGAACAAGTGACGATGAGCATGGCTTACAAATTGTGTATGCACGGTGTGGTGTGCTTAAGAATTCCTGAGTGCTGCAAAATAAGCTGGAAAGTGTGAGGAAACTGGTCTGTGTGTGCTGCAAACTCAACTGCAAACTCAACTTTTCATGCTGAACTATCAAATTAAGCATGAAAATTTACAATTCCTGGTTAAATAATTTTTTTTCTTCATATAAAAACTCAAACAGAGAAAACATGAGCTTTTTAAAGGTGTAGTCGTAATATGAGTTTTTCTTTGAGGAAAAAACTAATTTTAATGCAGCTGAATTAAGGTGGTGTGTGACATGATGCAGCATGTGAAGTATGTGTTTGTTTTCTTGCTGATAGAGTTGAACATTGAGGGTATTCTAGCTATTCCATTTCTAGTTATTTTAATGTTCTACCTTTCTTTGATATGATCCTGCATTTCACTTAAAGAGATGCTCAGGACTCCCAGCTTTAAACTAGACTGTTTGCAGTAAGATTTTAACTGTCTTTTTGTTACTGTCAGCTTTTCTTAAACTTATTTTTCCAGCAGAGTTTATATGTTCAGCCTATGTATTTTTGCATTTTTTGTATGCGTGCTTTTTTCTGTTTTTTAATTAAAAAAACCCTTTATAATTATTTAATTATTATTTACTATATAGCAGTATTCTCTAACTTAATCTCTTATGCATATATGGGTTTTATACGTATAAAATGTATGCATGCTTGTGTGTTTCTGCACTACATCTGTGCATATACAAATGCAGACAATATATGCATATACATTTGCAGTCTTTGTTTTAATGAGGCCCGTTAGCGATTCAGGATAATATAACACTGAGGATGTTAAAGACCTGTTTTCATCTTGCAGGATAGGTATTTTTCTCCTATGTGAGATGCTTATTGTTGAAAAATCCTAATAAACACACTCAATTTGCTTAAAGAAACAGCATATGTTGTATTTCTGTGTGTCTATGGAGTTAAAAGGGGAAGCATCTTCACTGATATGATAAAAGAACACTGTGTTGCCTTTCTAAAGATCTGGGTCTATGGAATATGTAGTGAAGGGACGGTTGTTTTTTTTTCTCCTCCCTCCCAAGACAGCTCAGAAAGAGTCACTCATAAGCTCCAGATTGGTTAGTGTAAGAGCAGTCTTCCCTTAAAACTTCCTTTTTTGGGCTGGTTTACCAAATAGTAAGAACACTGATAATCAAAGGCACTGTCTGTCTTTTCTGTAGTTAAAAAACTCAGTAGCCAGTGTACGTCTATTATGGAGGGCTGTAAAATAAACACAAAGGCTATGGAAGCTTTAAGCCATTATTTAGGCTTAAATAGGCCCTTGAATCTGTGGTAGACATATGGGTGACAGGGATTCCACAGAAATGCCAAGCAAATTGAGGATCAGGGTAAGATAAAATTCATCAAATAAATGCTTTTAATTAGAAAGAGCACTATGAAATTATTGCTTGATATCTGTCAAATTAAATTACTGATTAAAAAGTCCCTTCTGTGTTAAAAAATTGACTAGGAAAGATTTGCCAGAGGTTTCATTGTATATTTTCACCACCTGTGAGGATATAGTTTTGCATTTTAACGTAGCTGTTTACAGATTTTAAAATAATTGAGATTGTTAAATGCACAAATTTACCTTGTGTGTCCTTTTATTAAATTAATTAACCAATAAATTGGATTTTTTTTTATCTCAAGGCCATGATCTTTTTCCGTTTATTTTTCTCCAGCATTTAATTTGTGTTAAATGGAATAATGTTGGCTGCTGAAACATTATCTCCACTTATTTTGTCTTCTACAAAGTGTGTGATTTTAGGAAACTGGTCCAAATTTTATTAGGACTGAGTTTTCACAAAGGGATCTGAATTCCTTATCTACACTTGTAGACAAGTTTAAGCACCAACTGTAAACAGGAAGAGCTGCCTGTGAGGAAGTGCAGTGGGGTTCAAAGCATACATCCAAACCCATAACCTGTCTTTGCATCCTCCCTTCAGGGAAAGGGTGTGGACACTTCATGTAGTAGTGGCACTGTGTTGCACACAGGCAGGTACAATTGGTAGAGACTGCCCATGCTCAGGAGTCCAGACCGCCAAACTTGAGGAAATTCCTGTATAAACTCTGTTTCGGTTAAATAAACTGGAACTCCTTGAAGTTACCAGAAACTAGAAAGCAGAGATGTCTCTGCTTGCTGTATACAAAAAAGTCAGAGTTCCTAAACTCTTAAAAATAATAGAAATAGCAGATTTTGCCAGGACTTCTCTTCAGCACTCTCCTGTTCTGAGAGCTGTTGGCTTTCCCACAGCAGGGGATGAGTCTCTGCACAGGCTTTTCTCTTCAATCCTTTTCTGCCCAACATTCCCACTCCCAACAGGTATTATGCTCCTCCAAAACTGCCTTCTTCCTGTGCGTCCCAGTGTCCAGGGTGTCTGCTGATTAGATGTTGAGCTGGCTAACATAATGCTCTCTGATGTGTCTTTTCCATGCATAAAAGTAAGTAGGATAATTTAATGTATATATTTATTCACCAAATCAAGGTTTTGAATTATGACACCGACCAGAAAAACATTGTCAAGAGTGTGTCGCTCTCTTTCCTCAAAACATTTCTCACTATTGCAAAAATAGCCCCCAGGACTTGTACAGCACAGCTTCAGCCTACAGCCTCCGTTTGGAATTCATGACTAGCAATTTGCCCCGCTTTCATTCACATTCTCATTCAGGGAAAAATAGGTAAGATGTTCAGCACTTTCCAGGTGGTACACTGCACCTCACAGAACCTGGCTATCTTTTAGCATCCACAAGTATAAAGTCACAAACTCTATTCCGTCCCAGCAGGGATCTTGCTGATGATTATCTCATTTAATCAATAATAGAAATCATACTTTTATACTATATATAAACTTTACACACCTCTTTATATCAGAGATTTATCCTGCACATTATAGTAAGAAAGGAGTAACAGTGATGGTTGCAAGGCATCTTGTTTCCTGAGGCACTTCTGCCTCTTTATTTCCTTTAAAATGTACATATATATACATATATATATATATATATAAAATGTCTCCAAAGAGACTATAAATGGTCAATTTGATTGTAGCAGAAGTAGACCTCGAGTGTGTCTTCAGTTGAAAGAGGAAGTTTAAATCTATTGAGATTTTTTACGTCTTTAAACATCAGCTCAAATATTTTGATTAATATTTTTATTTTAGAGAAATCTGCAAGGTTTTAAAATACCTTTGAGTTGACAGTTTCCCCTAATTTGAAAGAGTGATAGCCATCTGCATGGGAATATTTTGATTATTTTAAACCTCCTTTATCTTCCTTGTCTCCTAAAAATAAAACTCTGAAACCACTAACTGTATGTAAATTGCGTGAATTTAATGGAATAAATTATTTCCCAGGCTGCATGTGCTGGCTTCTTTTGACTCTAGTGAGATTAAGATCCTATGCATCCAAAGGTAGATTTCAACCCTGTGTATGATGTTCTTCCAGGCAGCTTTGTAGCAGTTAATTAAAATGTGCTTTCTTAGTGCTGTGCTGCTGGCTCTGTGGCTTACTGTGTAATAAGTTCTTTATATTAGCTGAGGAGCCAAGCAAAACAGCAATGTTCATTTTTAACAGGGCCAAATACAAAGGCTGAACACAAACCAAGGTTTCCTGGGCAAGTTCTGTGTTTCTAGCGGTAGCTGAGATACTGTGTGCTGTCTGGCTGGCCGCTCTAGTACTGAAAGGAGTGAATGTGCGTGGTTATTCTTGTTGCAGCTCCATTATTCTAGCTTTATGCACTATCAGCCATAGCAATTGGAATATTTTTGGTCTTCTCCAGAGGTTGTTTGTGAGGTCATGACAGCAGGTGGCCATAAGGAGGATGAGAGATGCACATACGTCCTCTATGGCAATGCTGCGGGTTTTTTAGATTCCAAATATCAGGATATAAATTGTTAATAGTACCAATAATATCGAAATTGCAATTGCAGTAAAAAGTTATACAAAGGGAATCCAGGGTTTCTGTTGTTCTGTTGCCAGAAGAGTCCACTGGAAGTTTTACGGAGGATAGGAGAATGAATGTGAGCTCAAGATATGAGTGATCACATGTAGTGCATTTTATTTTATCAGTGAAAATTCAATCTTGACGATAGATTAGTTATTGTATCCTGGTGTGGACCCTTTTAATGGGCTGTCTTTAGGTGAATAATTGGTCATTTTGAATTTGTCATTTCTCTAGTTGTTACGATTGAAATTGTTTTCTGAAACATGCTGAGGAGAAGTCGAGTGTTGTGTGTGTGGGTTGATGGCAGCAAAAGCAGCATTTCTGATTGCATCTGTGATTTGTGATTCTGTTCAGCTAGCAGCAAACCAAATGGGATCTGATCAAAACTGTGTTTTGGATATTCAAGTCCAAGAGCAAGAGTGCTGTGATATTCACTAATGTCCTTCCATTCTGCTTTTTGCTGCTACATAAACTACTGAAGATTGCATTCAATGGCTCCTATTGTGGTTACCACATGATGCATTAACAGTTACCAGTTCTTTTACTGTCTGCAAATGCACTGTCAGCATACGTCCACTTCTGATGCAAAAGCTCAGCCTCTGCTCCCTGTATTTTTTCTTCATTTCCTGCACCACCAGCTGTGGTGTTGAATTTGGCAGGGACTCCTAGTGTAGGAATCTGCGGAAACTGCAGATTTCAAAGCAGAAGTTAAAAAGAAGTGTTTTTTTGGAAAAACAACAGCTTGAGCATTGGCTGATGACATCTACTTAAAAGGGGCACCACATCAATGATTTCCAGTGATTTTCACTGCATTATTTAACTGATTTTGTCATTTGTTGAAAATATTTCAAAATAGAGCTATCCCAGGTGTTCTTCAACAGGAAAAGATAATGCTGAAATTATATCAGGTCTGAGAACATTTTTAGCTTCAAAGGCTTCTTGAGTGAGCCTAAAATATTTTGGACCAAAATGTCAAAGGCTTCCTAGAGTATTTTTCCTAGGGTAACACTGGGAGACAAGATCAGGAACTTGAAAATCTGTATTTATCTGTTTGCTTAAAGGGGAATGCCAAGAATATCTTTGAGGCATTGTAGACTTTTCTAAAGAAGATGATAGCTTTAGACTGCCTTCTAAGTACTTCTGTATTGAAGCTGCTATATTTGACACAGGGTAATAAAGAAAGGGTTTTTCTTTTAGAAAGACTGTGCTTTGAGTCATCCAAAATGTTTTTATTCATATGTTGGAGACTCAAAGATGGGAACCATTTCTTTGCTTAGACAGCTGACATTTCTTTGGGTACCTGAACTGACATATATAGCTTGAGCAATCCACTTGTGTAAATATTTTTCTGTATTCTGAAGCCTCTCACACTCATTTAATCGGTGGTAGTAAAACCATGCTTTCCCCAGATTGTTTTATAATTTTTGGAGCAATTCAATATCTAGCTTCAAAGTTTCTGTTGATTCCTACATGCAGAATAAGGAACAGTCTCAGAAGCTGTCGTACCTGGAGCACCAGGTGCCATCGGCAACAAATTTTCCCAATCAAATTTGTGTTTGAAGTGCAATTAATAGATTTGATTGCAGTGTGTTTTCCACTGACAGCTCCCCCTTTGGGTTTTTTTTGTTGTTGTGGTATTGGTTCCATTATTTCTTCCGATGGCAGTAATTTGCAATTGCAGAAAAGGAAAAACCTGCTGGTGTTCTGTGAAAGAGAACACACTAGGCATTTCATACTTTTGAGTGTTGGTCTTATTGTTTGCTTTTACATTGGATATAAAAGATGACAGCGCCCTAAGATTGTAATAGTCATTAGAAATAACATTCTATTCATGATCAGGATTGAAATAGTGTGTTTCATCATGTGTAACTTTTCTGCTTGATCCAATGGTAAAAACTTTCCACCCAGAAGAAATAAGGTTAACCTATTCTCAAAGCCATCTTCAAAACCATGTTCTGCTTCAAAAAATGTTTAACTAAGCTTCTGGAAAACACAGTTTGCTTAGAACTAGTTTATAATTATTATTTAGGAAGCAAGGTGATCAGTTTATGAAGGTGATGTTAAGAATTGCAAAGTAATGATCTCGGATTTGAAAGAACCTCCTGGGATTCTGGTGTTTTTATGGACATATACAGTTTATTGAAGCTGGAGAAAGATTATTAGGAAGTGTTTTTCATTCTTGACAGTTTTTTTTTTTTTTCTAAAAAATATTTTCTAAGTTTTCTGGAAGCTTGGGAAAAGGTTTGCTGTACAGCTGTTTGTCATAGATCTGTTTCTGTTTCTAATGTGCATTTCAATTAGATTAAAGTAGCTATACAATGATGATCCTTTCAAAATACAAAGCCTATCATTGGCCAAATAATCTTATTTACAGATTGTAAAGGGAAAACAAATTATATACCAGATTCTGCAATATCAGTGTCTTTACTTCTCTATTTAGAATAACACCAAGCATTTCTGTGAGTGCTGTGCTCTGGGCTTCCCCTTCCTCCCCAAGCTAGCTTTGCAGTAGAGAACATCATCTGTGGACAGAACACAGATTTAAACATTTGGTTTACCGGGAGCAGCCTTTCTGGTTTTCACACAGAGATTTCTTGAGCCAGCCCAACAAATGGTCAGTTTTTTACAATTTTGTGCTACAATTTCATTCTTAAGTCAGTCCCATATGATAAGGAGGCCAAGTAGGCATTACAGTTGGACTCTTTGGTAAGGTTTTATTCTTCCCCTTTCTAGTTTTCTGATCATTAACAGCAATCTGTACATAAATAGCAGCTGGAATTTTAGTGAGAATAGGAGTGATTCACTGTGATTAAAATTTAAATTTTCATTGGTAATGATACTTATCAATAGTGTAAACCACAGGAAAAGCACATGCAGCAATTACTCTGTGTGTGGACAGTCCCATTGCTGAATTCATCTGGGCTACCAGAAACCCTTAAGTAAATTAGAATAATGGACCAGTTATTTTATTTCTTAAGAAATCTCTCCAGTCTGCAAAGAACTGCAAAACAGTTCATGTATTCTCTCTGAAGGCTGGTGTTCTGTTTGCTCTACTTTCTGGCCTTGTTGAGTAATCTGGTTTTGAGACTAGCTCTCAGTGATGTTTCAGCAAGAGCAAAGCGACTGCCTTTAATGAGAAGAAAATGTTTGAAAATTACTACAATACTATTAAGTTCAAGAACCTGTAGTGTTTCTGTTGGCATTGGCTTCTCAGAAGGGAACTGTAAAATGACGGTCTTCATGCAAAAATTTTCAAGCTCAAATAGTTTTCAAGTTTTAATCTTTCATTTACACTCTTGTTCACTTCACCCTCTTGCGCTTGTTCTGTTCCCCACCCAAGCACAGCCCTCTGCATTGCAGTGGCAGGGAAAGTTTGAAACAGGAGAGGCACTGCTTAGTCGGATGGCTTGGCAGTGAAAATTTCAAGTCTGCAGCTCTGGTGAGGAATAGCAGTAGATATGACAGAACTATCTATCAGATCCTTTGGATTTTGTGAAGTTTCTGGGCACTGAATCATATTTACTTGGTTTGCCAGGGATATTGTGACAACAGACCATCTAGCAGAATCATTCTTTTTTTGTCTTCAGATAACTCTTACTCTAGTTCATTTTTAGCCAATGTTTGACCAAATGCTCAGCTATATTTTGGGAATTGTAAAAAAAATTACTGACTTTGATAAAAGAACATGGTTGAGTTTGGTTTTTTCCCCCCTGAAAATAATTTCTGAAAAGGAAAGAGCACGTTTTAATTTTGCCAGTCAGATTGGAAGTCAACATGCTTATCTGTAGGATTATAAGGCAGTTGGGATTTAAAAGTGGTGATTTTAGGAAAGGCAGAAGAGACCTTCCTGTAGTATTAATACCTTGTAGAAAGTCTGCTGTCTTCTGTGGCACCCAGTTGGTGTCAAATTCCTCAATTATGGACGTTTGTAGATAGAGTCTGCAAATCTGTCATTTTTCAACCAAAGTTATATTACATGTTTCAGGATTCTGCTGAGTTGGGCCATTTTTGAGTGAAAAAAAGCAAGTTTACTGTTGTAAACTTCCAAGCAGATTTTAATGCCTTGGGTATGATAATACCTATACATCTCTCTTGGCAGTTTTGGCATTCACTGCGTGAGAGAGATTTTTCAGACTGATCAAAGGGAGTTCAGTCATCAGCATTGCTTTTTTTCCCGCCTTATAATTGCAGTCAACATGCTAGAGACACTCCCAATATGCTTGTGGCAATATTTTTGTGTTCAGGTAAAGCTTTCTTAGCATTGCTGACTCTTTTTCTGGTGTTTGGGCTGACACTTAAGCATTGCATGCACATGCTGAATATTTTTAACTTACACTTGGTACAGTGAAAAATATAATAGGAAAGCGTAATGGACAGAACATTCAAAAATGGTTGCTTGCCAGATGGAGAAAGGCCAAGTTTGATATCAAGTGAGGTCCTGTGTGACCAGAATAGTGTTTTCCCTCAAGCAGTGAGCAGACCACTTGCTGTAGTTACCCATGGCATGCTCAAAGCAGTAATATACATGCTACCACGGACATCCATAAGCATTTTAAGTGGCAGAATAAAAAACAAACTGAATTGAAAGGGGAGATGTAATTTATATCCTTCCAACATGCTTATTTGCCCAAGTTTTTAATAGCAGCTTTCCAAGCTCTAGAATTCATTGAATTTCTAAATTTACAGTTTATCTGTAGCAGAATACTTGACTCACAGGGACTCTGTCTCAGCAAAACACTAATTACATTACATTCACCAAATAAGGAAACAGCAACCCTTATGGAGTCCTGCAACTGGATATTTACTGTTCTGACTTCTCAGATTCACTAACATCCAGTTTCCTTATGTATAGAGGAAGTTTCAGGTCACTGTTGATAATGCTAGAACTGTATAGAAATACAATCTTCTACTTCTTCCCAATTATTTGTTTATTACCTATTTTTAAACTGAATTTCAGTATGTGAATATTAGAGGCATTTATTTTACTCTCTGCTGAGGTAGGAAATTTTTCTGAAAGCCTGTATGTTAAGGTGAGTGGAGATAACTGATTGGAAAGGATGTGACAGAATTGTTCCGAAGCGAAAAACAATGTTTTGCAAAAAACCAATTAATTTTACCAACGTTATAAAATGAAAACTAGAAAAAACCTGAAAATTGTAGGAAATGTTTCCACTCCTAGTTTTGAAGAATTGTCATGTCCTAGCTTTTAGTATGCAACTGTAACACTAAAAGTGCTTTAAAGTAAGTAATAAAGGTCTTTAAATCATACTATTCTGTGTAAAAAAAACCAAACCCAATAAAATTAGATTGTAATTTTGAAATCTTAACTGTAGAGCTACAAAACTGATGATGAAGAGTCTAATGAGTCTGAACTATTTGTAGAAATATTGTTATTGAGAGTTATGCTGTCAACTCAGTTGAACTATCTTTATTATTATAGAGCTGCCCAAAATATTGGGCTGACAGGGCGTTTTGATCTAAGTTGTTCTTTGGTTTATGCACTTAAATAGCAGCTGGTAACTACTGAGGTTATGTATACATTACAAACATAAAATAAAGAATGCTTGAAATACTCCTTCAGAATGGTTGTAAAATAGAACTTAAAATAAAATATTAGCATCTGTTGAACTTCAGCAGAACTCTTGCTTTTCATACACTTGGGCATATATAGGTGCATTTTCCCAATTCTCTCTCTTTGTTTTAATTTTTTCCTTATTTCTACTCCATTGTAGTCATCTAGTGATAGATAAAATATTAACAGACATATGATTTTTTCATATTTCAAGAGGAAACTTCAGTTCTCTGCTAGGAAAGTAGCATTCAGGCAAATCCAGCAATTTGTACTGCAAAGTTTGGGGCCCCAAGTCAGAGTGTGGTTTAAATGTTGCTAAGGACATATGAAGCTCAAAGCAGACATTTCTATTTGTTCTTATGGCCTTTTCCCCCTTTCTCTCCCAGTTTTACTGATGGAGGGAGTATAATGAGCCTTTCTATAGCCTTGCTGCCCTCATGGAAGAGTAGGCAGCAATTTGCTGAGGGGATGCAAAGCTGTCAAGCTATTACTTATCTTGCTTGTGCTTAGGGCTTCACTCTTCCAGAAAGAACTACAGACTGATATCACACTGAAACTGGTTGCCTACATTTTAGACTTTAGACCTGTAAAGTCTAGGTTTTGGGGCATCCAAAAAATTCCAGGTTTTGGGACATCCAATCTGCAGAGAATTTCTTCTGATGATTCCAATTTGATCTTTTCTCTCTGCTTTTGTCTTCTGGCAGATCCTGATGAAGTAAATTAGATATTGCACATATGCACTAGGTCCAAATGGCAGATAAATTTAACAATAAGTTTCCTTTCAACTCCATTTGGATTGAAGTTTAGGCACAAACATGCACCTATATGTTACTCTTTGTCTGTTGCTGGCACAGCATTAGAGTCTTCTTGCCACCAGGAATGACAGCAGCTGCTGCTGGCTGCAGCAGCCTTTAGCTACGGCAGCATGAATCTCTTCCATGCTGGACAAGGAGGAGGAGAGTGTAAGATATCCTAGATTACGTCTTTTTACTTTAAGGAAAAAGCTTCCTATTTCTCCTTTTCATAATATATTGCAGACTCAAATGTCTTTGTTGCTGATAAGTTCTGTACATCTTTGGAATGCTAGTGAATCTCAAAAGTAAGAGTTAGTCTGTCCTGAACCCTGTTTGCCTGCCTGTGTTGCACCCTTCCTCAGTTCCTAGCTTCTTATCAGTAAACTGCTCTGATGTCCAGAGTCCTCTTCAGGCTGAGCATAAGGCAATACGTCCAGCATCACTCATATGTTATCAGACTGAGAAGTTGTTCCTGCGGTGCTTGCCCAGAGATGGAGCTCTAAGCCACATTCTCAGTGCCAGATGATATTTTGCCTGTCAAATATGATCCAATACACGGCATAAAAACTTTTAGAAGAATTACAGGTTTTCTATATTTACAATTGCTTGACAGAGCCTTTGTTACAAAACTTGCCCTACAGGTTTCTCCAGCGTAAGGGGAAAACTAGGGATTTTTTTCCTCAGAGATTGTAAGGGCTATGTTTTGAAGTGTGAATGCCAAAGAACAAGTGCAAACTAGATGCATAGTGATAATAAGATGACTGTGCACGCATTGAGCTTCCCAATTGATTATTTACATGTGCAGTATCTTCCCAACAGACATTCTGCTTCATCTCCCTGCTGTTTACATGCAGGGACAGGAGCTCTGCAGGCAAAGTGATCATGCAAGTCACTCATGAAGCTTTATAAATGAGCCCTTCTATAACACTGACTGAGAGGGCAGTATTATTTTTCTGATAGTTGCTGATATCATGGAGTGGCAGTTGTTCACTGGTCCATTATTTAACAATGTAATTGAAAAAAAAATCTTCCTGCTTGATGCCTCCAACAAGAAGAGACGTTTACCCGTGGAAAAATAGTGAATTACAGGAAGGTTTGGTTAATTATGAAATAAGATTTACAGCCTGGCTAATGCTTATTCCACTGCATATGTGCATGTGTATATCAAATTTACTCTACTCTTGTTCTGTTGTTGACAAGGCTAAGTGATCATATGAAGTTGCTCCTTACCTATACCTCCACCACTGAAGACAACTACAGTAAGGGCATCATTGATTAACATCACTGAAACTAATGGGCATTCCGGGTTCAAATTCCAATGCAGTGAGTTCCATAGCTGAATTCACAGAAGCCAACCACACTGGGAAAGCTGCATCTAACAAAAAGAGAAAAAGAATTGTTAACATTATTGAGGTTAATTAACAGAAGAGGACAACTAATGCATAATCTTGAAATGCAGCAAATGCAGTCTCACTGTGAATGTAGGGACTGAGCTCTGTGCGTATCACCCT
>JAWWES010000081.1:108523090-108545139 GCA_035583135.1 Lophotriccus pileatus | reverse complement strand
CTGTCTATAACGCCGCTGCTTCTTTTGAGAACACGCGCAGGATCACTCTCGACGAGAAGAGACAGCGCAGAAAGAATCGCCTCTTGTTGACATCACCAGGAGAGTCTTTCTGCTGTGCCTTTTGTAACCGGACTTGTCTGTCTCAAATTGGCTTTTTCAGCCATCAGCATGCTTGTAGCAAGCGTGGGTAGAGCCCTTCCCAAATCTTCGTTTGCGAAGCCTACCCATGATGACAAATGATGATGATGAGCTCTAAGCAGAAAGGTGGAAAGAGTAGGATAGAAGGATCTCGTCCTCTTTGGAGCATGTTGACTTCTTTGTACAAATACCCTTTTGCCCACCTAGTTTATTTTGCTGAATGTCCAAGTTACAAATGATGAATCTGGATTGAGAGTTAAACCTTTCAGAAAGGAGCTTTTGACTCCAACTCATCCTCCCCTGAGAACTTTTCTGTATCATCCTTGCTTGAACTTGGATCCCACTACCTACATATGGCATAAGAGAAGATTAGATTTGGTTTTGTTTAGTTGTTGTATTTTATTTCATTTCCATGGTCAGATAGAAATTGATTGTTAAAGCAATACTATATATTACTGACTGCTGTTTTGTTAATGCAAATATCTTTACAAATCTACAGTCCAGGGATTTGACAGCCTTATTTGATGTCTTAATTGTTAGGACTAGGAAAAGGCTTAGCATGAAATACAGTTTTCCACTGGAATTAATAACTTATGAGCAGGGAAGCAAAATCTGGTAAAAGTATAGGCAGGATATGTTACAACAAGTAACAAGATTTTGACCAAACAACTACAGGGGGTGGAGAGGGGGGAAGAATACAAAGTCAGCATTATACACATTCTGTGGAGCAAAATGTTGCCAGCACAGACTGAGTCTGCAGCTCCACAAGGGTCCAGTCTGCTCTCAGCATTCCAGCCATAGCACTGAGGAGAGAATCTCCTGAGCATCTTCCAGCTGTGACTTAATTGTTGTTACCTGATGGAGCCATCATGGCTGCTCTCCCCAAAATCCTTGGAAATAGTTTGTACGGAGATTTAAAAGTAAAAATTATAAAATAATTAAAGTGAGGGTGAAATCCACCCCTGTCACCGTTATGTGTAGGTGATACAAGGCTGAAACCTCTTTTGGCTTGTATCTCACATCTAGGGTGTGTGAAGACAGGTTCAAATGCTGTGTTGAAGTATGCAATTCCTTTCTCAGCTATAGGCAGGTTTGTGCAGAGGTAACAGACATGACACTGTTTTTCATAACTTCTTGGGTGACATATACTGCAATACAAGGAGTAGGCCTATTCTCTTCTCCTGTGCATGGACAACATTAATAAAAGGAGAACAAAAAGTGTGTGCAATCAGTTTTGTGACCTAATTTTTTTCTACCCACTTGCCTTCAAACTAGCCTATTTTCTCTTTCCCTGTGAATCCCTACTTCATACATAGGATTTTTATAGGTTGCTCTCATTGTAAAGACTCAGTTCTTTAGGTTTACCACTTTATCAGACACCTTGATTTTACTCTTCCCTACTTTTAGAAAATGCGAGCGTCACAATTTTCTGTTTCCAAAGGTCAGTTTATTTGTTGTTTGGAGGTAGCAGTGTGGTTCTATGAAGAAAAAAAGTCTTTCTTGTTTTTTGCTGCTTTTGTACGGGAATTGTTACAGGCCACTGAGAAGCTTTTTGGTACAAAAAAAAAAAAGTTAGTTTAAGGGTTTAATAAGCACTGTTTAAGCACTGTCTAAGTGTAAGCACTATGGTTTTATAGAGCACTGTGTTTTCCAGACTTGAATCTTCTGATTTTGGGAGCTGCCCTTAATAAATGGCTAAATAGAACACTGTTTTGAAGAGAGAAAACTACAGATGCATGAAAAAAATCAGTGCTGTGTTTGCCAGGAAATATGGATGCTGTAGTATTCTCTAACAGTGACATTCATCAAAGCCCTTTGTCTATGATAACAGTTTTATGTCTAATTCTTCCCATTGGAAGTACATTTAGTAGCAGGTTTTCATGTTCAGTGAAAGCTCTTGAAAATGAAATTGGTTTCCTGTGGGGCATCCATTCCAGTGATGTAACTCCAGATCAATTAAACTGAAGTTGATGGTGCTACTCCAGATTTACATATCTGTAATGGAGAACACAATCTGGGTCAGTATGAGTATGAGAACCCAGATAATTTAATTAAAGAAAATAAGTTTTAATGTGACCTTTTATAAATTTTCTCAGAAGTTTTTTTTTAAAGGAAGAAGTGCACATTGGTCAAATATCAGACAGTGGTGCTGTTGATTCCAGATTTTATATGTGTTACTTATAGATCCATCTGTCTATCCTCATTTACACTCACCTTTGGAATCTTTGGTCCCTCATATTGAAAAAGAAGCATTTGTACGTGGAGGGGATGCAGGACTTTGTCCAACTTGGTTTTAGTGGCTGGACATCTGTTCAGGCAACAGAGAAAGCTATCAAGCACCTCTGCAACCAGTGAGGTAAGGTATGAAATTACTACTTTCCTCCCCATTTACAGCCAAGAAGGTTTTATAATTCATCAGTCTGGGAACCTATGTCTGTACCATTCGGGCAAATTCCTGTTCATTTCAATCTAGATTTCTTCCTGACAGACAGCTTCAAGGCTGAGCCTTGTTGCACTCCCTAAATCTTGCTTTTGTGTTTTGTTTAGTTGTGCTTTTTTTTTTTTTCCCCCCCCTTCTCATTAGGAAGGAAATTAAATTTGTGTTCAAGTCCTACCATGTCAAATGATTTGCTGCAGCTTTTTCTTCCCCTTCTGTTATCAAATACACAGCTCCTCTGCCAACTAGAAAAAGACTGAGAGGAAATCTTGGGTCTTGGAAGATTAAATACTATTTGATGGTAAATTGAGCAAAATATAAAATGGGGTAGCAATAATTGCTACCTACTGTGATTGTGTTTAGTCTTAATACTATTTACAGTTTTAATGAACTGTCATTTTTTTTATTTTTCAGATGCAGAAGTTGAAGAGCTGGTCCTCGAAACTAATCTGTGATGAATAGCTTGATAATTGGCCACTTTCTACACACATTACACTCCTTCAAAACTATATTGTTATTCAAGAAGTTGATAATCATGAATGTTACTCTGAATTGTTTCCTTCTGGTATTGGATTCTTTTCTATATGCCAAGTCAACTCCTGAAGAAAGGGAGGAAAGAAGTCCAGGATTTTTTTTTTTTAATGACTTTTATAACAACCTATTGATGAGATTTTAAAATAAATATAGTTTTTATTGGTGGCCTTATGGGCATCTTTCTTTCTAATCTTGTTTTTTTGTTGAATGAATGCCAGTAGTCAAATGTCTTGCTGAATGCTTGATATACCTTCAAGCTGTGCTTTTGTGTGCTCTCCCTAGCAGTTGCTGGGAATAATTACTTGCACTAGAACACTGAATGCTTTTTTTTTGGATACTTACTTATTCATGTAACTGGATTTGCTATCTGATGTGTGAGAAGTTAGCAGGTCAAGTGAGCAGAGGGAAAGAGAAGTAGAATTCAACTTTAAAACTATTTAACTGTTTTGTTCTCTTTTATCTTTCTTTTTGTTGCTAGCCTTTTAATCCTCCTTTTCCTGCTTCAGCTTTTTCTGGTAATTCTCCTCTGTTCTCCATTTGCTTCCAAAGACTCCTAGGAAGATCTATATGAAATTTTTGTCTTTTAGGAACAAAATAGTAGATGAAGATAATAGTATTACTTACCAGAAAATAGGACTGTGAGGAATCACTTCAATTACTGAATGTAAATGAGAACCTAGGTAATAGACATTTACTCCAAGAGGATGTGCAACAATTCAGCTCAAAATGTCTATGAAGTTATAACCTTCAGACTTATAGAAAACAACAATGTTGTAGATGTAATATGCCACTGGAAAACAGTGAGGTACTGGAATCACCACTGATGTCCTAGATCCCTACAACAACAAAGGGTTTGCTAGGTGGATTTCCCAGATGGTCTCTAGCAGTATCTTATTCCCTGCAGAATGGGAAGTAAAGAAGAACGACTGCCAGTAATCCCTATCAGTCTACTTGAGGTTTTGTCTGCCATATGTTTCATCAAAACATGCTTCTTTGTATTTCGTCTCTAACAGTGACTGATTTTGAATACTTCAAAGAAACAATTAAAAAAAATAGCATCTACATTAGTTATTGAGACAGGGAGGGGATTGGTGATGTAGGTAGGCATTGAAAGCTGTGAAATGTGTGTTATGTTTATTGGTGTGTGTTTATTAAATACAGTCAAAAGACAGCAATCAAATGATTTTGCAAAAGGCATGGTAACAAATGAACCACTCACTGTTACAAATATTACAGAACAGTATTCTGGCACAATCAGTAAAAGGTCCTGGAAACTAGTACTTGAAAACTGTGTAAAGAGTCAACAGTTGTATTTCACTGGGAACTGATCAAAGAGTATGAAAACATGACCACATACGAAAATATACTGCCAGAGGAAGGGGTCTGTGACTGGTGTGAGTTTTCATTTCAGCCATGTAAGTGTGGCATATCATGAAACATATTAATACTAGATGAATTCCATATGCATCTCTAGAGTTTTCTCTAAGCTGCTGCTTCTTGGAGCTCACAGTGTTTCTATGAAATACTGCAGCTGTTGCTTGGATCTTGGCATGGCACAACTGAATATTTCCTGTATAGATACTTCTCATCAGCTGCTTTGGTCAGACTGTCATTCTCAGTGTCCCTTCATACCTATTCAGTTTGTGTTTTCTAACTCTTCTCATCATGATTATACCATGAGGTATGCTCAGATCTGGTGCGAAATGAGACATACTGTTCTCTTCATATACATACATACATACATAGGTGCAGACATACACACACTTGATATACGTGTATATATATATATATATTTATATTCCCCCCCCCTCCCTTATCTGATGAGAACAGTCATCCAATGGCCATGACCCAAAGTTGGTGGAATCCTACAGGTGAATTAGGAGCATACAAAAAGCTTATATCTCTTGTTGTTAAGGCACCTGCAATGATACAAATTTAACTTTTGTGTACAGATGCTCCAGCAGGCAAGAGTGTGTGATTGTCTTTCATGCATGTTTTAATGAAAATTGGAGTGATATCTCCTATCTTGCCTCTGACTCCATTTTATATTTGGGTTGAGGTCATGAAGTAATGTTTTTCCTCCTCTTGTGTTTCCCATGGCATTTGGGAATTGTCTGACTCCATCAGGAAGACACCTTACAGAACTATTCAGAATTTCTTTCCTGTACCTCCTGCCACTGAGCTCCTTGGCTGCACCATCGCAGGATGGATAAAAGAATCTGCATGAGAAACAGGGAGAGGTGAGTTGATTTCCTTAGGGATTACCATGAATGGCCCCATTATGGCCTGTCCTCAGTCCACAGTGTTATTGTGTGAGCTCTGTATTAGCTCTCAAAAGGACACATGGATATTCTTTGGGCCTTCTTTACTTAATCAGTGATATGTGTTTTTTTAGACCACCTCTGAAAGTATGTTTCTCTGTCTCGCCTTGCACAGTTAGTGATATGCTCTTAAAAAATCTTTTGCAGATGGAGCCCCGTGGGACTGGACCTGTTTCAAAAACTGTATTAAATGACTAAAATAAAAGTTTTAAAAATTCCAGTTTCCCCAAGTGTGTTGCTTAGCAGAAAAAGCTGTGTTTAGGAGAAAAGAAGTCAGATGAGTCTGGGGCATGTGTGACACCTCATACCCTCTTGGCTCATCTGAGAGAGGGAGGCATGAAGGAATGAAACACAGGCATCTTTTGGAATATGCTGCTTGTGTCAATTGTGCCTTAAAGATGGTTTCTCACAAGACTTATGCTTCTGTGTGGTTCATTAGATGTTTTTAAAATCCACCTGTGTACATAATCACGCAATTAAGTGTCCACCCTGCCTTCATGAAGCACATAATATACAGGCTTATGTAATGCTGGAAAAAGATACTGGAAGTCATAGTGGAACTGAATGAGTGACAAAACACCGAGGAGCTGAAAGACAGATCTCAGTGGTTCTTACCAATTAATAGATTGTCGTCTTTTTAGAAGGCAAAGTTATTAAAAGACTCAGCAGATGAAACTTTTTAAGTTTAGGTTGGAAATGAGGTAAAACATTTTTACAATGATTGTAACCAGCCATAAGTATGAAAGTAGTTAATTATTGCACAAAAATGTCTGTCTATGGTGGTTGTTCTTTTTATGTGGCATGATTGTGTTATTTGGGAAACTTGTGACAACTGTACCCTCCTGTTCAAGACCTGACAGGTCATGTTCTATGGTGCAGGCATTCTCTTCTGAGCTTAAAGTCTGTGAATCTGTAGAAGTGTCTTGAATGCTTAAAGAGCCAAAAAGGCTTTTAGCCTCTGAGACTGCCAGTTCCTTGGCCTCAGCTTTTGCGAAACCTGGCCTAAATGTCTGTATTTCATAGTCTTTAGTACTTAGCCCTGCATACATCTGGTAAAATCCAGGAGAGAATATTTATTTTTACTGCAATCACAAGCCAATTCAAGATCATTGTATTTAGTATAAGAAGCAAGAACTTTTTAAGACTGTCTCTAAACTCTGTGGAGATAATTTTTCTTCCTTATTTTTCTTCTTCTTCTTTTTTTTTTTTTTTTTTAATAAAAATTGGGAGTATGTTGGCTTGCTTTTAGCCTGTTTCTCCATTTCTATGTTTAGGTTTTGATTTTATTTGATTTTTTAATATTTAATGCTACAATGTTTACAGTACCTAGACCTTATATCTAGTGTTGTTTATGTCAAATATCAATTTAAAAAAAAAACATAGTCTGTGTGTGAGTCTACTGTTAACTGTGAAACAGTTATTTCTACTTGAGTTTTGCTGTCCGTGTGAGGTAGGCAGTGTCAGTAGTGGCAGGATCTTCAAAACTTTTGCTCCATCTGTTACCATTTTTTCCTAGCTGCAAGTTATGTCCTTTAACTGTATATGATACTACAGTGTTACTTTTTATATTTGTCATTTAACATCTGTAATTCATATAGGTAATAAAAGTTTTAGGATATACTGTTTCTAACAAGAAAATCATGCATAATAACTTCATACAACTGAATAAGTTGTTTATACCTTCACCAATATTTTAATTGCCAGAGGTTTCTACATCTTAATTCTTTGGATTTACATAGCACGTTTGGGATTCTGAAAACATCAATAAAAATATATCAGTTTAACATTGGATTGGTCCTGTGAGGCAAATGTGTTCTATCACTGTCTACTGATTAGTAAATGCAGGCATGACATAACTCATTGACTTTCCCAAAGCAAATCAATCTGTAGGAAAGCTGGAGAAGTCATTTGTTTCCTGGGTGTTATAGCTGAACATAAATCAGAGTACAAATCCCTATCTCCAGACATTACTGTTCAGCTCGGGTAAAGAGGCTGAGTCAACTTCAGCTGCATAGCCATTGGAAAGTTTCCTCTGGTTTTATCAACATAGCTAAAATTCAAAACAGTTTTTTTTAAATGTTTGTTTTGATTTGTGCTTTGTTGGAACCGTGAGGAGTACAATTTCACTGTTGTCTAGATAAATCTGTCCAGGCCCCCCCATGAAAACATGTATATGTATGCACAAAAGAGCCTATGGACTACATTGTTAATACTTGTGTATATAAACCTTAATTGCCCTAAAGTTACATGTTTTCCTTATGTTCAGTCATACAGCTTCCCTGCATAGTGTATTGCCATAATACAGAATTTAGAGGCTGTGGCAGTTCATCCTGGTTTTAGGTAGCAGAATGGGATTCAGTTGTGTAGGGGTGGGCATTTGGCACCCTTGTAGGAACGCCAGGGTATGTGCCCAGCATAAACCTCTCTGGAAGGATGTGCCTCTCACACTGGCCTTGTATGAGATTTGCCAGTATTATACAGTGTTCCTATTCCATCCTAATATAGCAATGGGACTCAGTTGCCTTTCATCTAGCCCTCTGGTTCTACTTCAGGCTGTTTTCCACATGGGCTCTTCTCTTGACAGTCAAATAAGTTTGGAGTGCTTTGGTACAAACTGCAGGAAATTCCACCTGTATTGATGGTGTAGTTTCTTTTATGTTCTTGAGGATAGCAGACCAACATTTAGCCTTTGAACTTCTCTAAATGTGTTTCAGAACAGGATTCTGGCCTTGCAGAGTTGAAATGGGTACAGACATTAATTTGCTGATTGGATCATTGATTGAATTAGGCACTGAGTATGTAGCCAAAACTGAGAAAACTGCAGGATGATGAGACTGTAGAAGTGGTAGAATAATTGTCTGTAGTCATTTAGCAGTTGGGTTTTGTTTTTTTTTTTTTTTTTGCTTTTTAATTATGACAAAAGAAGTAAAAATCAAAATAATAGTTCAAATTGCGGAAGTATTGGACTTTAGATTTTCAACTTATATACACGACATGAGTATGCGTGTACATATGTGTACCTGTATCAAGCAAGTTTTTTTACTTCCTCCTTAAATGTTGCTTCTTACCATGCAATCCTTTTTTCACAATGCTGCTATATATAGCTTGCTTGGCTGAGTGCTCTCCTGGTTGCTATATTTATGTCCTGCTTAATAGGCCTCTGTACTTTCCATGTGTTTCTGGCAAGTGGTTTTGACAGTGTGCCTTTAAATTACAAACTCTCTTTCCAGCAGCCCATTTCCTAAAACTCATATGCTTCACCCATCAAAGCCACATAACTAACATGGACACCATCAGGTCCCGCAGTATATTATACAGGACTGTCCCAACAGATGACTTTCAATACCTTTTCTTGCACCTCTACCAGAAGCAGAAGTTTCCCATGTCGCCTCTGCTAAAATTTATGAAAACAAAAGCCAATAGAAGAGTCAGAAAAGCTGCCCATTAAAATCCAGTTCATGATCTGGGTTTTACCTTAACACTGCCTTAGTTCAGTGACATTTTCTTGTCATTGTTCATTTCAGATAAAAAAAAAAAGACTGGGAAAGACAATTTATTGCCTAGAACAAGTGGTGTCATTGGTAAGAATAGCAGACATTTCCTGTTTGGTCTTTGGAGCATGCATTACAGGTCACTGCTTTACCCCTGATAAAGTATCAAAGGGAGGAAAAATTCTGAAACAGTGGATAAAAAACAGTATAAGGTTATGGAGACTGGATGTAGCAAATGGCAGGTCAGGGCTGCTGTCAGTAGCTGGTCCCACTGCCATCCTAGTGACCGGCAGACGAGCAGGACGGAGTGTGCAGGTCCCAGCTCAGTGCAGAAGGGGCAGGCAGTAAGCCAGGAGCAGCCTGGGATGCCACTGGCCCCCACTTGCCCACGTCAGAGTTCAGCTTCTGTGGGGCTCCTGAGAAGGGGCCTGAAGGTGGAAGTCCCAGGAGAGGTGGCCAGAAAAGATATGCCCTGATAGCACACTTGGGGGCCTGAGGAGGGTATGGATTAATGACAGAAATTGTGAGAGGGTTTTAAGTGGCACTAGTACAAAATGAATTGTTAGCTTCCTATCTCGCATGAGAGGACCTGGATAAACTCTGCAAGGGCAAATTTCCATGGGCTTTGCTCAGGCTACAGCCAACTATCTGACACAGCAGAGCTGTTTTCTTTTGACTTTGGTGGAAATGCAGAATCCAAGACATGGGAAAGCAAAAGGACAGCATTTAATTTCAAAAATTAATGGGCCTCACTAATCCTACCCTAAGCCTTTCATCCTTTAAGAGGAAAAAACCAAACAACATCTTACCTTGAATTAGTTAATTGAGAGCAATGCAGTTTTCAGTGATCAGATCAAGTGAAGGACCAACCATTTTTGGTGTGCAAAGTTGACGCATATAAAGAGTGTTTCTGTATCTCCAGTTATTTGAAGCCTGTAAAACATGACCTCTGGAAAACGTAAGGCACAGAAAGCCTTAAATTTTGTCCCATGATAGGTTGTGTATCTTTTTCCCTGACTTTTGGAAGGCTGAATGGTAAATAGTAAAAATGTTTGCTTTCAGCTTATAAATACGGGTTTTACAGCTTTAAAAAGAGCTGTGAATGTCCCAAAAGTCATATGGAACTTTGATTAGGCACATGATGCATAATTTATTAGCAATTAAAAACTACTGGATGGTCTATTTATCACCCATATTGTCTTAGAACAGGGCCTTGGAAGGCAGTACATTAAAAGAAATACAGCTGTGCAGATATACCTCTTCTAACATTAGTTAGCCTCTCATAGGTTTAGTAAATAAATAGCAGCTATTGGGAAAATTGAATTTTTTAGAGAACATTACCTTGTCAAAACATTTTCATGAAAATTATTCCATGACTTTAATTTGTATAATCATAACTTTATATTTTTTTGCCTTCAGTCAATCTCTGAGGTTAAATTATATTAAATAAATCAAAAAATATGATCTCCCAGACTTATCCAGTATTGTGAACTACTTAATAATGCCACTCATACATGTTTTTTACAGAAAAATAATAGTACATTATAGTATATAGTGCCATGGAAGTTGCTAATAAATATGGTATTCTTCTCTGTATGGATACATCCCATGCACCACTTTGCAATTCATTCTACCTAGAGCAGTAATTTGCAAGATATTTATTAGAACTTTTCAAAATATGACTTTCCATAAAAATACATTTTGATGCAAAGTGTTATTTAGAGATTTTATGCCGGACTGTTTCTGTTTTACTTATGTCCAAGGTAAGAAATCTATTTAAAAATCTTGATTACAAGGGACGTTTTATACAGAAAAAGTACTGTTTCACTATCCATATGGTTTATTCTATAAATGTGAAAAGGTGTTTGTTGTCTTTTTTTGTCGATTTTGTTTCTCAAGGAGGTGTTTTGTGCTCTGTCAGTTTTTCTGTCCCTACATAACCTTTGAAACTATTGATCAATTTCAGTCTAATTCCATAAGGTAAGAGTCTTGACAATGTTGATTTGCTCTGAGCTGTGAAAATCTGTATTTGACTCAAGTAGAAAAATTCAGGGGACTGCCTTCATGGGTGACTTAGATTTTTGAGAGGCAGGAACTGCTTGGGAAATGAGTGCTCTCCCAGCCTTCAACAAGCTATGGACTCTCGTCCTGTAAGAAGTGAGAGAGATGTGGAGTGAAATAGAGAAGGCATGCTGGTGAGGACTTGGGGATCTAGGACATGTGCCATTAGGATGGCAGGTTTCTTCAGTTCTACTTTTTGAAGATAAACTGGTTTAAGTACAGTATACTTGATATCTCTGTGTAAGAATCACTGAGCAGATATTGAAGCTACTCGTTTACAGGACTTGTAGAGGTGAGCTGTGACTGTCAGCATGAGTCATGTCTCTGTATTTTGTTTGTTGTATGTGGCATTGGTGACAACATTTGCTGCATAGAAAAATTCCAGAACTTGAACCCATATTATTGCATTAATTTAAAAACAGTAACACTGGAGTTGCGAAAGTTCTTGACAAAACTGAAACGGTCATATTTGCCAGAGAAAATTAATTTCTTGCATTGCTTGTGTGCTGTTACTTTTTAATAATGGAAAATCCAGCTGTTAACATCCTATGCAACATGTGAACATATCCTGGTGTTCAAATAGAGCCATACAATACGTGTTGTATGCTCATGGTCTACAAAAGGAAATCCTGTTTTATTTACTTTGTTGATTAGAAGACTGACAGGTAGTTTAGTCAGTTGTAATGGAAAGAAAAATATACAAAGTAATATTACAGGTGTTGTCAGACAAGTAAATGTTGCTGGTTTATAAATTCTGGTATTGCAAATCTTGATGGTGTATATACCTTTAAAATTGTGGTGGTTTCAGGAAACCTTCTATCTGGGGACCATTTTCTGAGTCATAATACTTTCTTTTGGATTTTAGAATATCTGTTGTAATCCTTTAGCTACAAAATAAACACACTGTAGTTTTTTCAGACCCCCTGCAAAATCCTTCTGGTGAGCTGAGTCAGAGTTTCATTGAGAAATCTTACATTTAGAGACTCGTGACTCTTAATGTCCAGTACAAGCACCTGTCTAGATAACCAGCTGAGATGCTTTTTTAGGCTGTACCATAACCCTTAGCTCATGCACTGTTGACTTAGTCAGTCCTAAGGAACCAGTAAAGGTCTTGGGATAAAAGCTTTTGATGTTTTCTTGGTGCATGGCTCACAGTGAAAATCCTGGCAACTAAACCAGATTCGGGTATATGGGTGCTTTTTTTGACCCGACATGGCCTTTTGCTCTGTCTAATCAGCTCTGAGGTATCTCTGATGCAGCTCACTAGGCAGAAAACAAATTTCATGCAGGAAGTTCAGAGGGCTGCAGGGATACCAATGCCAGCTGATCATGCTTGATGCATGCAGCAGGTCTGGCACACTAAGGGAAAGACTTGAACAGACAGTGAATGTGCAGAAGAGCCATTCTACTTAGCTTCATTAAATCTGGTTACTCACTAGGGAAGGGGAACTTTACTAAAGTTATCCTATCTTTCAGTTTTTAAAATTAATTCCTGCTTACAGGTTTTCTGATCTGTGGCCTGGCCACACAACAGAGCAGAACCAATGCCAATTCCAATGAGAGTGGTGGGAGATGTTCACAGAAACTTTTTCTGTCCCTCAAATTCTATACCTCTTGTACCTGGGTATAGTAGAATGCAACAGATGAGAGTTAAGTTCTGTATTCATGCTCCAGAAGGATCTCAGCCTATAAATCACAGCACTTCATGCCTTGAACTCAGGTAGGGCTCTGTGAAAGAGGACAGTGGGTGAGCTCAAAATGTAGGCAGCTGAACCACGGGGTTGGGAGGGGGGGCACTTTCTCAGACATATAGATGACTTAATTTTATTTTTAAAATTGTATTCTAATTTAGTTTCCTCTTTGTTCTTTCAATTTCATCTGTGGAAGCTAAGGATAAGGTAGCAGTCATATAAAATAAGAAAGCCAATAGAAAGGGAAACAAACTTCTAAAACTTTGGTCCAGTTCAAATCTGGATCTGAAGTTTTCAGCTAGTTCTCTTCATGTGATAAGATGACTTAACATAAGATCAAATCACTTTTCCCCAGATTTAGTGGCAGGATGTGGAAGATTAAATCATCTGATTTGGAGCATGATACAAAGCAGTTTTGATAGCTATTCAATGCTCCACGGTCAGGTATTCAGTTATGATATCAATATGAGAAAATGCACTGTCTGTTCTGATGTATTCCATTTTTTCTGGTGTACTTCTAGATGTTTTTTCTCATAGAACTCTTCCTCTGCAATAAGGTTGATTGAATGTGGTTTTTGGAGGATGTGGAGTTTTGCCAAATAAGATTTTATATTCTGCTGTATACTCTGCTAGTGGAATTCTCCATTGCTGGAGAGTGATAAGAGTTGAGCCTTGTGCACTGAGTTAGTTAGCTAAAGTGAAGGCATGTAACTAAGTAGTCCCTAGAATTTACAACTCAAAATATTTCTCCTAATAGAAGGTAAATATTGTTGTAAATGAGTTTGAATTTTTACAGATCAAGTCTGTTAGATCATCTTGGAAACTTCTGTGCTGCTTGATGGCTGTATGGTTCCCTCTAACTGAGCTCTAAGAGTGACAGAAGCATTTTGCAGTAAACAAAGATTATGCAACTGCAAGAAATCACAGAGTTCCAGAGCATGGAATCAAGTCCAGAAGTGCAACTTCTTTTCTGAACAGCAGCTGTTCTGGAATCTTACAGTATTCCATGCTATGCTGGAGGAAAGAGGACAATTCTCCTCTAACAAGCTTGGAAGTTTAACAGGCAGCATATAAAATCTCAGGGCTCATTTATAACCAAGCCAAGCAAAAGTTCTAGTTGATTTTTGTATCAAATATATGCAAACGATTGTATGAGTTGGAAATTGCTGTACCATCTCAAGCAGGTAAAGTTATGGATTACAGTGAGAGTTTCTTTTTTCTTCAGGATGGTACCATGAAAGCCATCACCCAATAGAGATACTTAATGATACTGGTAGGGAGGCTACCATGATCTGTCTGATTCCTCTAGGGAAGATCATTTGCTCTTCAAGATAGCTGCGTTGTGTACTAGAATTGGCTGCCTGAGTAGTTTGAGCACGAATTGCCTTTTCTTTTGGGAATCATGTTTAATGATTTTCATATTGTCCTTCTTCCCCCACCCCAAAATGTCAGACTGTGCCTTTAACAGAAGAACAGCCTGAGTAGCTTTAGAACTGAAAGATTCTTTTGTTGTTTCCATTTCTTGGTGCTCTTTTTGTATCAATCCTAGGGATACAGTGGTCCATAGAACTAACATAGAAACTGCCTTCATGAGGAACTTTCCTGTAACATTCTTGTGATTGCTCTTAACCTCAAGCGATGCTTCTGGCTTACTTTATGATATATGTTTTATTTATCCTTCTCTAAACAAGGAGGGTCAAACTGGGTCCATTTCTTACAAGTTGGTCTAAAGATTTATTTGTGGTAGATGAGGAGGGAACTAATCAGTAATCTATTACATCAGCTTCAGCTACAGACATCTCAGCTGCTCCTCTGTTACTCAGACTATTGCAAACAGCCTCTCCACCTTGGTTCGGGAGCCTTGTATTTATCTGACCCCTCTCTATTGGTTTCAAGTTCTAAATCTCCCCACCTGGCCCTTAAGCCATAATTAAGGCCATTAGCCTCTGCCTCCTGGGGCCAGTTACTAACACAATCCAGCTGATTTACCTCCAGAGACTTTTTAAAGCTCAGCAAACAAACAAACAAAATAAAAAGGTTGCTGCTGTAAGTAGATAGAGGCAAAAGGCAGAAAGAAAGAGCAAGAACAAGCTAGTCCTTCATTCTCAAGTTGTATCCTATATTTCTCTGTAAGCAATACGCTCTTCTATTGCATATGCAACAAATTTGTGTTGTGGCCCTGTTGTATTCTTAGCTTTCCCATAGAGAAAGCAAGCTTAAATATGTCATTTTATTACCAGGATCAATTGTAAATGGCTATTCAGGACTGAACAAATTATTTTGGGTTGCATTAATCAATTAGCTTTGGTTTTTTTGCACGAGTCTGTCAAAATGTTACCATTACTGTTTTTTGGTTTTTTGTTTTTTGTTTTTTTTTTAATCTGTACTTCTGAAGATGTAAATGATTGATCAGATGAGAAGGAGTGACAGTCTCCTCTCACCTCTTCTGACATGTGACAATTGTGACTAAGCAACACAAAATAAAGGAGGGCCTAAATTTGTCTCAAATGGTGGAGATAGGTGTGTTGGAGTTCCCTCCTGCACTGCTTCCACCAATTAATTTTTAATCTCCTTCCCAAACATATGCATTGATGCCATGCTCAGACTGGAAAGGAGAAGGGTATGGAAAGCCGTTGGGTGAGAATAAAGTAGGAAGAGGAAATCATCACAGGGAAGAAATAAGATGAATACAGAAAGATCACACCAAGGAAGGTCTACTGATAAACCATTTTCCTCTCTTATACCAGTCACCATATTTAGTTCCTCGTTATTTGCCACTTCTCCTGTGTGTGCTGTGTTCTTCACACTCATGTGAGTTAGAATAAAAAATGCGGCTTCTCCTTCCCTAACACGGGTCCATAGTTCAGCATATAATTGTGTGTTTAATAAGTTCAGTGCTGTGTGGCCTTAGGCAGATGATATAGGGAGTTCTTGAATTCCTGGATGCCAAATAGTAGTCTTTTTCCAAAGTCTTGGCAAGGATGGGACTGAGGCATCTCCAGTCTTCATTGCTTTCTTTCCCTTTATCTAGTAAAAACAAATTCTCCTCTCCTTTGCTGCTGTTCTTGCAGCACACAAACCCTGCAGTGATGATTTATTATTATTTCTACATCTGCCTCTGCTGTTGGTCTCTGAAGGTTTCTTTTGAAACTTTGTACAACCTGGAAGCCTCTTGTGTACCTCCCATCTCTAGCTTTACTGTGATACACAGGGAAGGGGGAAAAAGGTGAGTGTCCAAAAAAAACCCCAAAACATTCTTTTTTCCTGGTTTCCTCATATAACTCTTTCATCTGAGAATGTGTGTGCTCCTTGGGAACACTTTCTGTGCTATTGAGAAGTAGAAAACTGTCATGGTAAAGAGTGAGAGGAAGAAAAAGGCAGTGAATTTAAGGGGCAGGTACAAAGTCTGTTTTCTCTGTGGTCATAGTTCTCTTAGCAAGACTTCACCCATAGCTGACTATCATAGATTCAAGGGATGTTGTTTACAAATAAACACGTAGTTTTCCACTGCAGATTCGTGCTTTGGGACTTGAGAAGAATGTCTTATATTCCATAGAATCATAAAATGATTTGGGTTGGAAGGGACATTTAAGATCACCTAGTTTCAACCCCCCTGCCATGGACATGGACACCTTTCACTGGATCAAGTTGCTCAGAGATCCATACAGCCTGGCCTTGAAGCACAGGGATCCACAACTTCTCTGGGCAACCTGTTCCAATTTCTTGACACCTTCACAGTAGAGAATTTCTTCATCATATCTCATCTAATCTTTCAGTTTGAAACCATTCCTTCTTGTCCCGTCACTACATGCTTTTGTAAATAGTCTCTCTCCATCTTTCCTGTAGGCTCCCTTCGGGCCATAAGTAGGTTGCTCTGAAACCTTGTCTTTTCCAGGCTAAATAAACTCAATTTTCTTAGCCTTTCCCCGTAGGAGATGTGCTCCATCTCTCTTATCAACTTGGTGGCCGTTTTCTGGACTTGCTCCAAGAGGTCTATGTCCTTTTGAGATTGAAGAAGAAAATAGGTTATCAAACCCTTTTAGTGTCCCAGCTTAAATTTATGGCAAGAGGAAGCAGACAGAAATTTAGGCAGGAAGAAATTAATGAAACAATATGAGAGACAAGAGAACAAATAAATAAGAAAATGAAGCAAGAAGAACTAAAGGCATAATGAGTTCAAAGATACAAAAATGAAAGATTTTAGGAGAGAGCAGCTTGGAAAAAAATGGCTTAAACTGAGCCAAGATGCATGAACAGAAGGAATAGCAAGGGAGAAAAAAAAAATTGTGGCAGTTTTCTTGTTAGTTGTAGATGTTTCACAAGGGGCCCGTGACTAAACCAGTGAATGGCATGTGCTGTGTATTCCTCACTGCTATAGCAAGGAAGGGGATTTTTAAGTTTTCCAGCAGCAATATGCTCAAGATTAAAATAGAGCATCCAATGATGCTGTTTTGACAAGAAATCCTGCTGTCCTGTATTTACGATAACATTACTTCTCTGCATACAGATACACATAAGAAAATAAAATCTTAGAAACGAAACAATAAGGTTAGCGCATTTAAACTGCTACTCAAGAAATTATATCACTCCTGGATCTAAATGTTTGCTTTTGCACATGACTTCTTACCTAAGTCAGACTTCAGAGGCCATGACTGCAGCTGCAGTAATCAGCAACTACTTCTGTTCTGAAAGCTAGGAGCAGTTTGGGATGTTGGCCAGTGAGACCTTTAAGAGACAGATTGGATTTTGTCAGGGATTCTGCTGTTTCCTTGTTGGAGAGTTCCTATGAGTCCTGACTGTTGTTTTCCTGCTGACATATAATGCTTAATTGTATCTTACACTTCTCTCAGTTAGATGAGGACAGGCTGCAAAGAGAGGAGTGAGAGTCTTGAGACTTACATTGAAATTGCCATTGTAATATTCAGGTTTTATAGGTGTTCTCCATCTTAGTTATTTCCTAAATGAGTGGCCTACATTAGAGGTTTCATTCTCAATTTAAACAGAACAAGAAGAAATTAATAGCCCAATGGTTTTTGCAAAATCATTTGTAGCTCTTACCAGCCAGTTGCCTAACAATTGACCAAAGAATTGCTGGTCAAAAATGCTCACTATTTGCCTGTAATGTGAATCTCGTAGTCATTGTGGTATATTCTGTAAGAAAAATGTTCCCTAATCCCCATATAAACTGTTGTTATTGCAGTAAAAAAAAAGGAAAAAAAAAAAAAAGGAGAGAGAAAAAACCCTGACAAATGAAGAGCTGTGAAATCTGGATGGAAACTGTAAAGATTCTTGGCAAAAGGTCAAAATTTCACCACAAATTGAAAATGGTACTTTTCCAATAGAAGTTTTTGATTGGTGCATTTTGACAAAAGCACAAAAACTAAGTAGGGCTCCTCCAGTCTCTTGGTTTCACAAAGCTATGTTAAGTACCTGCAAAGTATGCTGTTATTGTCCTTAGAATACCACTCATGAAGATTTCTTAACTTTGATAATAAAGTAGGTTTTCTCTTTTTTTCTTTTTTTGGGGAGGGGGGGTTTATCTGTTTGTTTGTTTTGTTGTTTTGTTTTATAATGTAAGATCTTGGAAGAGGATAAATTAATTTAGATCTTCTGGTTTGATTTTGGGTGTACTATAGGAAATGTTTGACTACTCTCATGGTTTAACTACTCTCATTGGCTCACGGTTTGCAGAAATCCAAATATTTGTGATGGAGTTTTCCTATGTGGCAACCTTTGTTTCTCAAATTAACAGAAACTCTGTCAGATCTTTTAAAGCATCAAAATAGCAGTGTATGATACCAAAAATAATTTAAGATTTTATTTGAATCTGTCCCCATTTAGTTTTGACTTTTCAGCTGTCCACAATGGACATTTTTGCCAAAGATGCAGCAGCCGCATTTTGCAGTATGACTAGTTATTGGTGGTTATATAACTAGATTCTTTTATTATTTGGTTGAAAAAATCTGTCTTGCTACATCAGTGATGGGAGTTCAAGAAGTTCATTAATAAAACAACTTTGTAAAATGAAAGCTGTGAGGAGCAGGCAAGTCTCCTGCTCTGTTAAATCAGCTCTGCCCTGGTAGTCTCAACACTGGTGGACTAGGGTGGTCTGGACACACTTATTCCCCCAAGAATTCCTCTCCTCCAGAATGGCTGGGGAAGGAGCGGGAGCCTTCCTGAAGGTGCTGAATCAGGCAATAAGAGATTAGTTGTGGACAAATTAGAAAGAAGCTCATTAAGTTATTGCCTATAAATATACTTTATTCTTCTACTTGACTGAGAATTCTCAGGTGCCTCCCTCTTTTTACTCTCTACTTAATTTCTGAGGTTATTTCCAGTAGGGCAAAGTGATGTATTTTATTGTTGGTCAATACCAGTGGGCATAAAGCTAGGATAGACTGTATTTTAGGTAAAAGGAGAAAATATAGCAAGGAATATATGTGTTTCAGGGAGTCTTTCAATTATTTCTTATTTTTCAGTTATCCAAACATCTACTTACCCAGATAAAACGCACTGGAATGAAAGTGTCTGGGTTATTTACAGTTTCTTCCAATTACTCTGGAGAAAAGACCATGTCAAAGATAATTCAGGAGAAAAATCTTTTCTATTTCTTAGTTCCTATTGTTAATAACTGGACAGTTTCCTTCTGGAGCTCACATTGTTAACACAGAGCAAACAGATATTTTAATATTTCAGTGTAATACAAGTTTTATGTAAAAAAGTCTTATAAAATCTACTCTACAACACTTAATGTGTTAGATAACACTTTTATAAAGCCAAACCTACGAAACTCTAGATTTTAGCTCTCCGTTTTTCCAGTAAAACTGCTGTTGTCCTCATGCTCCAAATAGCACAATTACACACAATGATGCCTTTCCATTATCAAGGGTGAAATTTTATGAAGGAGCTGAAAAGGCCAATTATGATATAACAAGGGGAGAAAACTGATCATAGTCAGATGCAACAATATGGGTAAGATGAGGAAATGTAAGTTTATAAAAATGAGGTTAATTGGATCTTGAAATAAATGGTGAGATGCTGGAATTCACCTGAAATAGATTCAGCTGAATCTAATTCCAGTTTTGCCTCCTGCTTTCCTGTTTGAATTGAGGAGAAAAAGATGGGAATGTTTGAATTCATGATTTCATCTCTTTTAATACCAGAAGTGCATGTATGTGCCAAACATATTTTATGTTTTCTAATGTGCAATTTAAATTATATATTTTATAGATTTAATGAGAAACCCCACAACCATTGCCTCCTGCTGGCAAGTTCCCTGCTATATGGAGAGCTCAGTTTGCACAGAGAAGAAGAGGAATTCTAACAGTGTAATATAGATTTCAAACGTCTTTTTAAGGGGAAGATATAGGACATAAATTTTCCCTTAAACTTACAGACTGAACCTTTTAATTTTATTTATATGTCAAATAGAAGACATGCTTCATAGTCAGTTCACAAAAAGCTAGTGTCACACATTTTTCAAAGACTTTGTCATAAGTCAAGTCAGTTAAAAATGTAAATATGAAAGAAAAAATTAAAATCAAGTTCTAATTTAATTGAAAATTCTGGAAACAAACAGTCTTCAAAAGCAATCAAATCTGGTGTCATCAGAATATTCTCATCCCTTTCTAGATTATATGAATAGTTGCTATAAAAATATGTATTCACAATAGGACATGGGAAAATACGCAGAAAAGCACACATAATTGCAAGAGTAATTGCTGAAATTGCAGACTTCTGTATAATCAGTGGTAAAGGGAGAAATACTGAGATGTAGGAGAAAGAAGAAAGGGCTAGAGGTACAACTGAGGGGCTAAAGAGAATTCTGTCAGCTTTAGATTATTGTTTTATTTATTCGTTAAGAAAATCTGGTAACTTTTACAGATGTGGAGACAGATTTCTAAAAGAGAACACAGTATACCCAGTAGAGTGTTTTCATCTCTGCCTATCTCCTAACTCCTTTCCTTTCTGTGCAGCACAGAAACCTGTGCTACAGTTTGGACAATTCTTCAAATGTCCAAATCTCTTTTGCTCACAAAAGTGCTGGGGTTTATAACCATCTAATGTATCAACTTAAAGAATCACACAGTAGTCAACTATATGTAAAACTCTCTAATTAAACGTAAATGTAAAATGTAATGTAAATGTGAAAAATGAAGCTTCATTTAAAAAAAAAAAAATTCCTACACTTCCATCAGAGGTTTCTTTCCCTGTAAAGGTGGGGTCTTTTTTTCCCTGTTGGCATTTTCAAAAAGTCACAAAGATACGTTTTTTCCAGATGTTGGTCATTACAAATAACTGTCCTCAGTAATTCGCTTTCTCTCACTGAATAACTTTTGGCTGAGTAATTAAGAGCCGTCTTTGTACTCTCTCTGAGACAGCCAAAAGTCTCTTGCTGTCAGCTGCTGGGAGAAGCATCCTGCAGTGAGTTCATGTGTCCTCATCCTCCAAACTATGTCTGATGGCCATACACCAGTGTCGAAGCCTACCAGGCACTGAGCACTTCAGTAGACTTTATGTTTATAAATGTTATGGATTACTTCTGCTTTAGTTCTCATGAAATAACAGCATGACTTCTGTTGGCAACTGTGGGGTTTCTGCAATGCTGTCTTTTGCATGTACGGGGTAGTATTTTATCTTGCAAATAAGGTGATAAGCTTTTTATGCTGTTAGCGTATAAGAAATGAATCAAACAATAAAGAAATGTATTTCTCATAGAAAGGCTACAAATGGAATACACTTTGGAGTTTTGGAAGTTGCTCTTTGAGACAGTTTCAAACCAAATGAAAAACATACACAGCAGATCAGTAAAAATGATTAAGAATGAGGAAAAGATGAGTTTCATAGCATGAACAAATTTATTGGGAAGAGAAGATTGAGGGGAGGGGACATACTAACTGTCCTCAATTATTGGAAAGATTCTTGTAAACACAAAAGAGAATGCTCTCTTCTCCAGGTGTCACACCTTTCCTCCACTGCAATATGTGGTAGATACATGAAAAAGAAATAGGCTTAGTACTCTTATGAAAGTCAGAGGTGAGTGTCAATAATGTTCTGATAATTCTAAAGACAATGCAGCGCTCAGGTTGTCTGTGGGATGCATGGCAGCCATATCACTGGAAGTCTTTAGATAACAACCAGATGAAGAGTGGTCAAGATTGACGTTCTTTGGAAGCAAGATAAACAAGATGAGACTGTGATGTCTTCCCAGGTCTTTTAATGTATGATTTGAAACCTTACTTCGGGTGGTTGTTGTTGGTGACCTGTAACGTTCTAGAAAGAGGTTGATATTTCGTATTGCAAACTCCTAAATGTAGGTTCTTAGGGATGAATATTTACTTTCATTTTTATAAAGTAGAAGTGCATAATACTTATT